>CM047873.1:10632176-10719034 GCA_026212405.1 Petrea volubilis
TGTGTGAGACGCAAATGTGGCTAAGTATTTATTATGTATAATAAATTACTCACATAGAGTTTAAACCATTCAACAAAATTATTCTCGATGGATTCCTCAATCTCTTGCTCAGTTAGGTGTGGCCAGTTATATCGAACGGCTAATCTATACATCCTACAAAGTGTTGGAAATTTGTCAGAGTCATCGTAACAAATTATATATAAATTGTTAAAGATAACACTTACTCAAGTATGGGGACAACTTCTTCACAATTGATGAGTACATGTAATGCAGCTTTGCTCCACTCATCATCAGTCAAATAACGTTCCTTGCATTTTCTTCCTGACTTACCAGCTCGTTTGAATACAGACAAAGTATAATGTCGCTCATCATCAGAACAGAGACGAGGTCTTGTACTTTTGGTGTGGATGTGACTTTCAAAATAATAAGATGAAAAATACGACAACTCTTGGTTTAAGTATGCCTCACATATTGATCCTTCAACTTTTGCTCTGTTCTTCACCATTCCCTTTAAGTTATGTAAGTACCTACAAACGTAAGTTGTTTTAAGTTTTTATAATTGATAGTTTCCATTATTTATTTTAATACATGAAATTTAAAATTCGTAATTATTTAAACTACCTCTCGAAAGGATACATCCATCGGTATTGCACTGGACCATACATCGCAGCTTCAAACGGCAAATGTACAGTCAAGTGCTCCATTGAGTCAAAAAATCCAGGCGGAAAAATGCTTTCCAATTTGCATAAAATAATAGGAATGTTACTATCCAATTGTAATAGATTTGCCGCACTTAACTCTATTGAGCACATTTCTTTAAAAAATTGACTTATTTCCGTTAAAGGCTTCCAAACATTAGGTGTGAGTGCATTTAGCGCCATTGGGAGCAAACGTTGCATAAAGACGTGACAGTCATGGCTCTTCATACCAAGCAGGTTTGTTCCAGATTGATCAACACAGTTTCCCAAGTTCGATGCATAACCATCAGGCATCTTCAGACATTTAATCCAATCACATAATTCGCGGCGTTGTTCAATGGTTAAAGTGAAAGTGGCATGTGGCTTCAACACTTTACCATTTGGAAGATACTGTAGATGTAATTCCAGACGCTTGCAATACTCCAACAAGTCAAGTCTAGCCTTCTCGTTATCTTTTGTTTTGGTTTTTACATCCATGACAGTATTTATTATGTTGTAAAAAAAAAATTTCTCAATGTGCATTACATCCAAATTGTGGCGGACAATATTATCCTTCCAATAGGGCAACTCCCAAAATATGCAGTGTTTGGTCCAATTGTGGTCCACACCGTAACCTGAAATTTTAGAGTGCTTGACGGGCAAATCGGTTACTTTGGGCAAGTGCTGCACGACATCCCAAGTTTTATCACTCGTCTTCCTTTCAAAAAGGCATCTTTATTATGCCTAAAAGGATGAGTCTCTGGCAAAAATCTTCTATGGCAATCAAACCACGTTATTTTTCCACCATGTTTCAATCTAAAAGATTTTGTATGGTGTATACATATTGGACATGCCAGTCTCCCGCACGTCATCCACCCCGACAACATTCCATATGCAGGAAAGTCATTAATTGTCCACATAAGGGTAGCTCTTAAACAAAAAGTTTGTCTACTCGACATATCGAACGTTTCAACCCCGTCTGACCACAACTCTTTCAACTCGTCAATTAAAGATTGCAAATACACATCAATTATGTCCTTTGGATTGCGCGGCCCATGAATCAAACATGTCAAAAACATATATGGGGCAGTCATGCACATTTCTGGAGGTAAATTATAGGGGGTAATAATAACCGGCCAACAAGAATATGATTTCGAATTTTTGTTGAAAGGATTAAATCCATCAGCACACAGTCCAAGTCTAATATTTCGCGGTTCAGCGGCAAAGTTTGAGTGTTTCTCATTGAAATGCTTCCACGCTATGCCATCCGAAGGATGGCATAACGTACCAGACTTTACTACATGCTCATGGTGCCACCTCATTTGGTCGGCTGATTTTTCAGAGGCATACAACCTTTTCAAACGTGGGATTAGTGGCATGTAGTGCATTCTTTTGTAAGGAACACGTCTATTGCTCCCCGTACGAGATGGTTTAAACCTAGGATGCTGACATAATGCACATTCATCCAAGTGAGCATGTTCTTTATAAAACAGCACACACCCTTGCACGCAGCAATCAATTTTCAGAGATATCAGTCCCAATTTTCTCGTTAATTTTTTGGCTTCATAATAATTGTTGGGAACATGATTGTCTATCGGATTTGATGTTTTTATAAGATCAGCCATTCTATCAAAGCATCCATGTGGCATATTATAATCTGATTTCAATGTCATCATTTGAAGAGTCAGTGATAATTCTGTGTGTGACTCACATCCTGACCATAACGGACGGTTTGCTGCCTCCAACAAATCATAAAATTGTTGAGCTTCGTTATTATGAGGTTGTTCAATAATATGACTCATTCCAGCAGCATTTCGTTCAGAATTTGCCACGTCCTATTTTCATGACCACAAGTCTGTCCCATAGCATCATAGACCATATTTTCGTAATTTTGTTAACCCTTCTGTGATATTGACATGATTGTAAGAACTTGGACCGACACCATCAACATTCCAGTTTTCTAGAGCAATCTCCCCATATGCAGTCCAATACTAATAATTTGGTTGAAATTCATACTTTAAAAGATCATATTTTACATTGTTAGCACTCTTGCATTTTTCATTTTCACATATAAAACACGGACACCTAATACAATCGTTGTCAAGTTTGTGTTGTGGTTGTGATGTTGCAAATTCAATAAACTGACCCAAACCCAATAAAAATTCATTCGTAAGATCTGTTCTATCGGGCAATAATCAATTGTACATCCAACTTCGACTCACACGTATATTATCCATTTTCTGTAACAAATATAATTATGTCATTTAGTCACTACTGAATTTCATATTTAAACTTTGCCAACAAATATATATGTAAAGACGATATCAATAACACACCGTAAAAATACACATCTCATATTTCAAATCATATTTAACTAACAAAACAAACGTAATCATCAAAGCATAACTCAAAATATTCTCATCAAACCGTATTCATCAAAGCATATCTATAAACAACATAGAATCGTCACAACATATCTCATCAAATCATATTTATAAACTTACATATCTCATCAAAGCCTATCTCATCACAACATGCATCTCATCAAAACATATCTCTAAATGTATATACTACCGTACAAACATGCATTTCATATTCGTAATCAATTTTTCGAAAAAACAAACAAATATTACACTTAATTTCACCAATACCAAATGTTTCCAAAATAAAATATATCTCAATTAATACATACACACATATACATTTTCAAATACATATATATCTCAATTAATACATACACACATATACATTTTCCAATGCATATATATCTCAAAATAAATTTTGGGTAACTTAAATCATACCTTTAATTTTGGAGCACCAAACTTGTGAATATTTAAAAACCTAACAATAATTACCAAAAAATTCAAAACAAACAAACAAATATTAGATTTAATTCAAATTAAAACACAAAAAAATATAAAAAAATAATAATGAAGGGGGGGGCCGCGAGTATAGGGCTGGAAGGGCGGGGCTCGGTTTGGGACTGGCACGGGGGGGTTGAAATGGAGGAGGGTTTGGGCTGGGGGTTGGGGGGACGGGTTTGGGCTAGTGGGTGGGGGGGGAAAGGGGGGAGGGTTTGGGGCTGCTGGGGGGGGGGGATTGGGGATTGGGGAGGGTTTGGGGGCTGGGAGAGAGGGAGGCGGTGTGGGGGGCTGCGGTCGGCGGTGTGGGGGGCGGCGGGGGGGCGCGCGGATTGGGGGGATGGGGAGAGAGGTGGCTGGGGGAATGGGGGCGAGGAGGCGCCACCGTGCCGGGGGTGGGGGTTGGGGGGACGGGGACGGGGGGAAGGGGGGGTTACCTTGTTAGGATGAAGAAGAGGGAGGGGAAAGAAAAAATGGCTAAGGGTTGTATATATATGTTGTATTTAGCCACGGCTAAGCCGTGGCTAAATTGTCCTCGAATTCAAATTAGCCACGGGCTAGCCGTGGCTAAAGTCTAGCCACCGATCTATGTTAGCCACGGCTAGGCCACGGATTAGCCACGGCCCAGCCGTGGCTAACATATATTTATATATATATATATATTTTTTTTTCGTGTTTTACATTGATATTTTTTTATCCGTGGTTGATACGTTTTTAATTTGCGTTATTCCTAACATTTCAAATTAATTACACTAACATAATATTATAATATAATTAGAGCCATCATTCGTAAATCGAAAAATTATATATATATATATATATTATATATATATATATGACAAAATAATCAACATAAACGATAACATATATCGATCGCATCCGTGCTTATAAATATTCTTCTATATATAATACTCTTCTGTATGTAGTAATATTATTGATTGTAATTACGAAACTTAAATTCAAATTAATGTATATCTTCGTCGATCGATTGAAATGATAAGAGCACATATATATGTGTGTGTATATATAAACATTGTTTATAACACACTAATGAATATTAATCAATTATAGAATAATTTATTTATGAGATTTATTTAACTAATTGAAAGAAATACATTTCTCGTAGAAAAAAGATTTAAATCGAGCATTTTAAAATTGGAAAAAAAAAAAGGGAGGGGGGCTGGTTAGCCACGGTTCATCCGTGGCCAGGCCGTGGCTATTAGCCACGGCTAGACCCCAGACAATTGTTAATTGTTAATTTTAATATATAAGTATAGAAACTTTCAATGATGGAACTTGTTAATTGCGTACAATTGCGCGCCGTTAAAATTTTTGGGTCAATTCCGCGTGTAGAGTAAGATTTAACTACTCCAGACATATTATAAACAGAAGACTTGACCCCATTCTAAATAAATAAATAAATAAAAGAAACAGAAGACTTGACCCAGAAGAGTAATTGGAAACTAATTAACAAAATCTATTAATATGTTTCCATTTAATAGTTAAGGTTTTTTCCAGAAATATGTTGTTGGTGGATAGTCACATTTACAAATAATTTGATTTTGATCATTTAAGTACATCCACGATCACATTTAATCCCCATGTTACGTTTTAAATAAGTAAATGACTGATCCCCCCAAATAAATTGAAAAAAAAAAATAGCTAGAGAGCCCCTTTGTTAAGATTCGTGTTTTAATTGAGAAGTTGTTAGAAGGTTTGTTGGTTAGCTTCCTTTTAAGCTGACTTTGTATTTCGTTTCCAGTGAGTGCAATGAGAAAAGTCCAGAAAATTCTCCACAAAATATCTTTCTCTAAATCTGAACACCCTTTTAACTTTTATAAAATATGCACATAATATATACATATTTATGTTTAATGGATACAATACATATTACAAATATAAAAATTAAACTAAAAATATCACATACAAAACTTAATATAAAAATTAAATAATATAACTATATATGAAATTACAACAAAAGAACAAAAAAAAAATGTCTATACATACAAGGTTTATTTGATTATGGGTATTGGATTCAACTCCCATAAGTGTAGTTTTATATATTGGATCGTATTGTGGAATGTGGGCCCCGAATTTGATTTGTCAAAATGTGTATCTGATAGGTATATAACTCGGACTGAACTCCAAATTTATGTTCTGTTGGTGTTGTATTTGGAAGACGATTATGGCAGCGTGAATCTCTGTTTCTTGTTCTAGCGATTTAGGGATTTGGAGGGAATCAAAAACAAAGTGTAAGTTGTATCAAAAAACAAACAAGCAAATAAATAAAGTGCATATGGTGGGTGGAAAAAGTGGTAGAGTTTTTTATTCTTTTTTAAAGAGTACAATTGTATATGGCGAGCGGAAAGGTGGCAAAGTTTTTTTTTCCCCCTTTTTAAAGAAATGGCACAATTGGTAATTTTGATTGCAAAAGTGGGAGAGATAAATAATTATAACCCATTTGTCTGCACACCCTGTGTTTTCGTCAAATAGCTAACGACCTATTGCATTCTAAGAATAGGTAAAAAGCTCCTCTTTGATTTGCTAAATATAGCACACAAGCCCCGTTCTTTCAAAATTAATGGGAATTGACATACACGCGCCCAGTGCCTAAAAATGAATGAATTTTTGACATCTTTGTCATTTAAAATGTAACTATTTTTACTAATTTACCCTTCAGTTTAAAATTTTGAACTACTATATTTTCTATCTAAAATCACCCCTTTAATTTGTTAAAATTATCAAATAACCTATTCTATAGTAGCTTCTTTTTTTTTAAAAGTATACTTTATTATAATATGAAGAAATAAAAAAATAAAATGACTAAGTTTTCTAGTTTAATTACTTACACTTCATAAACAAATTAAAAATATATACATTATTATTTTTTTATTTTACATTTCATTTCTTATTAAAAATAATTAAAAAAATTTCTTTACTTTTTGTAGAAAAAGAATTCAACGTTTTTTATTTTTTTCAAAATTTTAACTTTTATTCTTTTCCCCTTTTTCCTTTATTTCGTTTTCCACTTACTCTCCTCTTCCTTCTTTTTTTTTTTCCTTTTTTTTTTTCCTTGTGGCTCTGTTTCTGTTTCTTTCACCGTTCACCCTGCCCCCTCCAGTCCCCCTCTCCTACACTCTACCCTTTCAAACCCCATGACCCTGTTTGCATATAATTTTTGGCACGGCCGTGGGTTGATCAGGGGATTGGCACTCCGACTGGTCTTACTAAAAAATTAGAAGTCCCACCGGGCGTGCCAGAAAGATATGTTTGCATAAATTTCTTCCGGCCGCGCCGAAGTGGCCGCTCAGGGTTCGAACCGGTCGAGTTCGATGGGAAAACAGCCGATTCGAAGTGAGCTTCTTTGTGTTCGGGTGCGGGCGTGCCAGTGTGCAGTAGCACACAAATGGAAGTCTTATGGTTCGGAGTGAATATGAGGTGGTTCGAAATGGAATTAATGTGAATCGAAATGAAATAGTGATGCGCCTAAGACTTCTATCTGGAAAGCGATTGAATTGGAGTAGGCAAACACTACCCCTGAGGTTCTACTTGCCTACAACTGAATGTAGGACTTAATAATTTAGCACTCTCAAAAATCGAAAAGGGTCAGAAAGCTTAAATCGAAAAGGAAATACATTAGAAGACGATAGCTACTCGCCATGTGGACCTTACAGGACTCGACTACATACACACGCATTGATGACTCGGGCCATATCTATGACAGAAATGCATTGAGCAGTCCCTAAGAACTCTAGCTACAAATCGGACACATTGATGACTCCGGCCATATCTACCTGTGGTTGTTTTCAGAGGCTGTTCACTCCGACGAGCATTGATTGACTCCGTCTGTACTCCCCTTCATGCATGCGCTCGATATGAATGCTGGGTACCACTCCGCCGCATTGATATCTCGCCTCGAACCGGGCCCAATCCGAGTGAGTGATGGCTACGACTTCATGACGTTACGGAATGAGTGCATTGATATCCTCACTTCGAGCCGAATGAGGTATGGCTACAAACACCCCGTAGCGGTTTTCTACCTACTTGAACTAAAGCTATTCTTTGTTCATTTAAGCTAAGGAATCAGAGAAGTGTGGACTTCTTGATTGAGAGAAGTGTTATTGTAGTTGATTGACGTTGTGTGTTTCCTTGAATGAAGAATCCAGCTCTCCTTTTATAGGCTTCAAGCTGCAACTGTATCCCTTTATTTTTGGAGTTGGATGACTTCAAAAGACTTGATTATTTGAAATGGATGGACCTCCTTATTTGTTGCTATGGCAGTTATGCCATCTCATTTGAAATTTAAATTTTCAGCCAACACATGGCCCTTATTTTAGGCATGTACAGGTATAACAATGCCTATTTTTAGTCAATATGTTATCTAACAACCCCTAAAAGTGAGGGGTTTGAATTTAAATTTATTATCTATTTATTCTATTTTCTATTTTTGGCCGACTGGGCCATGGGCCGTTATTTCATGTTGGACTGGGCTTTGAATACGGGCTCGCGGATGCGCCTAAGCGGCTTGGGCCTTATTAGTTTATTTCGGCGTGGCGAAGAAGATCAAAATCAGCCCACTCCGAATCTAATTCCAAAAAATTACTTTTGGGCCCAAACAGACCCCAAGACCTAGCTCGACCCAGATCTCAAGCCCAGCAGTCCAGCACCATCATCACACAAGCGTCTATTGCATTTGCCTAAGAACAATCTAGAAAGGAAATTGAATTAAGCAAGTATATGCCTTAGAAGAATAAAACAAGGAAATTGCATAATAATGTAATCGAAAAGTAGGAAAACAGTAGAGAATATTGTGTGATAGCGAGCGTTTGTGCTCAAACGATGCTCGATTTGCAAGCTTGCATACATGGAGCGCAATATAGTTAGAGCAAGGGAGCTGGGAGAAGCTTTTAGATGTAGGTGAGAGTGTAGGTTAAAGACTTGTGCATCGATACAAGGTGAAGGCCTATTAGTAGAGGAGGATCGGTAACAACTTTTTGCTCCAACCTACTCGTCTCGACAGGGCGGATGGCGGATTCTTGAGAAGTCGGTCGTGGGGTGCTCCCTCGAATCTTTGGGGTTTTTAAGCATTAAAGATAAATATGGCCCAATGTTTTAGGCTTGTTAATTGAGCTACAAAGACCTAAGGTCTTATTTTTATGGATTTTTGGCAATTAGGGGCAAACTTGGTCCATGTTTGGCTGCGGGATGATCAGTTGGGCTTCTGCCTTGCGCCTCCTCTGCTTGGGCTTCTGCCCTGAGCTTTCTTTGATTGGGTTTCACTGACTTGCTTCCTTGATTGCAATCTTGGATCCACTCCATTACGTGGGTCATTTCTTGTGGGCTTTTTGGTATTTGAGTCATTGAATTTATCTTCCATCCAATTGGTCAAATTTTAGGATGCATCGTATGTTTATATAAACAAATACATATATATATATATAAGCTTACAATTAATGAAAATAAAAATGCATTTATATATATACGCCCGTATATATACGTGTGTAAATATGTATACACATATAACAAAAACCATATATTGTATATATTAAAGAAATAAATAAGAAACGCCATCATCATGACCCCCACGCCCTCGAAAACCTCTTGCCTTCGAAGAACATAATAACACACACGTACACACATATAAAAAATAAAAAAAAAAATCACCGTTGCACCTTTTATTTCTTGAAATTTAACACAAATTTGAGTTTTTCTTGTTGTGAGGAGCAATATGACGGCTGCAAACGACACAAACTCTCAATTTCCCCAATACTTTCAAATTCATCATAAAAGTCCCACCAATTTTCAAATTGAATAAAAATCTAACCTACTGGTGACGAGGCTGGGGCTGGTGGGGAGCAGTGGTGGTAGCCAGGCGGGAGGTATATGTTGGAGATGACCTCATTTTTTCCTAATAATATATATATATATATATAAATATGTGTGCCTATGTGTGTGTGTGTGTGTGAATAAAATATAAATTAAAGTCTCTGTACTTATAAATGTAATATGCATTTACCATTATATGTTTAATAAATTAATATATATGTTTAATTATCAAAAAAAAAAAATATAGATGTCTTGTACTTTAAGCGGGGTTTTGCTTTTCTTTTGTGGGCTGTGGAGTTCTTGCCACTTACCTATTTAACAGGGGAGGGAAAATGCATTTAGAATTAGTTGTAACCAATCATGGTATCGAGTAGCAATACCTTACTAATTAAGTTCTTTTTTTTTTTTTTTTTTTGCTACAATAATTTTTGTATTGTCATAATATCATTCAACAGTGACAAGAATTTATATTTTAATTGTCACAATCGATAATTAATAGTGTCATACCTAGAGTGACAACAAATAACGTTGTTAAGATTTTGTGACAATATTTTATTGTCATTAAATTGTCATAATAGATATGTTCCTAATTTTCAATTTTGCACTATGTTGTCGCCATTGATATTGTGCAAATAATTCTATTTTGTGGGCAACATAAATTTGTTGTCACTACATGTATATAATTAATGAAATTTTTTTATTATCACTTATTATATTATCACAAATTTACTCATATTTTTGTAGTAAGATGAAATACCAATTTAAAATAAAAGATCCTATTCACTAGAGTAGGGTTGTCAACGGTTTGGATTTGGACCAAATTTGGAAAATTCAAATCCGAATTTGATAAGCCTCTTTAGTATCCGAATCCGACCCAAATCCTATAGGATTTACATTCATTTCAACTGAGTTCGAATTTCAGAAAAAATTCGAAATCCGATAGAAAAACCCGACCTGGTTATACATTAAAAAATTTGAGACTTTAAAATCAAATAAGCAATAAAAAAAATTATATGTAAAAAATAAAATATAAATAAGTAGAAAATTATTTTATAATATGTATAAAAATATTTTTTGAAAAAAAATACTTGAAAAATTATAAAAAAGTGTATATAAGTTTTAATGGTATGGACATTGCATTCTATTTAATTTTTTTTCACTAACATTGTATATGTAAGGTTCCTAATATAATAAAAAGTATTATCAAAGTTCGGATTCAGATCTATAATGGATCGGATTGGTTGATTTTATATCCTATTCATTTATTTCAGATTACGAATATTTATAACTAACTGAATATTTTAATCAATTGTATGTATTAAAATTCGGATCGGATTCGAATTAAAATCCTTTCCATTGACCGCCCTACGCTGGAGCACAATATTAGAATCATGGGCCTGAACGCTCTTAAATTACATGTTCACCTACTGACCTTTGACATATATATGTTTTTGTTTTTTTTTTTTTCTAGTTTCAATTTTATAATCCTACGAAGTCGCGTTTGGTGATTACGAAACACAATTAATTAATGTTATGTTCTCGTACATTGATTATAGATAGAACTATATTGTCCCGTTTATTAACTGTGAATTATTCAGACAAACTATAACTTTGTCAGGACAATTTGAACGAATGATGCCTAGGCTTGGGAATATATAAATGAACAAGGAGAGAGAGAGAGACAATCTGGGAAAATATCACTTTTTTTGTCTCATATATACGTTACGCTCTATTTAATTTGGGTTTGATTTAATAGAATGTCTCATTGCCTCTCATATCTCTCTCCCCGGTTTGGTTCTCATTTTTGCCCCATATGTACGTTAGGTTCTATTTCAGTTGTCATATCATTGAATAGTGTGTCGCGTTCGCGTGGTTTCGCTTTGTGATATGACTGTGTTGAATTATTTAATTGTCACAAAGAGCTATTCGTACCACCCGTGGCCTTGGAATTCTATGGTCTTTGATGGGACCATAAGGATAAATGTTTAACCAACATGGTTGGTGTGGTGGTTCAGCACCTCGTCTCTTAAGTATGAGGTCAGGAGTTCGATCCCTACCCATGTGAATGGAACAAACCATTTGGCCAGTCCCCTACCGCTTAGTGCGCTGACAGTAGGGACGGGGGATTAGTCATCTGGCTGTCGGCTGAAGGGATACCTTGGGAAACCACAAAAAAAAAAAAAAAAAAAAAGGATAAATGTTTACAAAAGTTGCCTTTATGAGTTGCCCAAATAGTTCATCAATGCAGGGGATGACAATAAGTACACAATGTTACATTTATCAAGAAATTCTAATATTTACTAGCTATCAGTTGGTTTAGTAGAAAAATGAATTAGATCCTTTAAACAAAACGTACAACAAAAAAAAAGTAAAAAAGGAAGAAAGAAATCGTAACGTTTGACAAAATTCCTTTGCCCCTTGTGTTTCTCTCATCTTCCAAAAGGTCTAAACTCAATACCTTCCAACAATAACACCTTTCTCCCTGCATGCAATCCTGTTTTGAAAGCGCAAGTCTATCATTTTCCTGCCTCCATGACCAACATAAAATGTTGCCAATTTTACTTCCAACCACCATTCTTCTCTTCTACTCTCTCCGGGATAAGTATAATATGATTCTTCATATTGAGAGCCAACAATATAAAAGCCTGATTTCCCTTCTCGATACATTTTAGTGTTTAATCTAAACAAAAGATATACTGCATACGAATTGTCCGGGGACAACATTTGTGAATTTATGTTGCCTCGGACATGAAGATCGCATGATTCTGTAAGCTTAGCCACTTCTTGGAATCTGCAAAATTGAACTAGGACGAAGTTAATCTTTAGCATTGAAATTTCAAACAGGGGACTAGTGTATTTTGAATACGATGACGAACCTTGAATTACGGTGATATTTCATATACCAAATCTTGTGTCCTCCGTCTGAAATTTCCTTAAGTCTTTTGGCTCCTAGCATAAAACAGATCTTTCCAGTGTCTTGATAAAAAAAAAAATCTTTGTACACAATTAAATGTGTCAAACTATTTTGCCTTTGTGTGTATCAATTGAATTCTTTTGGTGACAACAGAAACAATATAATTAGGGGTGGCAAAATGATTTTCCACCCGCGGGTTGAACCTTACCCACATGATTTTAGGTTGGGTTGGGTCGGGTTGGGTCGGGTTGGGTCCAATATATTTTAAAATGAGTTGGGTTGGGTTGATGTAGTTGGTGTTGATATTGGGTTCTAGTTGGGTTGATAATGGGTAGATAATAGGTTTATGTTGGATCCTAAACGGGTTACTCCATAAACAAAAAAATATTTATTTTTTTATTTAATTATAATTCATTTTAGTATTCTAGAATCATCTAAAGAGTATAGAAATTGGTAATTTTAATTTATCTTTTTTGTTATTTTGATTAAACAAACAAGAATGAGACATTAAACCCATTAGAAACCATTTCAAACACCTCTATAACTCACCTTCAACCCATTTACAACCCACATCCAACCCATATCTAATTCATTTTTTGAAATACGTCTCCAACCCAATCTATTTCCAACACAACCCAATATAACTCAATCCGTCCAATTGCCACCTCTAAATATAACAAAAAGAACAAGAGTAGTCATTATATTAAATTTTTTTGAATTGTGGCACCTCTGTTGTTGTCAGTAATTGTGAGGTGTTCACTGACAACAATAGGCGATACAACTACTGTCATCATATTAATCTCTCAAGCGGCAAGAACGTGTAGCAATATATATACTATCACTTTTTTAGATGGCAAGAAATATTTTTTTTGATATGAAAATAAACTAATGCGATTGGTTTTTATTATTTACGATAAAATATACATATTGTCACTTAATCATGATTAACTAGTGGCAATGTTTACGTTATCATCAAATTTCTTTTGGCCGAAAAACTTTTTTCTTGTAGCGAATAGCATAATCAAAAATGTTATCCCTGCACTATTTAACGTCCTTAATAACTAAAACAAATTTTGTAAAAGAGTTGGGTTGAGTTTGACAGTACTCGATCCACAAGATTGCCACATCTAATAATAATCACAAAGGAAATGAATCAAGGATCAGATAAATTTCTCACCACAGAAGATGATGGCCATACTACTTCATGTTGGTCAAGTGGGAGCATCTCCTTCCACCGGTTGTGATCAAGCGTTAAATCAGAAAACTTCACGCGTAACTTAAGTTTCTGAGTGAGAACAGGTAACTGATGAGAAAATTTCATTTTTAGTCCCGTATGTTTACCATTTTTCGATTTTAGGACCGTAATTTTAATGACTTCAATTTTAGGACCTTATGTCCCAAAAAAATTTCAATTGAAGGACACATTTGTCGGAATAGGGCAAATCTGCCGAAAAATGCCTTTAATTGGATGAGAAATTGAACGAAAAAATGATGTGTACTAAAATTTGGGAATTTTGACCCATTCAACATTTTTTGGACGTGAGCTGGCAAAAAAAATGCCATGTGTATGTCCTATGTGGAAGAAAATGGAGGGAAATTGGTAAGGCATGCACTTGCACTGCACGTGACTTGTACTGGACAAAACAAAACGTTTAGTGTTCTTTTTTCCCCAAATTGAGAACACAAAAATCTCTAGGGTTTCTTCTTCTTTCTCTAAAATCCATCGACATTGGCCATCTTTTCTGGTTTATCAAAGTTGAGAACGTGAAATTGCGAAGAAAACGAACAAGAAAAGGAACAAGAAAAAGGGAGTAGGCCAAGGCAGAAACAATGGCTCCTCAATTGCGTAAGACTGAGAGGAACTTTTTGCCTCCCCCACGCTATGGTAAGTGTTTTTGGTTTTTTATATGTTTGATTTTGTGTTGAGATTTGGCTTTTACGTAAATGTGTACTTGCCTTTATTTTTTAGTGTGTTGTTCTTTTGTCTTTTACTCATAATATGTGCATTGAAGATGGTGGGGGTCTTGGTGTGGTCCCTATTTGGTGTTATGTTGTCTTTGTTCTTTTTCTAAAAAGGTGTAATATTCTCTTTTGTTTTTTCTAGTTCATGGTGTCATGTGCGTATGCTGACTGTGCTATGTTTTGTGTTGTTTTGTTTGTATTTTTTTTTTACAGACCCTCAAAGTAGGTTGTTGACTTTGAGTGTCCGCTGTGGGGGTAAATTTACTTCTGGTATCAAACCTCAATATGTGGCTGGTGACTTGTTTAAATTTGATTATGTAGATGTTGATATGTTGTCTATTGCTGCCATTGCTCATTTGTGTGAAGTTAATGGTGTGGCTGGTTTAAAAAAATATCACACTTTGACACAACATGGATATGTGTTCCTTGGTAGTAATGAGCTGTTGCTTAACCATCTAGTTGAAAAATTGAACACTGTTAGGGAGTTTCATGTCTTTGTTGAGACTGTGGAGGATGACTTAAGTGATTGTACTGTGGAAAATGAGGATGCACATCACAACAAGAGTTTGGATAATGGGTTAGATGCTAGTGACAGGGGTAATAGTGGTGTGAATGGTCTAGAAGATGTTGAGGAGCTTCAAGGGGAGAGTGTTGATAGTGATGAAATTGTAGCAGATACTGAGGATAGTGACTACACATTGGAGATTGAGTCAGAGGAGGATGATCTAGTCTATGACAGGTTTGTTGACTCTGATGTTGAGTGGGGTGGGTTAGAAGGGGACTATAATGGTGAGAATAGAGGAGCAGTTGAACACAGGGATGGTATGGATGGTGGGGATTGTGGGGAGGAAGATGTGGTACAAAGTGAGGGAGAGCTGAACAGTACTAGAGGGTCTGATAGTGACAGTGAGGGTGTCCATTGTACTGTGTTTAACTAAAATGGAAGGTATAATCCAAATTTTATGCTAGGGATGGAGTTTGATAACAAAGATGCATTTAAACATGCTATACATTCACATGCCATAATGTCTCAAAGGTCTATAACCATTACAAAAAATGATAGAAATAGAGTGTATGCTAGGTGTGGGGAGGAAGCTGATTGTCCTTGGAAAGTAACTGCAAAAAAAAAGTTAAATTAGATGACATTTATAGTGACTGTGTTGCATCCAGATCATACATGTGCCACTAATTATAATGTTAAAAATGTTAAGTCTTCATGGTTATCTGAGAAATATTTACATAAGTTTAAAAGTAACCCTAAAAGGAATGTTCTAGAATGGAGGGATGATACAATTGAAGAGATTAACTGTCATATTTCTAAACAACAAGCTTATAGGGTGAGGAAGACGGCCTTAGAAATTCTGAAGGATTCACCTGATGACCAGTTTGCCTTGTTATGGGATTATGCGGGGGAGATTAAAAGAACCAATCCTGGGTCAACTGCAATTGTAGGAACTGATCAGTCTTCTAGGGAGAATAGATTTGACAGGTTTTATTTATGCTTGTATGCTTTGAAGGTTGGTTTTTTGAGTGGATGTAGGCCTGTAATTGAAGGTTGGTTTTTTGAAGGTTGGTTTATTTATCAAGTATCTTGTAGTGATGGGACAAGATACATTGTAGACTTGGCAAAAGGAAGTTGCGGCTGCAGGAAATGGGACCTCACTGGGATTCCTTGTAAGCATGTGCTAAGTGCTCTCAATTGCCAGGGGTGGAGATATGAAGATTTCATACACAGGTGTTACCAAATAGATACATACAAGAAGGTTTATGAGCCTGTAATATACCCCATCAATGGCAAAGATGAATGGCAGAGGAGCAATTTGGAGCCTCTACTTCCTCCTTTGATTGCGAAGTCAGCTGGAAGACCTGCAAGGGCCAGGAGATTGGAAAGGGATGAACTACAGAAAAAATAAAAAAATCAAGGACGAGGCAGGGCAAGAATGAGCAACAACCCAACTAGACTCAAAAGGCAACAAGATTCTGTCAAATGTAGCTTGTGTGGCAATAGAGGACACAACAAAAGAAAGTGAGAGGGAGAAGGACCAAGTAATGTGCATGATGATCCAAATATCCAACTGGAGGATGACATTATAAATGATGAGTCCAATGTTATTGAGGACACATACTTGAGCCAAATAACAGTTCAGTCTAATCTGCATGAGGTAAATTTCTGATTTAATATAATAATGTTACAATTTATTATAACAATGTTATTGATCACTATGTGTTCAATGCAGGGAAGGAACACTTCGGGACTGAAATTAGTTTTTCCTCTACACAAGAAAGTGCTCATAGATGATGCCCATTCAAACCATCTCAAGTGGAAACTCCAGTGATCCCATCAGTACCTCCACTAATTCCTTCAATGTTCCAGCAGTTACAAGAAGGTCAAGTCCCATTTCCAAGACCAAGAATGGCAGGGGTTAATATCAGGGCTCCACCCCCTCCTCTTGATAGAACAACAACAACAACGTCAAACATCTTCATCAGAGGTGGGAAGAAATATGTCACCTTGTCTAACCTTAATGCTGCTCTCGCTAAGAGTAGTGGACCTGGATGTCCCGTGGGTAAAGGAAAAAAACCAATTTGATGTTCAAGAGCAATATTGTTTTTGTACAAGTTGGGAAACAATGTTTTTTGTCTTTGTTCACAACTTTGCTTATGTTTATGTACAAGTGCAATCTTTTGGAAAACAATGATGATGTTTTGTATTGCCTCCCATTTTTTTGAGCAATGTTCAATTGAAAGACAAACAATGTTTATTTTGTGGTCTACTTAAATATTGGGTTTTTTTTTAAATATAGCAATGTTAAGCCTTGTTATTTTATACAATGTACCCTTTCATTTAGTACAGCAATGTTAAGCCATGTTATTTTTGACAAAGCACCCTTTCATTTAGTACAGCAATGTTAAGCCTTGTTATTTTTTACAATGTACCCTTTCACCGTATGTCCCAATCATTCATTTGGCATGTTGCAATTGTTTTGAGACTGTTAATTTACCAAACTTTTTACCATAAAATCAACACAAACATAACATTACTTAGATTATATCATTACAGCCGTTTTAAACTACAACAAGATTAGGACCACAAAATATATCATGTCCCCAGTGCTTTGAACTACACAGACCTAACAACATACTTTTCTACACAGACCTAACAACAGCAACTACGAACACAAGTAGAGAACAACCATCCCCTTCAACTACAAGCAACCAACATCTAAGAGAGAAAAACAACTACAAATAGAACCCAGGAGAGAACAAGCATCCACTTCAGGGTTTCGTTCCTCTTCACCAACGAGGAAACACGATCTTCCAGTTCAAGCTTCTCACGGCGCAGTGGAGGGATGACATTCATGGACCTAGCGCACATTGGTGGGTCTACCCAGCTAAAGAAGTCACACCCCCCTCTCTGTACACTCCGAAACAAAAAAGAGGAGAGCTTATGATCATCCTTCGAAACAATTGCAAAAAATCAAACAAATACATAAATTTAACAAACCTGCCAATCAACACACCCATGAAACCTCCGACCGGGATTGTCATCAGTCCACGAAGTGCGAATTTGTGCCTTCCTCCCACACCTACAAAAGAGCCGAAAACCTCCACATGAACTTGAGGACATTTTTTTCTCCTCTGTCTTTCCTCCAGGCAACAAGTTTTTCTTTTTTTGGGACTGCCACCAAGTCCCATTTTTGGGTAGGTGATGTGCCCCTTGGATTTGGAGGGAAATGACTCAAAGTTTCCCTCCTAAAATGATGGGATGAAATGGCCATACACTTGGCAAAATAATTGACACATAGGCAAAAAGGTCCACCTCACCAATTAAAGGCATTTTCCGGCAGATTTGCCCTAGTCCGACAAATGTGTCCTTCAATTGAAATTTTTTTGGGACATACAGTCCTGAAATTGAAGTCATTAAAATTACGGTCCTAAAATCGAAAAATGGTAAACATACGGGACGAAAAATGAAATTTTCTCGGTAACTGATCATGATCAAATTCGCAACTTGAGCTGAAGTTCATAGACGATGAGGAGCAAGAATCCAGCGAATGACTCAATGCTAATTCCTTATCCCTCTCCCTTCGCAGAACGGCATCCACAAGCCTCTCCGAGTTGTCGTAATTCTTAGACATCTCAATCAAGAAAAAAATCATCAAGAAAATTATCTCAAGCGATCTCTTTGTTAAGAAAATTATCAGTGTTGACAGGATTTAAGCATAGAGACTTTTTGTTGGGGTCAATTCCGCGTGTAGAGTAGACAGACAGACTACTTCATACATATTATAACCACAAGAGTACAAGACTCGACGACTGGATGCGTCACCCGGAGGAATTATTTAAATTTAAATTAATAAAATGAAGTAGTTGTGGCATATGGTCGAGTTGGGTTATATTGAATTAAATTTTTCATGCTATATTTTAATGAGACGGACGCATTTGACTATTTTATGTATAATTTTGAGACTTCTATTAAAATAATTGTCAATATAAAACCTTTAATTATGTCTCTCTCTAACGTAATTTTAATTTTTTTTCTATTCTCTTTCCTCCTTCTCTCTCAATATCCCTTGTTTAAAATTTTATTTTACTTCATTTTCTACTTATTTTTTTTAATTATAAAATTTAATCTTCCTTTAATTTTGATTTTTCACTTATTGTAAATTTAGTCAATATATTAAACATAGTTGAAAAAATAGTATGAATAATAAAAATAGTTAATATATATATCCGCTGAAAATCCGTCGAAAAATTCAAAAATATTATTTTTTAAAATTAATTTTAATTTAAAAATAATTTTTTATTTTTTTAATTTTTTAGAGGAATTTTCCGCCGAAAATCCGCCGAAAAATTAAAAAATTTTAATTTTTAATTTTTAATTATTTTTTATTTTAATTTGTTTTTTTATTTTTGAAATTTTTCGGCGGAATTTTCCATCGAAAATCCGCTGAAAAATTAAAAATTATTACTTTCTAATTATTTCTTATTTTAAAAATACTTTTATTTTTTATTTTTGAAATTTTTCGGCGAAATTTTCTTCCGAAAATCTGGCAAAAAATTCAAAAATATTATTTTTAAAAATTATTTTTAATTTAAAAATATTTTTTTATTATTTTTTATTTTTTATTTTTTAAATTTTTCGGCGGAATTTTCCGCCGAAAATTCGTCGAAAATTTTAATTTTTTTTTTAATTTTCCGTTGAAAATCCGCCGAAAAATTTCGACGGAATATTCCGCCGAAAAATGGACGTTTTCTTGTAGTGAAAAAAGTAGTATAATTTACTGACATACTAAATTTTTGGTAGTATTTATATTATCAAAATATTTTTTAATTATTTTGAATAGATTTATAAATCAGTTATAAGTAAAATAAAATAATTAAAAAATAAAAATGGAAAAAATGTAAAGAAAATTGAAAATAAATTTTAAAGAGTATTGAAAGGAGAGAGAGGAGGGGAGACAAAGAAGGCGGAGGAGATGAAAAGAACCTGAAAGGGGAGAAAGAAGAGAGAATATAAAGAAAAAAACAAATAAAAACATAGCAGACCAATATCAATTTATTGCTAAACTATTATCAAACATTTAGAACTCAATATCAACCTCAACTATGTGAGATACAATCAACAAAACTCAATTCGATTTAAAGTATTGGACCCAACTCAATCCAAAATTATTCAATTAAATTGGACCCATAAATTAAGAACCATTTTAACACCTTTAGTTATATATTTCCAATTCATAGCTAAGGTTTCTCCATAAATATGTAATTAGTGGATAGTCATTACTCTGACTCCATTTAACATTTTGGTAGTACAAGTTGCATTTATGCAAAACCTCCATAACAAATTTGACTTATGAGCACAATATTTAATTACATGTTCACCGACTAACCAAAACACACATGCTGAATTCGGCGAAAACTTCTCCTTTGCCCCTGTTGGAATATTTTAATAGAAACACCTATCCCACATAGAGTTCTTAAATAAACTTAATATTTTTATATGTTTTTTTCTTGAATATGATCTTTCAACAAAAGGACGTTTCCTGCAGTACACCATGGTATCTGCGAGTGAATTACACACAAATATATATATCTATATATATATATATGTATGTGTCATATTAATGCAGTCATTACGTTGTATTTATTTTTTCAAATCACTATTATTCAATACTTATTTTTTTTTTTTAAACCCAGAGTTACAACTGTTTCTTCTAACTCCTAAAATCTACAGTACACCATGGTATCTTCTAATGAATTACACAAACATATATATATATATACACATGTCATCCTAATGCAGTCATTACTTTGTATTTATTTTTTCAAACCACTATTATTCAATATTTATTGTTTCAAAACGTGAAGTTACCGCAATTTCTTCTAACTCCTATAGGTTACAATTAAAATTAAAATTTCACCTTTACAATCATATTAAAACTCATGTAACATCCTATTTTTATTTAATCATACTTTCATAATATATATCTATATTTCTTGCACTATAAATAGGTGTTGGATTTACACCAGAATACACACAACAAAAATTATTTCTTTCTCTACCATCATACTCCGTATATTGAGCTCTACATAGAAGTGTCTGGTGTGTAGCTTCTTCTCCACTACTTAGTGCAGGTTGTGATGAAGTTACAGCCACTAATGGTTTGGCCTATTGTATCCCATAGACGACACGACGATAACCTTACTACTCCATATTTTGAGAAGGGGCCGTGAATCATTTTAAGATACCGAGTTGGTCCACCCGTCATCTCGCCTAAACTTTCACTTGTCTACTAGTCAGTTTATTCATTGTTTTTCATCAGCCTCTTTTGGTTTCGCTAGGTAGCATCAGAAGGTCGAAACTCAATACCTTCGACAATAGGACCACACTTGTTATATCCATTTATCTCCAACAACTGTACTTGTGTCATTACACGCTCTCCCTTGCCAACATAGAAATCGCCTATTTGTACTTCCATCCATTCATCGGCTCGACGATTGGCCGATCCAAAGTGCACTTGCACCTCTCTTGCTCTCTCCTTGAGATAAGCATAATCTGGACCGTGCGAAGATTTAACTACTGAAATGGCTGATTCCAGCTTTTGATCATCCATATCGGTTAATGCAAACATGAGATATGCTGCATAAAGAGTTTCCGGGGATAGCATTTTCGTGTCGATCCTGCCACAGATATCGAGCTGCCATGAACCTACAAGCTCAGCTACCTCTGAGAATCTGCAATATATGCCAAAGTAAATTTTAGTCATTAATTAATGGCTCTGTTCACTTGGTTGGGGGATGGAATAGTAGTGGTTTATCTGAACTAATTAATCAAATGTTAACTTGTATCAAATAAGGTCCATGATGTTGCAATAATAAAATAGTGGAAAATTACTGGATGTACAATTTAGCAGAAAAAAGTGTGATATATTAGAAAAATTGTATCGTCGCTCAAGATTAATGAGAATATCTCAAGCCCTGTTACTAGACATGATTGATCCAATAGGTGATTAGATCCTTCTAAATAGTCATCTAAACAGTCATCTAGGCTTTCATCCCATTAAACAAACTAAGGGTTAATTACATTGGGACCCCCTCAGAGATAGTAAAACTATAAAGTCGTCCTGTAACTTTCATAATTACACTAACACCTCTCTTGAGTAATTATGGAAGTTTTATGGGGTGAGTTGGTAATTTGACAATCTCAGAGGATGTCTAATTGTAATCAACCCAAATAAATAAACATTGCCAATGTTCATGAGATTTAAGACAAGGGATTGGAGATTAATTTCATTAACAATGAAACACGAACCTCGATTTCGGGTGAGATTTCATTTGCCAATCACACCGAAAGCCTTCTTCCTCTCTGATAACAAGCTTTTTGGCTCCAAGCATAAAACAGTTCTTTTCAGTCCTTGGATCAACAAAAAAGCTCTGTTTCAAAATTAAACATGTTAATCACCATTTTGCCTTCATCTAAAACACTCAAAAAGAGAAAAAAAGGATTACAAAGAGAGTCTTACCAGAGAAGCTGATCTCCACTCTACTCGATTTTTATCCAGTGGCAGCATCACCTTCCACTCGCTGTGATCAAGCGATAAATCCGAATAGTCCATTGGTATTTGATTTCTCGGATCATGATCACAATTCTTAGGCACATCAATCGAGAAAATTGGGCAATTAACTATAGATAAGTGATTTTTGATCCAAAAAATGTTGCTACAGAATTTAAGCATGTAGATATATTGAAGAGGGAACTTGTGAATCACGTATAATTGCGCGTTGTTAATTTTATGTTGTTTTTTTGGATTGCGTGAGTAAACTTAGCTTCCTCCAGTGTCGAGACGTATACGTGAAGCCGACCTCCTTGGTGGTGGAAATTAATATTTAAGGTTGCCATTATTATTATATTAATCATACATGGATCCCTGTTTAAAGTTGTTTTCCCAAATATCAAGTTGGTCGATAAATCAATGGAGGAGTTGATATTTCTTCGGATAAACCTTTTAAAATATATAGGTCATATCCTAATATGCGTGTGTATATATGTTTTACTTGAATTTTCCAATCTCGCATCAAGCAGGGGATTAAACATGCACACTTTGTATTCTATCTCGCACGCCTGTTATGCATTCGCTGAGGTAGCAGAATACAAAATGAAATAGAAAAATGAAACAGAAGATTTGATCAAATGTACTTTGTATACCATTAGAGATGCAGCCAAAGTGACCCCTTACAGGTTTATGAAAAGCAATATTATGCATTTATTTATTTCAAAATTCAGAGGGATAATTACACTTAATAGTCTCCTCCTAAAATCACAAAATTACCAAGTTTCCCTACAACTCTCATGATTAGACTGCATTCTCTTTGAGTTTGACCATGTTAGAAAAATAATGAATTAAAATATCAAAAAACAAGATATTCACATGAGAAGGGCACTCAGATAAAAGTATAATTTTCATACTAATCAATTTCAAAGAACAATTTTATCACTAATAATTTCGGTTGTGTATTGTAGCTTTGTAGGGAATCAAGAGGCAGCTTTATACATGGGCGTTATGTTGTGTTAGAAAATGGCTTGTTAAGATGACTTTTACAAGGGGATTAATCTAGGATTAAACCATTTTTAATAGAAATCCATAGATAAAGTCTAAGGTAATACTGTCTAAATGTGTTTAAAGCTGCATAAAATATCCCACTTCGAATATATTGGTCTTAACAAAGCTAGTGTTTATGTGGTTAAGTAAGTATAGTGTAAACTAACAGCGAAGTACTACATATGGGCAGCCCCACACCCGCACGCCGCCCGCCCGCCCGCCCGACCCGACTTGGGCGCAGGCGTTTGTCTCAGTCTCGAGCTTATTTTTACTGAACTACCCTTGATGTAATGGTTTTATTCAAAAATCTAATTTTGAATTTCTTTACTGTATTTTAATTAACGCAATTTAAAACCACCAAGCACGTTACTTGGCCAAACAACACGTTTTGGAATATTGTCTGCTTTTGCGTCCAGGTGGGTTGCATGTCCATTGGCGTGCGGGCGGTCTCAACCATGCGTTAATGTGCCAGCATTTAACTCTGGCTATCTCCTCTCCCCTATATAAGTTGCCTCCTAATTCCCTGCAAAACACGCAAAACAAAACAACGAGAGAATGAAAAGTATATTGTTCTTAAGAAACTGATCAGTTTTAGAGTGTATACACTTGATTCTTTCGACGGGGTGTGAGTTTTGTGTTGCATACACAACCACTTGAGTTGATTAGCTTTCGAAGTGAGGTTCAAAGTAGCAGCGCGGCTTCGAACGGATCTCTAGATTGTCTTATTATGTAAGGAGTATCGCAGGTTCATCGCACCGGTCAGTAGAGCGAATATTTATTTAAGGCAAATCGGCTCAACCTGGTGATTCAATCGTACTATTACAAATAAATACGCATAAGTCTACTGTACTTTATTGTTTATTTTTTTGTTTACATCATTGTTTAATTTACTTTTGGTTATAATGTTTTGCTGTAAAACTGCTCTTGTATTGTACTTTTATTATCCAATAAATCTACCCACGAGAATATAGAATTTCAAATATTCTATTCTATTATTTTCCAACATGTAGGCACATTATCACTTGGTGAAAATCGCTCTTGTTGCCAACAAAAAAACATTGAACCTGGACATAAAATGGGCAACACGTGAAAATGTGTTGACAGCCACGCCAACATGTCTGAAGTCAACCCTACGCGGTTTATCAAACCACGTTAATTAGCTCTATAATGATTCATTTAAAATTTAGAATTTAATTAAAACCATTACCTAATGGCTATTTCAATAAAAAGGCAAGTTCAAGCAATTCACCCAAACGGCCGAGCCCAAGTCGTGGATCGTGGTCGGGTCGGGTTGAGCTGGCAACTCGCGTGTGTGGGGCTACTCATATGCAGTCCTTTATGAATTACTTTATACTAACTTCACACTTAACCACATTTATACTTGAATTGTCAAGTCTATATATTCAATGTAGGATATTTTACACTCAACCTTTTAGCAAACATATAATACTCTCTAAACTTTATCTATGGATTTCCATTAGAAATAATTTAATCCTAAATTAACCCTTGCAAATGTCATCACTTAACAAGCCCATTTCTAACATACCATTTAACCAACATATTTTTTCATTATGATTTTGTGAACTTTTGAAAAAGTTATCACCTAACCTTTTCATAGCTTTTCATCATGATTTGATGAACTTTTGAAAAAGATATCACCCAACCTCTTCATCCACAAGTTCGTAACCTTAGTTTGAAAGGATTTTTAATGAAGAAAGTAAGATTTTTTTTTAGTACCTAGAGTGAAAGAAGAATGAAAATTTTCTTAATTCCTTCTGTTTTATAGCGAGAATAAGAACCAAGAAAAAAAAAATAGAAAAGTCCTCTTCTCCTTTTCAATGAAGTGATATTTCTATACAAAAAATACAATTTACAGCTTTTTATGATATTTTCAATTGGTCGATTTGGTTGGTTTTACAAACTCAGATAATCCATCTATATATAAGAGGGTTCGAGTGTAATTGACCAAAATTTTAAAAATTTGCAACATTTCTCAAATGATAAAAATGCCTTCTATATGTTGTACAAATTCAATTTGGTCACATCAAATGAAACTTTTTCGACTATGTCATTATATACAGCGTGAGATTAGATTTCAGCTAAGTTGCCCTTCCCAGATCAGACAAAGAACCTTGTGTGCATGAGATTAGAAGTCTCTCCACTCCAAGCCTTAAATAGTTCTTTCCCAGCCTTTGACCGCGAAAAAGTTTCTGTTTCAAAGTTCAATATATAATTTTTATTTTATTTTTACCTCCATCTACAATAACGGTAACAAAGGAACTTATGTGATTAAATAAATGTCATGCCAGAAAACCTAATCTTAACTTCCGTGTATATTTGGTGGCAACTTATAAGCTCTACACCATCTTATTTATCTAAACACTTTAGCAACTTATTTTTAAAATAAAATTCAATATCTTAAAATATCTTATTTCAAATAAGTTTAGCCAAACCACCTCTCAGTGTTATAGCATTTTTTGTTGTCAGTTTAGTTCCAACAAGGTTCAAATGAAGCTCGTTCCTGAAGCGCTAATTTCCATACTGCTTCTTGTTTATCTGGCAGTAATTGCTTCCCCTTGGTTCCACTAATCATTTCATATAATTTTGATGCCCGATTTTGTTATATCCTATTCATGCCATCGAGCAATATATGGGGAGATCCTTAGCACCTTGTGTAGATATTTATTTGCTCTGCTTTTTTGATTGCCATCTTCATGATATGCAGCTGAACATTTGTGCAAAATTTCAATGATTTCTAAGACGGTCGAAAAAATTGTCCGATTCTATGATACTTTTTTTTGTAATACTCTGTCCCACATTGGGAATACAAGAAAAAGTTTCTTGGTCTACAAGCTCATATGCATCCATGGAAGATTTTTTTTGGCCAAGTTATTTATAGCCCAATTTAAGGGTTCACTTGGTGGATAAGGAGGCAACTCTTGAGTCCAACCGGCTCACAGGCCCAGGTCGTGACAATATTCGTGACCCCGAGCAGTATATTGGTATGTCTGTTGCACTTTCTCTGAATGTCTATTCGCTTTGATTTTTTGCTTGCCACTTCAAGTTATGCGGTTGAACATTTGGACAAAGTTTCAATGATTTTTGAAACGGTCCAAAAAATGACCCAATTATGTGGTATCCTATTCGTGTCCACGTGCAATATATTGGGAGGTTTATATCACCTTCTCTAGATGTCCGTTCACTCTAATTTTGTACATGTCACTTCACGATATGCGGTTGAACATTTGTGCAATGTTTCAATGATTTTTGAGATGATCGAAAAAATTGCCCAATTATGTAATACCCCATTCATGCCCCCGAACAATATATTAAGAGGTTTGTAGCACCTGTCTATTCACTCTGAGAAGTAACGTACAAATATTTTTCATCCTATTTAATTGGAGCCATTTCTTTTAATTATGTTGAATGCGGAGCCTTGTAATTACATTTAATGCTTGTTTATTTATGCATCAACGTTACCATGTATGTATGTTCTGCTCAGTTTGTCAAATGTACTCAACAAAGAAACAACCGATTTTGTCAAAAGAATCTTTTGTGGACTCATATATATGTCCAGACACAAGAAATACCATACTAGTTGGTATCAAAATAGTTTACATTTTTGCATGATGCTTCACTACAACGGAGTATGTATTTATTTGGCGTTAATTGGATTTTACACAATTGTGAAATACAGAAAGGGCCAAAAACTCCCTTAAACTAAACAAAAGGGCACTACATCCTTGAGTTGTTTAAAAGAAATAAATCCACATTTAGTTTCATATGAGTTTTAATTCCAAAATTAGTCCTATAAAATTCAATTCGAGGACAATTTTGGGGAAATACTTCTTAATCAAATGCTGAGAAAAACAAAGTATTTTTCTACATGTCAGCCAAGTGTGTGTTGAGTCCAAAAAATAAAATAAAATAAGCAACCTAATAACCAACTACTTGTTTCCAAGTTTGTTGCACCATAGGTTTAGGCTAGAAAATTCAAATTCCTCGTTGGTGGGACTTAAATTATCCCAACTTTGAATTCTATATGACTAATTTTGGAATTAAAATTCCAGTGGGACTAAATATGGTCAGACCTCACTCCTATGGGACTAAAAGTGGATTTATATCTATTTAAAATAAAGCATTTTATCCCATCGAATGAAGCTGTGTTGTTTGTTTGTACAATCCAAGACTTATTTTCTAATTTTGGAGCTCATGCAGTGTCATTTTCGCCAATTGTTAGAAATATATAAGTGAAAGATTTACATCTTTTGCAAATTCTCATTCAAGTGAACTCTTCTATCATCTCAAACTCTCCTTCTAAGTTTTAGTTTTTTCAAGAAATCTACAAAAATGATTAATATTTCACTTATATTCTCATTAACTAATGGAAAAAACGATGTTGCATGCTCCAAAATCAAGAAGAAGATATCAAATGCTCGAAAAAACAGCACAACTTTGAAATAAGGGGTAAAATGCTTTATTTTAAAAGTTCGAGGGGGTGGAAAGCCCTTTTATTTAGTTTAGGGGGATTTCTTACAAAATTAACCAATTTATTTGTAATGAGTAATGCGGAAAGGGTACAGAATCAAGAAATTTAAATTTAAATTTATAATCAGTTTATACTTTTAAATTAAAATGAATATAAAATTGCAAGTATATGGAATTGAGAGTAGAACCGTCTTTGTGAAGTGGGGTCGCTGGAGGGCACAGAGTGATACACTTAAAACATACTTATGATTGGTCATACATAAAAATAATATTCAAAGGATATTTATTATAACATTATTTATTGATTTTATAAACAAAATAAAGTTGTTATATATATAAAGATTATTTATCGGATAAGTTGATCTTTAAGCTACTCATTCAGACTTATTTTTGGTTTTACTCAAAGAAGCTGCCAAAAAAAGTAATATATACCAACATCCATCGTTGTCGTGGCTTACAAGTCCAAAGCACAATCACCAGGCTTCTGGGTTCTCACATGTTGATTTTCAGCAACGTCCTTTAATTTTATTAGAGGCCACTTCACTGATCCCGGCTGGTTGTTAAAGGTTGTTTAGTGTGTATACATACATACATATATATATATATATATATATATATATATATAGGGCGAATTATAATAACTTCTCTTGAAATTTGGCAAAATTATAAAAAAAAAATCCCCTAATTATTGAAAATTGTTATAATAAACTAAAAACACATTCTGTTAAGGCCCGGTTAAGTTTCCATCCAAAAATTTATATATTTTTTTTCAAAATATCTTCATTCAATATTTTATTAATTATTGGTCCTAATGGTGTATTATAAACACTTCCGCCCAAGATTTGCTGAAAATAAAAATAAAAATAAAAATAAAAATAGCCCCCCCTCAAGTATCATAATTTATAATACACCTCTTAAGGTTTGCCCGTCTAACAAAAATCTCCTACTGTTAGTCGAAAAAAGTTGGTTTTTTTTCGCAAGTCTTTTATGATTGATGTGATGGACAAGATCTAGAAAATGGTGCAAAGTAAGACCAACAGTACAACCGGCGAGCAAATTCACGATCAAATGAGGAAGAACCCTTTGACTAACAATGAGGAGGCTTGGAGGTGATTGACTCTTATACATCCAAAATATTTGAAGCGAGGTGTTTCCAATAGAATTGACAGCAACAAATTCTGACAAAGTTCACCAAAAATGCGACAATTGAGTTGCGTTGATCAACAATACTTGAATGAGGTCAAACTACATTGACAGGGCCATCATTGTGGAGTTGGGAGCAGGGTGATTTTGAAGAGATTTGTTTTATAAATTTCCTACACGGGGAGGTTTTTGTCATCACTAGTAGAGATGTAGTTATAAATTCTAACACCTAAGAGATTTTTGCATAATTACTCCAAACCTCTATGGAGGTGTTTGTAAATGAAATGTTAAGAGCAATTTTAGGATTTCTAGCCAACGTTAACTTTTACATAAGTTTTGAAAATGTTGGGAGTGTGATGATAATTTTTAATAATTGAAAGGATTTTATAATTTTGTCAAACTTTAGGAAGGGTAACTGAAATTTACTCATATATCTATATATATATATATATATATATATATATAAACGTTGAATGAAGAGAATAGTCATCAGTCGGTGAGTTTTCATTAGTCCAATATTCGACAGAGGTTTATGTAAGTGCAATTTCTGGAAGGATCAAATATTATATATATCATTGCAATAATACAAGTCTTGATTAATTGAAAACTAATAATACTTGTGCATTCAATACGTATGCATTTTTAAAAAATAAAGCAATTTAATGATATTAAAATTGCACTATCAAAACAGTTTTTTTAACTATTTTAATAAATTTATAAAATTAGTGTTAAGAAAAAATAAAATAATTTAAAATAAAAAAATAAAAAACAATTTCAGAGAAACTAAGAGAAAATTATGTTGAAGAATAGTGGAAGATGTGAGAGAGAGAGAGAGGAAAGAAAATAAAAAAGAACCTCAAAGAAGGGAGAAGAGCCAAAAAAATAAATAAATAAAAAAAGAGAAAAAAATGACGGACCAAAAATATTGACAAATCAAAAAAAGTTACTAAATGGTGCAACCACTTAATATAATAATATAGAAACAAAGTAGGCATTTATTAATGCATTCATCACTGATTAACAAAATACTTTTTTTTTTATAGAAGTGATGAGTAATAAAATATTTATTAATGAATTTATATCCATGGCAAAATCATTTTTTTTTTAATTTCTGGTCAAGCAGTATTTTTTTTTCTTTTTCACTTTTGGTCGTCCTAGTATACCACTATTATTTTAACCCCCGTGTTTCATCACTCGTCGACATGCATCACCGACGTTTTAGTTTTTAATCCTTTTGATCCCATTGATAAGAAAATTAATGGAAGAGAGGCCGCAACTAATTAGAATTCAGAAAATGGGGCACCAAAAGTATTAAAATTCATGTTGACTTCCCCTGTTCTTTTTTAAAGTCTCAATTAACGACAAACTAAAAATGAACAAAAAATAAAACTTTTGGGACACGCGTGACTAGTGATGAAATATGTGTATCAAAATGGCAAAATGGATTAGTGGTACACGTCAAGGATGAAAAGTGAAATGAACCCATTAATCTTCATACGCCACAACCAGACTAATAATTATCTATTATTGAGAAAACTTAAATATTAATTAGAGATTCATGCATAAATCAATATAATTTTTTTTTTTGCCTTAGTCATTCGATTTCAACCGATTGCCGACTAATCCAATATTGTAGAGGTGCATTATAAGGGTGAGCCTCCCAATCCAGTTGCTCTATTCATAATACCAGAATTCAAACTCTGGACGATGTTTAAGAGATCTAGCACTTTATCCCACTAGACCAACTGATAGTTGGTCATAAATTAATATAATGTTAATTGCAGAACTTATGCAATACGCTAATAGCTTCCACCGACGCCGCGTTGTTTGGAAGTTTAACGAAGACCTTTGAAGATATATACATGCCTTGACTCTTGAGTCTTGAGGAATTTAAGTTTACACACGCAACTATTTCTAGTTGAGAGAAAATAAATATTTCTACTTTACATAAGTTTCTCGATCAAGATGTCTAAGAATTACGATAATTGGGAGAGGCTAGTGCGAGCCGTTCTGCGAAGGGAGCATGATAGGGAAATAGCATTGAGACATTCTAGGGACACTAGCAGCATTAGTTTTAGCTCAACTTCTGAAATATTTGATGGTAATGATAATAAGAGAAGGCCACATTTGCCAATGGATTATTCCGACTTAACACTTGATCACCACCAGTGGAAGGAGATGCTACCGCGTGAAAAACGGGAAGTAGTGTGGAAATCGGCATCTCAGGTAGACAGTATTTCTCTACTATAAAAAAGTACTCCCTCCACTAACACAATAATCCATTTCAGAGCTGATTTTCTCATATCAGTTTCGTTCATCATAAATTCATTAATATATGTTTTATCACTCGTTGTTACTTTAATTATATTCTAATACGACTTTATCAAAAATCATCGCAAATGGCTTCTATTTGTGATGAAATTTATATATTCAAATTTTTCCTTATTGAAGCCGATGTGTGTTATTCTATTTTATTTTTACTTTTTAAGTTTGCGACTACTACGCGTAGATTGCACTATTGAAAAACAAGACCTGATAACACATATTATATAATAGTCCCTCGGGTAGGGTAGGGTAGGTTTGTAGGCAAAAGTCCTATTTTTCCCAATATTTTCCCTGCTTGTCCCTCTCTCATGAAAATTCTCCCACCTCTCTCTACAGCTTTGATTCATGTCTATAGCTAGTTGATAAGGCAAGTCCCATTCAAGCCTTCTCATTTAACGGTCTATCAAAGCTACCCTTATTATTACTTTTCTTTTTCAATATTCCTTTCTTTCTACCAGTTCCTACACGGTTCGGATCTTCTGTTACATAATCGTGTTACATCTTCTATTACACTCATCAATACACGCCACGTGTATTGCTGAACGGTCGAGATAAGGAAAGAGAAAAACTGATGATATGGAAAAAAATATAAAGATTCTCTTTCCTTATCTCGACCGTTTATCAATACACGTGGCGTGTATTGATGAGTGTAACAGAAGATGTAACACGATTATGTAACAGAAGATCCGAACCGGTTCCTACATATGCAATTTATGGGAAGTAAACGAAGTCTTTTCTTCTGAACAACAATAAATAGCTTTAGCATTTTTCTGGAGTTGAAAAGGACTTTATAGAACTAAGGAGAAAGTTTGGAACTCTAAAAACAAAAAAAAAAAGAAAGAAAATAGCGAGCTAACTTCCATGCCAACACGAGTGATTTAACTCATCACTATCTCATAAGGACGTTGAGAGTTGTTTTTGCTTCTTATCCAAAAAGATTTAAATTATGTATTAGTTGTAACACTTCATAAAAATAATCTCAATAAATTGACTAACTAAACTTTTGATTGGAATGTTCTTCATGGCACTATAAAAATATCAAGTTACACTATTGGAAAATCTAATTACGTGATTCACCGATACTACTCTTAGATACTATTTCAAGAGACTGACGTAATATCTACTTATAGCGACAGTTTACAGTGTCTCAATAAGTATTTTCCTTAATAGCATTAGAGACAAAACAATAACATATTGAACTTTGAAACAGAGTTTTTTCCTCGACCCAAAGACTGGTAAGAATTGTTTTACGTTTGGAGCTAGAAAACTTGTAACCTCTGGGAAACAAGGGTCTCGGCGTAAGTGGAAAATGAAGTCTCACCCAAAATCCAGGTAACAAAACAACTAAACAAGTCCTTTGTTTTGAAATTCATTAATGTTGGGGATTAAATTAAATATACTTCCTAGTGGTCGCAGATTCTCAGAGGTGGCCGAGCTTATCGATCCATGGGATCAGATTAATATCTCTGGGAGGATCTACACACAAATGTTGTCCCCGAACACTCTTTATGCAGTTTATCTAGTGTTTGGATTAACTGAGAGCTATGAAAAATTTGAATCCACCATTTCGATGGTGAAATCTTCAAATGAATTAGATTACGGTTATTTCATGGATAGAGCGAGAATGGTGCGCGTGCGCTTTGAGTCCGGCAACCGTAGAGCCGATGAGTGGATGGAAGTAGAAATGGGAGATTGCTACGTTGGTCAGGGTTACAGTGGAACGATACAAGTGCAGTTGATGGACACGAGTGAAAAATGGAAGCGTGGCCTTATTGTTGAAGGTATTGAGTTTCGACCTTTTGGGGCTACGAAAACCAAAGGGAAAAAGGTAGAAACATAAGGATGTTTCGATGAACATAATATGTCGGATCGCATCCCACTTTTAACACTTGGGAATGAGATATTAAAGGGCTATTTTAATTGCCTTTAAAAATCATAAAAATACCTCCATTAGTATATAATATGGATAATTTAATTAGGGTTTTCAAAGAAAAGCCCCCCATAGAAGCAATACTTGAGGAATAAATAGAGGGCACTTATCATAAGTTTCTTTGTATACAATTTTTAGAAGTAAATTATAAGATTTCGAGACTTATTTAATTTCGCTTCTGAAAGTTCGTGAATTTGTACAAGGGCTATTAAAAATAGACAACTTTCTTAACACTTTTTTTGAGACCAATTCATGGTTGTTTACAATTAAAGACTAATGTTTTCTATTGGTGGTTTTTTTTTTTTTCGATTACAATCAACTCGGGACACCCTAGAGATGTCAACCGGAAGGACCCCCACACACGCACACACTCACTCAAGGGGAAAGGGGGAGAGGACAAGAGGATTCGAACTCAGAACCTCACTGGTACTGATGTGAACCCTCACCACTGGGCTACAACCCCAGTGGCTCTATTGGTGGTTTTGCACTTCGTGATAAATTGATAATTAGTAGCTCAACCTATAATTTGGACGTATGTTTCTTCCATTCTTGAGAGGCTTAATGTACTCTCATTTAAAATTGTACCTTAAATGAAGCAGAATGGTTAAATAATAAAACTGCAATCCTCTTCATGATCTATATTCATCGGAACCATTTTGTTTAACTATATTTAATAAGACCACTAATACTTATTCATTGAGTTAAGAGAGAAATAAAATAAATAAATAAATAAATAAATAAACAGCTTTTGGAAGCCGTTAAGTTGAAATAGACGAATAAGATTCAAGGGAAAATACTATAAACCCCTCAAAATTAGTTTTTACATTCAAATTTCAAAGTCCATGAAAACTATTTTCAATCCAGAAAACTCATTCCAACATTTCTCATACAAAAAAAATAAAATTCATTAATTCTTTCCTAAATTACCCTGGACTTTTTAGATTAATAAACTTGATCGATGGATCTTTCTAACAAAAACGTTTTCTTTAAGATTTTCAAATAGATTTGTACCAATGATCATTTTAATAAATTAAAATTTTTGGGGAAAAAGAAAAGATTTTTTTCGAAATTTCAGATATAAAGATTATGCAAAATATTTTTCTTAAATTTTATGATATATGAACTATAGTCGAGATATGTTTATTTTTTTTTTTTTTGCAAGTTAAATGTACTAGATAGAAAAAAAAATTGTAAATTACTTTAAGGAATAATGTAAAATTCAAGGGCGATTTTGTACAAAAGCAAGGCTAAAGTTAATGATTGGGGTTTTTGGATCGAAATTTGTGAAATGGGTTTTTTTGAATTGGAACTTATTTCCAATTTTTTCTTCTTTTTTTTTTTGTTAATATAACAATTGATTTTAAGGGGCATTTAGTAAGTTTTTCCAAGAAATTAAAATATTAAATAGACGATGTCAAATGACAAAAATAGAAAAAGGTGAAGTGAAATGAGTTAAATAATATAACCTTGAAGAATGTCACAATATATATATCAACTGCGTTACAAACCTGGGCGGAAAAAAATAAATAAATCAATAAAGAAGCTAAAGTCAAGTGATCAGACAAAATACAGCAATTGCTCAAGGCATGCGCCAAGTAGTCGGTCCGCCCACTTATTAGATCTCACTTAGGCGGACGTAGATCGAGGTCCTTGTCCAGAAATGACAAATAATAGTTGGAGCTATAAACCATAGTCAGAGTCGGACGATGATTGGAAACCAAAGTATGATAATGATGAGCCTTTTTCGAGTTTTAGATGATTTATTTATTAGATGTTTTTTTTTATTGATATTCAGTATAAGAAAATTGACCTTTAGTGATTGAAGTTTCCGATCATATCAGTCACAATTAGTTATAGATTTTTGACCGATTAGTGATTGACTAGTTGTAAAAAATTAAATAATAATAACTGATGGAATACTGATTGGTTGGTAGCGGATATTGTGAACTAAAATAATTTCAATCACTATTCTATCGCTATTTTATGCGATGGATATTAATTCAATAATTGAGTAGTTAGTAAAATTTCATGGATACTCGGTGTTATGTAACATTGGTCAGTCATTGGTCATGAATTTGTATCAAACACTAACTAGTTACTCGTGGTAACTAATTATTCGGCTACTAATTGTTGAGACATGAGATCGGTCGCAAATTCATTACAAATCTATTAAATTTATTTATTTATTTATTTTTGGTTAGGAAATCTGTTAAATGTTAATTCATCACTATGTAGTCACCTTTTGTAGTCAATATTGCAGTCAGTACTTAGTTACTATCAGAATTCAGTCACAGATCTGTCACAAATTTGTCCACTCGTCATTTATCCCTAATGAGCCAGTACTTGTGACAGATATGTAGTAACAAATGCATTACAAATTTAGTGCAATCATTAACTGGTCACATTACCTATATAATTCTATCAACGTAAGCACTTATTTAATTCATTAAAAAACATTATAAATATATATATATGTGTGTGTGTGTGTGTGTGTGTGTGTGTGTGTGTGTGGAAAGGACTTTTGAAGCCATTAATAAATACTCATAATTCGTTTATGAGAAATGAATGAGTACTCGATTTGGCTATGATCTCAATTTGAGAATTAATATTTTCGCAAGGCGACATCAAATATTGTCACTTATAAAAATTATGAACCAATTAATTTTTCATTTAATTAGCTTGTAATGAGTAACTTTTGAATATATTAAATGTTTGTAAGTTAATGTTATGACTCTTTTTAATTATTTAAACAAAGTTCAAATAATTGCTTCAATTTTTACGTTTTTATGATATTATATATATACAAAGTTACGCTTGAATAACAATAATATCTTATAAAATTATAAAAAAAATATAAATAAGAATTAATCTAGTAAAAATTTTAGTTATAACTTAATTTTTTTTATTTACTATAGGAACATAACCCAATTCCGGCAAAAATATACTGGTTGAATATTCCGCTGAATAGTGTTTGGGGGAATTCCAAAAGAAATATGATGGAATGAGACAAATGCTCATTCTAGCGGAAATTTTCGCCTGATAAGGTGGCGCCAAGATTGGTGCGAGAATCTCTGGGGGATACCCAGCGGCAGATTCTATTGGATTGTAAAAAAAAATAGAGTCCGACAGATTTTTCTGCCAGAACATGTTCGGCGAATTGTTCGGGCGAAAAAATCCACCTGAATTCTCCTAGACACCAGGTCAACATTGATTTCTTACGGAATTCTCTGCTGGAATTCCCCCAGAGTTAGTTTAAAAATTCTTCAAAATCGCAAGGGAATTTTCCCCCGCAAATTTTTTTGATTTTTTTTTTAAAAAAAACAATTCCGGTAGAAAATTGGGGAACATTTCCCTCGGTTTTTATTTTATGATTTTTTTTAAAATATTTCTAAGAGAATCTTTTCTTATTTTTTTATAAAAAAAATTTCTGCAAAAAATCGGCCGAAATTTTCCCTGAATTTTTTTTTATTTCCCTCAGTCCCCCCCCCCCCCCCCCCAACAAAATGTTCACTAAAACCCTTCCCCTCTTTATTCTCCTCCACTTTCCTTCTCCTCCCTCTCTCCCCTCTCATAAATATTAAAAGTCTCCATCCTCAACGAAGATGCCGGCGCCGCCACTACCCCAATCTCGGATTTTTTTTCCTGGTTTTTGTTTTTCATTTTATACATTAATTGTCATATATTTTGAAGAATTTGCATATGTTTAAGTATATTATATTTCATGTAAATTCTTATGTTTCAGTATAGTTGTAAATGTTTTATAAATTATGTGTTGTGAAATTTGTATTTTCTTGCATAACATGTTGAAAATTTCAAGAATTTTGTATGTTATAAACTATTTGTTGTAAATTGTATGTTGTAGAATTTAGTTGATATGTAATGTTGAAGAATTTTTTTATAACATGCAATATTCTGCAATTTAGTTCATATATAAAGTTGAGAAATTTTGTATAACATGCAATGTTGTGCAATTTAGTTGATATGTATAATAGAGAAAATTTTATATAACATTCATTATTGTACTATGATGTGAAATCTTTTTATTAAAACTTAATTGAAAATTTAATTGGCAGAAAATTTCTGGGAAAAATTTTGATATTGTACTATGATGTGATATTGTACTATTCCGGAGGAAATCCGATGGAATAATTCCTGGGGAATATTCCCCTGGTTTTCTCAGGAATATTCCAGGGGAATTCCAGTGGAAAAATATTCCGTCGGAAAGGAAATGAATTCCCCCATAATATTTTTTTGACAGAATTCCCCCGGACCCAATTCCGGCGAAGTTTGGCAGAATCACTTTTCTGGGGGGATTCCAACGTTTTCCATATTGTGAGGGCTTTTTTTTGGCTGAATAATTTCTGCCGGAATACAGTGTTTTTCCGGTAGTGATTATTGGTGATGTAAATTACATAGTTCTTTTTATGTTAATTCAAACTTTTGTTATTATTAACAAAATTTAATAATATTTTATTTTGCAATTGCACGATGATTTTAGATAAATAGATAGTACTTTTCACTTCACGTGCTATGGATACCTATTTTAAGTTTATTTATTAAAATGAAATTGTTAATATTATTTATTTTGTACTATAAATTTAATTAGATATCCTACACACATCCTATATTTTACTAATTTCTAAATTTATAAGTTCTTTCAATATTAATACATGAATGGTTCAACAGAGATAAAGATTCAAAAGCAAAAAGAAAAAGAAAGAAAAAATGGGAAAAGAAAATAGTGTGCATATAAATTTTGCACAAAGAAAAATATTTTATGTTGGTGAGTGTATTTTTTCTAAATAACAACAATATTTAGTACTTTAACGTAAAAGGTGTAAAAAAAGATTAAAAAAATTAGAAAATATAAAGCTTACGTGAAAGAAAGAAAAAGTATCTTATTGCATGTAGGATTTGTGAATAGAGCTATAATACATGTAAGTGAATATTATTAAAAATTCAATATATAACACATTATTTGAATTTTAAAATAATGTGTGTGTAGAGAGAGAGAGAGAGAGAGAGTATCTAACAATAATAATGACTATTTACCACTTATAATTAATTTAATTCATTTCGTTAATTTTCCAAATTTAATTAATACTATGTTGAATGAATCGTCCAATTTTCAATAATTTTAATGAATATGTTGTTGATTTTCATGTCATCAATTGCATCAATTGGTTGAAATTTTAAATAATTCAATTTTTGGCAGATTGAAGTAGCAAAGGTTTTGAATTTAATTGTTTCAACTTGGCAATTATACTAAATAAAAATAAATAATTTGATAATTTAACTTTTTTTTAATAATTTGTCAAATTGAATACTAAATTGTACAAATTAAGGATGAGAAATAAATTAAAAATAATAAAATTATAGAGACAGATTTTGCAGAATTATTTCCGTCACTAAATAGGTTTTCCATGGATTCAGTGAGGGACAAATTCCATCGCTAAAAGGCCGGTCACTAAATTTAATAAGGGATTTTTCGGTGGGAAGTTGTTCGAGGGTTTTAGTGATGGATTTAGGCATCATAGCTAGTGACTATTTGAGTGACGATGGCTGTCATCACAAAAGATTAGTGACCGCAGTTTCTGTTACTAAATAGCCTACCAAAAAAATACAACAGATCTCTTTTGCTAGGGCTCCGATGATTCAGAATCGTATTCTCGTCAGACCGCCACCACCTAACCCCACCCTGCCGCCATCAAGGTCCCCCGCTAGCTGCCACCACTCGTCGGACCACCGCCACTTGCCCCCACCCTACCACCATCGAGGTCCCGCTAGCTGCCATCGCTGTTGGAATAGCATCCCTAAAATATGCAAATTTTTGTAGCTGAGGGGATTTGAACCCATGACACGTCAAGATTGTATGCAAAGCACTCCATTACCAAAATATTACAAGAAGTTGTGATATATTTTATTTTATTTTATACTTATTATATATTTATTTGATTATTCTTATTTTAATTTATTAATTAACTTTAATTTATATTTTGTAAGTAGAAGATGATTTTGGCACTCTAAATTTTTACATGGAAGCTCCATTCCCATTATTTCATTATTTATATGGAGGGTAAATTCTTTTTCCCCAAATTGCTTGCAATTCGACATATCTTTTTCATATGACGAGTGACAAAACCTGCATACTTTTGATGATTTTTTTTTTCCCCAAAATTAAATGATTTTTACATCGTGAATCATAATTTCTAACATAAATATTTTCAAAATATATAATTATTCAACATATATATGCATGTAAAAAATTGGCACAATTATTAGTGACGGATCGGGCCGTTACTATATTTTATGTGCAGACAATTTAATATGATGTCTAGTGACCAATCGTATCCATCACTAAAAGTTTCTACAAAATTAATAATTTCATATTTTAGCGACGGAACCATATTAGTCATCCAAATTTAAAGTGTTGCGACGGATTATTGTCATCACTAAGCCAATTGTCATTGCTTACATTTTCTCCAAAGGTAGTGCTGGATTTTTCATGCTTGTAGCGACGGAATGTTCCGTCGCTACTAGCCACAGAAAAATTCACCTCCATACTTGCTGTTTTCATGGGTAATTCCTTCCCTATTAGCGACGGAAGGTTTTCCATCCCTAATCGTCATCACTAATAAGCTTTTTCTAGTAATGTACAAGGGGTCGAAACTCTATTCCCTCAATAACCAGACCATTCTTCGAGCAACTTGTCTCCAGCAACCGTACTTCCACCTCGTCATCATCGTCCCCTTGTTCTACATAAAAGCTTGCTATTTGAACCTCCATCCATCCATCAGCTCTTTTGGCAGGCTCAAACTGCAAAAAGTTAGCTGCTTTTTCAGCATCACCATCTGTTTCATCGTTAACAGATCTGATCATGGCCTTTGCTGATTCAAGGAACTTCGCATTTGGTGTTTTATACACTAGATATGATCCATAAATCGTGTTTGTTGTCAGCATTCTCATCTTTATCGTCCCTCGAATATCAAGCCACAAGACAGTTGTAACCTCGACCGCGTCAGTGAATCTGCAAATACAATATTCGGAACTTAGCTAGGAATGGAAGTGGATGATTACACCTAGACCCCCTATACTTTAATAATTACACTAACATCCCCTAAAATTAATGTTTATCTGAAAAAAAAAAAAAAAAACTGAGCTGGCAATGTCAATCCAAGTGGTGGAGTTGGTGATGGAGCTGTAAACCGAATTGGTGAGTCTTTTATGCATTGTTGACTAATTTTGTTGCATAAAAAAAATGTTGAATTCAATCTAAATAATGTTTAGCCCTTTTATTTGGTTTATTTGATGCCCATACTTTTTTGTCTTCGATTGTAATGTGAGTTTAGAGCAGTTGAAACAACAAATCAATGTTTAATGTGTCATATTTGAATCCAAGTTATTACTCAATGTTTTGTTGAATCTAGTTGTGTTAAAGGTGTGCTCATTAAACATTTTAGCATATTTAAACAAAAACTGTTTCAAAAGTCAATATATAGCTGAGGTTTTTGATAGATCAGCACCAACTTCAGGAGGAGAAGGCGTAATTATGCAAACCACAGGGGATCTGAGTCTAATTACACCAAAATCAACGGGGACAGAGTGTAATTATCCATTAATATAATATGCAAATAATGAATTCAATTCAAAAATGTCGATGGCCTGTGATTAATGAAGGACCTGGAATACGGTAGCGGCCCCTCTCTGCTCCAAATTTTGAGTTCTCTTGCTTCCACTGGAAGAAAAATGACCTTCTTCAAAGTTGCAACAGGCATTCCCATTAGAAATAACATGCTGAATTACAATTTATTAGTTAAGCTTCATTATTTAGGGATAATTATTTAAAAAAAAAAAAAAAACTTGCGTCCGTCTGAACTATAAAAATTTCCCTCTATATATTATAATTACAATTTAAGCCCTTGACACTATGATCAGCTGAGAGGATTGTTTATAATTTCAGCAATTAACTGGTGCAATATATAATCAAAACAAACCTCGAGTAAGGCCATTATAATTTCAATGGACAGAGGGATTTTCTCGCCACAAGAACAAACCATAGGCAATTTGACAATTATCCATTTAAAATAGTGGGTAAAAAATTAGAGTGGTTTTTAAAAGAAAAAGGGACCCCCCCTCCCCACACACACACACGTCCCACACCAGAGTTCGCAAAAGGCCGCCGATGAAGTTTATTGGCTTACCCCAGGCGGTGATGTTGGTTTTATTCCCCGAAAATCCATTGGCCTCTGCGACATATATAGAAGCAAATCATGATCATCCATATTGGGAATTAAAAGGTGAAAGCAACAGTAAAAACAATGATTCAACAATATATTGGGAAAAGACAATAATAATTGGATCTTGATCATGTAGGGTGGACTGTAAAAGAGCAAAGATTGGAGGAGGGGTCTTACCAGATACGATGTTTTGGATATTAGTTTTTGATCATTGGGTGTCAAATATGATCTCTCCCGACTGTCTGCGGACAATTGAATGCTCTCAAAGGACTCTCTAAAACTATGATCAACGCTGGACGACAGAGTGCTAAAACTAGGACACAGAGCCAGTTCCCTCAGCTCCTCTCTCCGCAGCACTGCTTCCACTAATCTCTCCCAGTTGTCATAGTTCTTACTACCCATCTTCAGCGTACTTTAGAAACCTTATCACGGAGCTGATAAACGAGATTCAGTGCTTTCTATTCCTTAAATGGTAGAGGATTTGAGGCTTATTACACACACGGAGATGACACGAAAATTTTGTTTGAATATAATGTCATGTTATCAAAGTCAAACGCTTTGCGCCTCCGGTTTCTACAGATTTCAGTACAAGGTATTTATGGGACGGTTTTTGACTGGGAATTCTAACACAAACACAATTTGATCGGACCAGTATTGATTATTTAGTGAGTAATTTACATTTATTGTATAATTGGTGTGAAGTTTAAGAATAACAATTAATTACATAACAAGTGTATTAATAAATAATACTTGTCATCTAATTAGTTGAATTCAATTAAATCAGATCTGATTTAGAATTTTTCATGTGACACCCTCTTACATGATATTGAAAAGTTTTATTTGTTGTTGGAACAATTACTTCTTATATAGGTGATAAATGAATGGATTGAGTTGATTTTAATTTGGGTTCATATGGATTGAATTTAAAATGGATTAGTCCCAATATGGGTCCAAATACTACTTTTAAATTACATATCAGTATACTATATCAATAAAATTATTTTTTTTATTAAATGATTAATTTTGTCATTCAAAGTATTTGTGTTTCTATAATATAGATTAAAGTGATTAAATATTGTATAATAGAAATTGCATTTAATATGCAGTCTGGTGATATTTTTAACTTATGCTGGACTCTTGAGATATCAGTACTTTACATAATTACCGTTAAAAGATGCTTTCGAAATGATATTTGGCCGGTTAAAAATTTCAAAGAAAACATAATGCCATTCGCACTTTTATAACAGTATAGACATAGATTATGTTACATTAATTAAAGGACCACTAGTCCTTTAAAATATAATTATTAATTTAAAATTACTTCAAGTTTTATATTTTCAGAAAGAACCATCAAAATTAAATTGATTATACTATATAAATAGAGATGAAACAATGAAATCTACTAAATAAAGAAGAAGTCTAGCATTTTCTTTAGATTATTTTTATTGTAAGTGGTGGATTACTAGATGTATAGACAGATTAGGACTTCGGATTAATGATTTAACTACCCTACACGCTTTCGTACTTTTTCTGTTAAGAGTATGAAAACAACAAAACAGAACAGAAACGAAAAACAGTAAAACAAAACATAACAAATAAAAAAAATCCCCACGGTACACACTACGCACTTGGTTTGTGGGTAGCTTGAGGTCAATTTGGAGCGTGTTTGGCTATGTGTTTAGGAGTTTATAGGACTTTTTTTAAAAATGACCTGAAAGTGTGTTTTGTGTAAGTTTTTGACCCAAAAAAAAAAAGTGATAAAGAAACTAACCTAAAGCGCCATTGCAAATGGCGAATTCTATAAAAGTCGCCACAACCGACGACGAGTTTATTTAAATATTAATAAAAGTAATAATTTTAATATAAATTCTGGAATAAAAATAATAATAATAAAATATTGTAACCCGCCAACAGTGTTGGCGAGTTTAATTTCTGAAAAAAAAAATTACAGTACAGAAATCGCCACTACCCCAAGCGAATATAAAAAATTTTTTATTAAACTCGCCAACAGTGTTGGCGATTCAAAATTAAAAAAATTAGAAAAAATTAAAATCGCCACTTGTGATGGCGAGTTTGAAAAAATAGTTAAAAAAAACCAAATAAAACTCGCCATCAAGAATGGCGAGTTTCAGAAAAAATGAAAAAAAAAAAAAGAAAAAATTAAAAACTCCCCATCCATGATGGCGAGTTTTGCCCAGTCAACCATGGTCAAAAAAAATTAAAAAAAAATTACAAATGAAAATTTCATATCCATTCATTAATTTTGTGTAACTTTGATTTGACCAATACATCATCTATCAACCACACGTTTAGTACAACATTTTCACTTTTTATATGGCACAGGCTTTGCCCCTCTCAACATACTAATGCATCAAAATCCCTCATATATTTAGAGAGTGTATGAGATAATTTCAGAACTCGCCAACACTCAACAAAAAAAAAAAAATTTTATTCCACAACTCGCCAACATTGTTGGCGAGTATAATTTTTTTTCTCTCTCCAAGACTCGCCATAAGTGATGGCGAGTTCTTCAATTAAAAAGAAAAATTTATTTCAGAACTCGCCAACAGTGTTGGCGAATATAATTGTTGTTTTTTTTTATTTGAAACTTGCCAACAGTGTTGGCGAGTTTTATTATTTTATTTTTTATTTTTTGTTTTTTGACTAGACAAAATATATTAAACAATTATAAATTTTAATAATACTTTAATAAACTCGCCGTTGACGACGACGAGTTAGGTCAGAATTATAAAAAAAAAATTCAGGTCAAAAAGTTAAACAATATACCTTTTTGAGTTATATTAAAAAACAAGTCCGAGTTTATAAGTTCCTATATTTTATTTTAAAATAAAGCTCTAAAATATGATTAATTACGTCTTTAGTCCTTGACCATTGACTTTTCAGCAATTTCGGTCCTTCACATTTAGACGTTTTCAATTTTGATTTCTGACATTACAATCTATTACTTAATATCGTCCTTTCGTTAACTTTTCCATTAAAATCCCTAATAGTATTCACAATTTGCCCCTTATAAACTAAAAAAATACCAAAAAGACCCCCAAATAAAAGAAAGAGCTAAAAAACCTCCCATGTGAAATATTTAGTTACAGTAAAATAAATTTTGTAAGAAATAGGAATCAAACCCGAGTTGACAAGGAGAGAAGAACTTAAGGTTGCTTCCTCAACTATTCAAGCACACTCAATTTATGTTGCAAGATGTGTTAATCATAATAGTATACTTTTTGGCATTGTTTAAGTTCAATTTTCAAAATACCTTCAATGTATGTACTTATGAATTAAAAGCAATTATTTATTTTACAATTCTGTCCATTTGTTCGATATATTTGGAAAAAAAAATTGAAAGTAAAATATCAAAAGTAGATATAAGCTATGAAAATCTAAATTAAAGAATTTAAAAGATTAAAGATTAATTTATTTCATAAATTTATCCGTATATTGAAAAAATATTTAATAACCATTTCACATACTTATAAATAAATTAAAAAAAATTCAATATATACTTACAAAAATTAATTTTGTCCATTTAATTTAAAAAATAATTTATTTTATTATTTTATCGATATATTTAAAAAAATAAAAGTAAAATATCAAAATTAGATAAATAAATTTTAAAAATTGAACTTAAACAATGTCAAAGAGTATACTATTATGTATAACACACTTTGCCACATAACTTGAGTGGGCTTGAATGGCTGATAAAGCAAGTATAAGTTGTTCTCTGCTCATCAACCTAGGTTTGAATCCCATTGCTTACAAAATTTATTTTGTTGTGACTAAATTTTTCAAATGGGGTTTTTTTAAGCTCTTTCTTTTATTTGGGGGCTTATTTGGTATTTTTCTATTTTGTAAGGGGCAAATTGTAAAAAATATTAGGGGGTTTAATAGAAAAGTTAACGGGAGGACGACATTGAGGAACAGATTGTAACGTTAGGAACCAAAATTGAAAACATCTAAACGTGAAGGACCAAAATTGCTGAAGGGTCAAAGGTCAGGGACTAAAAATGTAATTAACCCTTCTAAAATATTAGAGTTTATGGTTCGTCAGAATGCCATTATAAATTTGTGAGGGGCTCTGTCTCTAGGCATGACATTAGAGTCTATGGTTCACCAAAACACCACTATAAATGCCGAAACGGAATTGGTGGGGGTGCGTTTTTTGTTATTTTTTTCTTTTTTTAATTTTTTTTTATCATTTTTTAATTATAGTGAATTTTATTTTAATTTGTATTAGTTTAGTTTTTAATCAAAAGTAAGTAAAAAAAAATTAATTAAAGTATAGTATATTGTCTAATTGGTTCTTTATTTGATTTACATAATTATGTACAAAAAGTATACTTGTTTATGCCAATATTTTCTAATAGATGGTTGATAAAGTAATAGTTCAAAAAAGTTGTTCATTAAGGTTTAAGAGATCAGCTTGTTTCTTCAAAAGATCCTTTGTAATAATGGATACAAAATACCCACACGACCCGGCCATGATACGCAGCATGACTATAGTGTCATGTGATCTTAGAACTCTTCATGGATCACTAATGAGTTGTCCATTAAAATTTAAGAGATCGAGTTGTCTCTTCAAGAGATCATTCGTAATAATAGATACAAAGTACCCACGACTCAATTTGTCTACTCGAGAAATCATTATGATAATAGACACCAAATCTATATATAATAATTCTATCTTTTATAATTACCTTTTATAGTATAGTTATCAATTCTGTATAATGATCATAATAATTTTTGTAATATAGACATCATGAACATATAATAGAGTTGATCTTTTATAATATAGATATAGACATAATGAGCATCTTATAATGATCATTATAATATAGACATCAATTCTATATAATAATCATAATGATCTTTTGTGGTATAGACAACATGTATATATTATAATGATCATTATAATAGAGACATTAACACAATATAAGTATAATACTCGTAATGATCTTTTATAATATAGATATAGACATCATGAATATATTATAATGATCATTATTATGGAATTGATCTATTATTTTCTAAAAGTATCATAATAGATGTTTAAGTGAATTTATATCAATATTTTCTAAAAAACAATAGCATCACTTAAACAGTTGAGTAGTTGTTAAAGAGATTGTTCTAAAATAAGAGAATCGTTTAAATGATTGAATGGCCGTTTAAAATATTATGCTAAAAAATATAGCAAAATAGTAGAATCTCTTAAGCAAATAGATTGATCGCTTAGGAGATTGACCCAAACGACTGTTCATTTTTTGATGGCCCGATCGTTTAAGAGAATAGGTTATATAGTAGAATAGCACAATCTCTTAATTGATCGATTGATTGTTTAAAACTATTGATATATTATTTTCTAAAAGTATTATAAAAGATAGTATAATGATCAGGTGGAATTGATCAACTAATAAACAATTTAAAGTTGATAATTGACATTCAAATATAAAAAACAATAGCATCACTTAAATGATTGTGCGATTTGTTTTAAGAGATTATGTTAAAATAAGAGAATTGTTTAAATGATCAAGTGACCCGCTTAAGAGATTATGATTAAAAAAATAGTAAAATAGTAGAATCTTGTAAGCAAAAAAACGATCACTCAAGGGATCGCTTAAGAGATTGGCCCGAACGGCCGTTCTTTTTGTGACAACTAGGTCGTTTAAGAGATTATGCTAAAAGAGAATAGTATTGACTTGTTTAAAGAGATCGACCATCCTTTTTGTGGCGTGTCTCCTCATTAATCACTTGTAAGTTGTTCATTAATGTTTAAAGAGATCGACTTGTCTTTTCATGGATTACTAGTAAGTTGTTCATTAAAATTTAAGATATCAGTTTATCGCTTAAGAAATTTGCCCGAACGGCCATTTGTTTTGTCACGGTGTGGGTGTTTTGTAGTATATCTTGAGAGAGATCATTTTATCGCTTAAGAGATTGGTTCGAATGGCCATTTGTTTTGTCACGGACTGGGTGTTTTATTGTTCTTGTAAGTTAAGTTATTTTCAATTTGACCCCGTTCATAAGTTAAATTTTAGAAATAATTTTGTTATTCTAAATTTATTTTTATATTAATTTTATCTCATTAGTAATGTCATTTTGACATTATATATTATTATATATTATCATCATTAATTATATATAACAATAAGAATTTGATCATGCATTAAAATATAATAATGCTAGTGTAGCAAGTACGATGAATTAATCAAATATAACTATAACTAGGTACCTCCGCATCATTCAACTTGCTATGCATAACAAATATGATTTTTATTTATTAATTTTAGAATTACCATGTTGTATATATATAATATCTTGTTAGAGATTTTTTAAATCTTACATGAATATTGCAACCAAATTGGAATGATGGCCTCCGTTTGGGTCTCCACAACCGTTACGACAAACCATGTTAGAGTTGTTTAACGCGTACAAGGGGTCGAAACTCTATTCCCGCAATAACCAGACCGTTTGTCTCCAAAAACCGTACTTCCACCTCGTCGTCATTGTCTCCTTTTTCTACATCAAAATTTGCAATTCGAACCTCCATCCACCCATTAGCCCTATTGATAGGCTCAAACTGCACAAATTTAGCTCTTTTTTCAGCATCATCATCCGTTTCATCGTTAACAGATCTGATCATGGCCTTTGCCGACTCAAGGAACTTGGCATTTGGGGCTATAAACACAAGATATGCTCCATAAATCGTGTTTGTTATCAGCATTCTCATTTGTATCTTCCCTCGAATATCAAGCCCCAAGACAGTCGTAACCTCGACCACGTCAGTGAATCTGCAAATACAGTATTCGGAACTTGGCCAGGAATGGAAGTGGATGATTACACCTAGACCCCCTATGCTTTAATAATTACACTAACCTCCCCTAAAATTAATGTTGATCTATAATGTCAATATTTGGTTTATTTGATGCCCATATTTTTTTGTCTTTGATTGTAATGTGAGTTAATTTAGAGCAGTTGAAACAAATTAAGAATCAATGTTTATTGTGTTATATTTGAATCCAATTTATTACTCATGTTTTGTTGAATCTAGTTGTGTTAAAGGGTGTGTTCATTAAACATTTTAGCATATTTAATCAAAAACTGTTTTAAAAGCCAATATATGGCTGAGTTTTTTGACAGATCACCACTAACTTCACGAGGAGTAGGTGTAATTATGTAAACTACAGGGGGTCTGAGTGTAATTACACGAAACTTCAGGGGATTAGAGTGTAATTATCCATTAATATAATATGCAAATAATGAATTCAATTCGAAAATGTCGATGGCCTGTGATTAATGAAGGACCTGGAATTGATGTTGTAAGATGTCGAATACGGTAGCGGCCCCTCTGGGGAATCTCCGCTCCAAATTGTGAGTTCTCTTGCTTCCACTGGAAGAAAAATGAACTTCTTCAAAGTTGCAACAGGCATTCGCATTAGAAATAAGATGCTGAATTACAATTTACTAGTTAAGCTTCATTATTTATTAGTACTTTTTTTAAACTCATAATTGTTTTCTTGACTTAACATCAAGCGAGAGAGAGAGAGAGATTAGGAGCATATTAAAAGCGGTAATCAAATCGCTCAAATTTTAATAATAAAAGTAAAAAACCCTATTTGTTATCTTATTTTTTTGATTACTAAAGAAAACAAAAAAACATCATCATCATCATCATCATTATTATTATTATAGCATATACAACGTAATAAAAAAAATTAAATGTTTTAGAACTTTTAGGCAAACAATGAATTGAAATCCTCTTTATAAGTTGATTTAATCCATACAAGGAATTTCAAATTTTATGAATTTCAAATCAAAGAAGTTTCAAATCCATTATTTTTAAAACCTTAGTTAAAATTAAAACCTACGATTCAAATTTTGCCTTGGATTATTTGCCTGAAAATATTGAGTTTCGCTTAGTATGAAGATGAAAATTTGCCTGATTTGTGGTACTTTTGCATGTCCTATTTGATCTAAGATATATGTATGTTCCAACAATTTTGGAGTAACATGTGAGTTCTTTGATGGATGTGATAATAAGATGGTTCGAAATGCCCCAAAAACATATTGAAAATAAAAATTAATAATATTTTAATTTAGGGATAATTATTAAAAAAAAAAAACTCACGTCCGTCTCAACTACAAAAATTTCCCTCTATACATTAAAATTCCAATTTAAGCCCATGACACTATCAGGATTGTTTATAATTTCAGCAATTAACTGGTGCAATACATAATCAAAACAAACCTCAAGTAAGGCTATTATAATTTCAATAGATAGAGGGATTTTCTCGCCAGTAGAACAAACCATAGGCGATTTGACAATTATTCTTTTAAAATAAAGAGTGGGCAAAAAAATTCCCGTGGTTGAAATAATTCAAAAAAGAAATAACCACAAAAAAAAACCCTGTAGGTTTCAATCACAAAAATTAAAATAAAAAAGAAATTTGGGAATTATTAACTTAAGTTTTATTTTCATCTTACAAATAGTATCACTCATTAGTTGTTGTAATTTGGGAAAAAAGAACCATGTGTATATATATATATACATATATATCAGCATTAGGAGCGAAATTGTAATTTGAATAAATAGAGTGGTTTTTAAAAGAAAAAGGACCCCCCCCCCCACACACACACACCCCACACCAAAGTTCGCAAAAAGAAATTACAATTATTAACTTAAGTTTTATTTTCATCTTACAAATAGTATCACTCATTAGTTGTTGTAATTTGGGAAAAAAAAACCATGTGTATATATATATATACATATATATCAGCATTAGGAGCGAAATTGTAATTTGAATAAATAGAGTGGTTTTTAAAAGAAAAAGGAACCATGTGTATATATATATATACATATATATCAGCAGTGCTTCCACCAATCTCTCCCAATTATCATAGTTCTTAGACATATCTATGGATAGGTATTCAAGCCTAAGTGTAACAAAAATAACATATTGCAAAAAGATTTACAAAATAATATGAGTGTTTTTTGATGATTTAAGGACCTCACACAATGTGCGCTTGGTTGGTGGGTTGACTACGGGTCAACTTAAAGGGTCTTGGTCAACTTGGAATTGGGCACAATCTTTTATGACCCTTGTTGCTTGATTAATTGTTACTATTTGAACATTGAACATGGAATTTATGGGATTAAGGTAATGAACTCATGATTTCCATGTACACCGTGGTTATGATGGATTCAAACTTTTTATTTCATTTTCTTGTATTTCACTTTGCATTCTACGATTTCCATGTATCATATGTGTACTAATGAAAATAAATTTTGGATATAAATTACAATCTCACTTAGTGGTAGGCCTGGCAATGGGTAGGGTTTTACCCTACCCTAACTCTTACCCTAAAAATACCCGATTAAATATACCTTATACTCTATCCTATCCGATTTAAATATTTACTCATTGGGTATGTGTATTGGGTATACCCTATTTTTAAGGTATGGTATGGACCCTACCCAATCATATATTTTTTTTAATTTATCTTTTTTTGATATTATATTTTTTTTCAACTCACACACACAGTTAACACATACACACGCATTTACACACATTGCACACACACATAGTTTTCATGCACACACTGCACACACACACACACACACTTTTTTTCACACACACACACACATTTTTTCATACACACATATACATTTTTCACACACACACACATTTTTTCACACACACATACACATTTTTCACACACACATACACACATTTTTTCACACACACACACACAATTTTTTTCACACACACATTTTTCACACACATACACACAACACACATTTTTCACACACACACATTGCACGCACATTTTTCACACACACACACACACACACACACACACACATTTATCACACTCACACACTACGGGCGCGCGCGCACACATACACACTGCACACACACAGTTTCACACACACACTGCACACACAGTGTGTGAAAACACACACTGCTTGAAAAAATACACTGCACACAGTTTTCACACACTGCGTGAAAAAATGCACTGCACACAGTTTTCACACAATGTGTGTGTGTGCAGTGTGTGTGTTTACACATAATGTGTGAAAATTGTGTGCAGTGTGTGTTTTCACATTGTGTGTGTGTGTGTGTGCATACACACAATGTGTGAAAACTGTGTGCAGTGTATGTGTGTGAGCAGTGTGTGTGTGTTTACACATAGTGTGTGAAAATTGTGTGCAGTGTATGTTTTCACACACTGTGTGTGTGTATTTTTTCACACATTGTGTGTGTAGTGTGTGTATTGTGTGTGTGTAGTGTGTGTATTGTGTGTGTGTATTTTTCCATATATTGTGTGTGTGCAGTATGTGTGTTTACACACAATGTGTGAAAACTGTGTGTTCATGTGTGTGAAAAATATGTGTGTGTGTGCAATGTGTGTGTGTGTGAAAACTGTGTGCAGTGTGTGTGTATGTGAAAAATGTGTGTACAATATGCGTGTGTGCGTGAAAAATGTGTGTGGTCTATCAATACCCATTGGTTAAGGATGTGTGTAGTGTGTGAATACCCATTGGGTATCATTATCCAATGGCTAGGAGCGGATAAGACCCTACCCTAACCCATGCATTTGTAATTGTATGGGTTAAGGTAGGGTATGGGTAGATTTTAAAATTTTAAGGTATGAATAAGGTATAGATAGGAAATAAATGAGTACGGGTAGAGTAAAATCCTACCCATTGACAGGCCTACTTAGTGGAATACATGGATGGAATAAAAAATTGGAATAAGTGATTTAATGTGACTTATGATCATATGAAACACATTTTCTGTTGATTTAAAAAGACAGTTCAATTTCATTTTTTTTTTCTCAAAAACTGTCAATCAAAATTAAATTGATTATATTGCACTAAATAAATGCGGCTGAAACAATAAAATTTACTAAATAAAAGATAAATCAAGTACTTGCTTTGCTTCTTTTTATTGAACTAATGATAGAATATCTAAAAATGCATCTATCACTTATAAAAGATTAAAAGGTAAAATTATCATATGATGTCAAATTTCTAATATTTAACAATGAATTAATGTATTGTATCAAAAAAAAAAACAAAAAAAAAGCAATGAATTAACGTACGAAGGCGGTTTAAAACCGTTCTTAAGATTGAACAGAATGACATTTTAATTGAGAGAAATGAAAAGGAGGATGAAAAGTAATAAAATTAAGCAAATCATAAAGCTATATATGTGCTTTAACAATTCCCACATTATTTCAAACGAAAATATGTTGGGATTAATTTATTTTCATCATCTAAAAAATGAAAAACCTCTTCTCTCCTTCCTATTTCTCCCACGCATTTGTTCCTCTTTCGTAATAAACGAACTCGAATCACGCGAAGGTCGAAACTCAATTCCTTGCACGATGAGGCCACCCTTGTAAGACCTAGTCTCGAGCAACCGAGCCTCGACCTCTCCATTGCCATTACCCCCTTCTTCGATATAAAAGTCCCCCATTTCTACCTCCATCCACCCATCCATTCGACTGGATGCGATTATCCCCTTTATGTTGTACGTATTTTGAAGGTGCACAATATGAGCCCGTTTTTCAGCGTCTTCATCAGATTCATCACCAACAAATTTGACTGTCGCCTTTGCTTCTTCCAAGCCCCGATAAGTGTAAGCCAATTTGAACACTAGAAATGCTGTGTAAGTAGTTTGTGGAGACAGCATTCTTGTTTTGATCTTTCCACGAATGTCCAGCCACCAGACCTGTTCAAGCTTAGCCACCCTAGCAAATCTGCAACCACTCAGAACAAACATGGAAAATTGATTATCGACCCAAAAATGAAAGACCTCTAGCCCCAACAATTCTTGTTATGACCTTGGTTGAGCTTTTACAAAATAATATTTTTATGGGTATATACACATGTGAAGGACCTGGAATCAGCATGAGGTATCCATTTCCAATACTCTGGAGCGTCTCCCCATGAAATTATGAGATCCTCTGCACCAACCATGAAACATTTCTTTCCGTTCCTATCGCCGTGAAAATAGCCCTGTTTTCAAGAATTCATATCAGCAATAAAATTTGAATACCAAAATGAGGAAAAGATCAGTAAAAACAATGATCTAACAGCATATTGGGAAAAGACAATTATTGGATCTTGATCATGTAGGGTGGACTATAAAAGAGCACCTTCTTTGCCGATGCCAAAATCTATCATAGAATACCGCTTTGTAATAGATTTTGTCCGTCCACTAATCCATCAATATTTGAAAAATTCTAGTTTGGATGTATTACACTTATCATTTAATTGGTGTACATGAGAGAGTGACCAATGACATGACATGTGTAGTTACACTCATCTTGCAGATTTGCACAAAATTTTTTCATCAGTGAAGGAATGTTGTCTTACCGGATACAATGTTTTGGATATTATTTCTTGATCATCGGGTGTCAAATATGATCTCTCCCGACTGTCTGCGGACAATTGAAGGCTCTCAAAGGACTCTCTAAAACTATGATCAACGCTGGACGACAGAGAGCTAATACTAGGACACAGAGCAAGTTCCCTCAGCTCCTCTCTCCGCAGCACTGCTTCCACTAATCTCTCCCAGTTGTCATAATTCTTACTACCCATCTTCAGCGTACTTTAGAAACCTTATCACGGAGCTGATAAACGAGATTCAGTGCTTCCTATTCTTTAAATGGTAGAATATTTGAGGCTTATTGTACACGCGGAGATGGTGAGTGATGAAAAGTCATTTTCAGACACGGAAAATTTGTTTCAATATAATGCTGTGTTGTCAGACTCGAACGCGTTGCTCCCTCGGTTCCACAGATTTTCGTACAAATTATTTAGGGGACGGTTCTTGACGCGGAATCTAGCACAAACACGATTCGATCGGACCAATATTAACGTTTGATGAGTGATTTACACTTATTATATAATTAGTGTAAAATTTAATAATATTAATCAATTACATAACAAGTATATTAATAAATAATACTTATTATATAATTAGCTGGATTCGACTAAATCAGGTCTAATTTAGAATTTTCTTGTGACACCCTCTCATATGATATTGAGAACTATTATTTGTTGTCGGAACAACTACTTCTTTCATAGTTGATAAATGGATGGTCTGAGTTGATTTTAGTTTGGGTTTATATGGATTGAGTTTGGAATGGATTAGTCCCATTACGGGTCCAAATACTACTTTTAAATTACATATAATTATACTATAGCAATAAAATTATTTTTTTATTAAATGATTATTTTAGTCATTCAAAGTATTTGTGTTTCTATAATATAGATTAAAGTGATTAAATATATTATATAATAGAAGTTCCATTTAACATGAAGTCTAGTGATATTCTTAATTTATGTTGGGACTCTTGAGAAATCAGTACTTTACATAATTACCCTTAAAAGATACTTTCGAAATGATATTTTGGCCGGTTCAAAATTTCAAAGAAAACAAAATGCCATTCGCACTTTTATAACAGTATAATATAATATAATAGACATGGATTATGTTACATTAATTAAAGGACCACTAGTCCTTTCAAATATAATTATTACTCCCTCCGTCCCATATTATTTATCGTTTTAGGATTATGCACAAGAATTAAGAAAATGAATTAAGAACATTAATTATAAATTATTTTGACCAAAATACCCTTTTAATAAATTACGCCACTAATCTCTCTTTCATCAATCATTTATCTCTTTCCAATGATTTTCATAATGAAAATAACCATTAATATGGAAGATTGAAAGACAATTAGTGTTAGGAAATTTTTCAGGAATTAAGTCACCCATAATTAATAAATTGTTGATTTTTTTTAGAAATTTGCATAAAATATTAATTAAACTCTAAGGGTATATTAGGAAAAAATTAAGAAATTTTTTCTTGATATGTGAAAACGACATATATTATGGGACAAAAAAAAATTCCTAAAACGACAACTAATATGGGACGGAGGGAGTATTTATTATAGCTGATTGACTCTCTATCCCCTCAAAATCTGTCTTAGGCATCGAAAGATTTTAACCGATATCACCCTCGACTAGCTCACGTTGCTTTCCTTCGTTGCAGGTATTCCCAAACAATGATATACCCAGATCGACTTGATCTCCCCTCGGTTCAACCTGATACCAAATTCAATCCAAATCAATTTTATTTTACTAAATACTTTAAAACCATACATTTAAAATAATATTCAATGTCTTAGGAACTCCAAAAATATTTTATGAAACATGATAGCTTATACGACTTTATATATAAGTTTTTTAATTAAACAACCTCTAGAGTATGTGTAATTTACTCAACTCACATGTCTAAAGGGAGAATATTACTTTTAATCCCATATGTCAGAATATCCTATTGATTTTAGCCCTTTGAATATGAATATTTGACATAGAATCTCATATCTTCGCAATTGATTCAATTTTAATCCTTCATCTAACTTTAGTTAAATTTTGTAATTATTAATGCATGAGGTATCAATAAAAATTCAAAATTATTATAAAAATAATCATACATTTACTATTAAATATCTAATAAAAGTAGCTTGAGAAATTTGTATTTTGGATACAACCTAACATATATATATATATATGAGACTAAAAACGTCATATGTCGCAAAATTAAAAGTGAAATGGTCATGCGTTGGTACAAGAGTCTTTGTTCATTCCAATGTGTTTTGTTGTGTCTTAAAGTCCAAAAATGAGGAAAGAATAAAGTGTAGAATGTGATGGAAAGAATTTAAAGAGAGAAAAAGGAAAAAAGAAGGCAAAAGCAACTTGAGAACATGGCTTCATATGCCATCTCCCTCATTGCTATAACCATCGATAATCTTTTAGCTAGGTAAAAGAAAATTAAAAAAAAAAAAAAAATAGCCAACACCATGTGCTAACCCCTCTTTAAAAATTACAACGAAAGTCCTAAAACAACTGCACCACTACCAAAACTTAATTGGTAACCTTTAGAATAACTTCAAATGAGAAACGAGAAAAACAAAGATAGTGATGGGAATCTTCGTGAGTTTACGTGCCACATTCTGACGTTTATTCATCCCCCCACGGAGCTAGGCCTATGAACCAGGTGGACTTGAGAAGTAATAAATTTTTTTTTTAATTTGTTCAGTGTGATTTGGAATTAAAGTATTATTTAGGTTTAATATTATTATGGTCTCTTAACTTTAAAATTATAACCACTTAGTTTCTAAAACTTAAAGCGTTCCGTTTTTAATCTTTTATATTATGCATTGTAATAGTTCAGTCCTTCATGTGGGCTATATGACAAATTTTGTTGGAAATTAAAACACTTAATTGAAAGGTACGTCTGTCAATTTTCACCAATTAACTTATTTTCCTAAACATTTTTAAGTGAATAGTGACAAAAATGCCCTTCAAATAAATATTTTTTGGTGAATTCGGTGGAAAGACTAAAGCGTTATTTATTTATAATTTATTGGACTAGAATGCGCGTGATAATTAAAATTTTAGGTACTAAAATGGCTCTAACATTTTAAATTTAACCCTCTATGTAGTTCTTGGATTTTGGTTAGGAAAATAGGATGGATTTTTTTTTGTTTCAAATGATAGTACTTTATGCTTTCATTTTTTATCATTTTCATTTTCCTCCTATTTTTCCTCACCAAAATCCTTATTCCAAACATAGCCTAAGACTACTAATGACGTAAATTATATTACTTATTTGTTTGACAAAGATAATGCGATAATTGCACATGCATGTACTCCTTTAGTTCAATATAATCAAACAATTCATTTATTTTTGTAACTTTCAATGGGTGTTGCATAAGACACTATATAATCCATCTTACTTCAGTGTGTTAAATATTTAGCTCTTAATATACCTCACAACCAACTTTGAAACCACTTGTAATAATCTAATATTTGACAATTGAAAATTAGCTTAAGAAAATTGACTCGAGTTCAAGAAAGATAAATATGGTCAACATTTGGCCACTTGCCTTGGAGCCGAGTGGTAGGGTTCGAATTTGGTACCAATGAGGTCCTAAGTTTGGACCCCCTTGTCATCCCTCTCTTTTCCCTTGAGTGAGTGTGTGCGTATGTGTAGGGTGCCTTTTCGATTAATATTTATAAGGTGTTTCAAGTTGATTGTATAAAAAAAAATATATAATCAGCATTTGGGTTCACAATGAAGGCATAAATCCTTTCTATATGCTTCCCCTTTACTGTCTAGACAACAACAACAACAAAAACAACATCATCATCATGATCATTATTAAAGTTTGAAACGAGTTTGGTAAAGTGTCTCTTAACTCATCTCAAAAGACACGTATATGTAGGTGCCAGAAGAAGAAGCCAAATTATGAATTCTTTTTTCACGAGTTTGCGCCAAATCCCTAGTACCAGATCTGGACAGACAGCCATGATGTCCTCATACCTCAGGACCCAAAACTAGTTTATTGTAGCCCTTTTTCGGTGAATGATAATGTTTTTCTTTTCTTTTTTATTTTTATAATAATAATGATGATAACGTTTAATATATTCTGGTGACCTCAAATTTACGGCCTTTGTTGGGAAACAACTCTATTTAGAGCCAATCACTAGAAGGCCCACATTTAGGTCAAGAATTAAAAATAAGCCTAATGACAAATTATTAGGAATTAATTAAGTACTAGAAAGACCGTTAACCCGTCTCAACAAAATTCGTTCATTATTAGTATGCTACTCCCTCCATCCCATATTACTTGTCATTTTAGAAATTTTATTTTTGTTCCACAATATATGTCGTTCTTACATATCAAGAAGAAATTTATTAATTTTTTCCTAATATACCCTTAGACTTTAATTAATATCTTATACAAATTTCTAAAAAAAATTCAGCAATTTATTAATTATGGGTAACTCAATTCCTAAAAAATCTCCCAACAACACTCATTGTCTTTTAATCTTCCATAATAATGTGCATCTTCAATCTTCCTAAAAATTTGAGACTTTCAATCTCCAACAACACTAATGGTCTTTCAATAATGTGCATCTTCAATCTCCCAACAACACTAATTGTCTTTCAATATTCCTAAAAATTTGAGACTTTTACCAATTTTCAAGTTTCACTATTTTTTGTAGTGAAAATTTTTCGGATTTCTTATAAGGAATTCTTAGAGGGAGTGTTTTTAGCCATGTTTAAAATTTTCAACAAAATTTGAAATTATTCCATCTGTAAAATGTGCATTTCTTTTCTTTCTTTTTTTTTGTGATAGGCAAAAATATGCAAACTTGAAATTGAACAATAAAAGTGAAAATTGAAAGGACATTGCATGTAAAAGAGAGGATATCTTGGAAAGAGATAAATGGTTGATGAAAGAGAGATTAGTGGCGTAATTTACTAAAAAGGTATTTTGGTCAAGATAATTTATAATTAATGTTCTTAATCCATTTCCTTAATTCTTGTGTATAACTCCAAAACGACAAATAATATGGGACGGAGGGAGTATTACTTTTGTTTAGGGAAATAGGCAAAGAGAGGGCGAGTTCGATGGATCAGTTGTCCTCGTTAAGTTTATATTTAGCTGTATTTTATGTGCTTTTATTAGAATTTAAAACATCGTACCCTTCTCACCCAAAAATAGATGAATAAAAATTGTACCCTCAAAATGATAAAAATGCTTTTTACGTATTGTACAAGCTCAATCTTGCTGTCGTATATAAAAAGTTCTTTTTTTCTAGTCATTGATTGATTATTCGGTGTTCGGCACCAACAAATACTGACTATTCAAATCGAGTTGGGCCATTTTAGTGTAAAACTCTTCTTACCAAAGATAGTTGCATTCATAGAGTTTGAACACAGAAACTTTGGTTAAATTAGTATATCGTCAAACCGCTTATATAAAAGGTTTTAACTCCATTACGACTTCTGTTGCCTCAGATTTTTGAATCAATCCTATTTTGTTCTAGCAATCTCTAAAAGTTAATAATGTCATTTTTAATTATATTATTTTCTTTAAAAAATATCATTTTATCTAGAACGATTTTTGTCCATAATAATCTAAAATAACATCTTTTTTGAGCTCTTTTTCATCTATGTTATATTTGGGACATTGTTTTGATAAGAAAAAATAGAAGACTATCAGAAAGGATCAAAAATTAATTAAAGCATGAAATAATATTATTTCAAGTGAAAAATAAATTTTCTTTCACATTTTCCTTATTAAAATTCAAAAACCAAACATATCACTAATCTAAAATTTGATATTAACATCAAATGAGTCATACTAGCAATACAAAGACACAAGGAATATTTTTTTTTAACTTCCAAGTCGAATCATCATCGCCTTATTCACAATAAAGTAAAAGGGGAAAATGAGATCATGTGGCTGATTGAGAAAAACACATGATGACAGATTAAACGACAAAATAAAGAAACACTAAACTTTTGCCATTAAAGCAAAACTTGATTTAAGAAGGTTTTTAATATAATGTCACTATCATGGAAGAATATACATCTGTCCTGGGCAATCCCAAAAGCCAGGAAAGACAAGTGGACAAATGGAATAATTTCATTTGTTTTCAACACAACATTGAGATTGGAGGGCACGAATTTTATGTATTATTCTTAACTTCATAAGAGCAGACTCGAGACAATTGTAATTATTTAATTAACAAAATTTAAATAAATCTCAGTAATTGTGACTATTTTATCTGTGCCCTAGAATTTTTTAAAAGTTGCACTTAATTTATCAAGTCTTCGGAGCTTTATTGACAGGATATGTTAGCCGGATAGGTTCCTCTATCCCAAAATGATACTCCATCTCATGCCCCATATTCTAGATTCGTGAGGTGGGGCATCGTTTTGGGGTAGGGGATTCCGCCTGTACGTTAACTTATCGAAACAATTACAATTTATTTAATAAAACTTTAAATAATACTCGCCGCACAACGATGGTTGTTCTGAATACCTTATTTGACCCTAGAATGGTGCAAAAATTACACTTATGTTATTAAGTCTTTGGAGCTTTATTGAACTAATTTATTGACATAACATATGAACTAAGCTAGGTGTTTAATTAGTATATATAGCCTCTTGCCTACATTTTTGTACCATTTCTTTCACTTGCCTTTGTTCTCTCACTTTTAAGTCACAATCTCATGGACAATAAACTTCCTAAGGTGGAAACCTTCATTCAAGAGGAAATACCAGAAGGAAGTATGGCAAGAAGATCAAGATTTTTTTCGAGTTCGGAATCTACTACTCCGACAAACGAGGTTGGCTCTTGTACCATTATAAATACAAGATTATCTGACATTTCTAAAGAAAAAATTGTTGCGGATTTTTATGCACGTAATTCTTTGTCCACAAATTCTTCCAATCTTGGAGGAAACTATGTTCCTCTCAACTTTCTTGAATCCTTCCAATCTTCTGAGCCTTCTTCACCACCTTCTTTATCTCTCGCCTCAAAAACCCCAAATTTAGGGCTTTTTTCACACGATATTCCATCACAAGAATCTCTCAACACGATTGGAAATCGAGACAACACCCTGTTTCCAAAAAACCCTTTATTCTCCTTGCCTCAAATCGATCAAAACTATCTTGATTCATCAGGATCATCATCGTCCAAGTGGCTAAATATCAGTCAAAAAATCACGAATAACCCCTCGAAGGGCTTTAGTGATTATTGGCTAAGCACAACAAAAACTCAGCCAATGAAACACAAATCTTCGACTAATTCTCCATCATTGTCGTCACAAGTATCATTTCGTTTAATGGAATCAATCTCCTCATTCATGGCCATCCTCCATTTAGGGCTTTCCGCTGCTTCTTCGAAATCAATTAGCCCCGTCTCTGCAAAGAGACAAAATAATGTATTGTTTTGATTCAATTCATTATATATTTCAACAAGTGATCTCTTCCTTCTAGGTTGACTGCTGGATTCTGCATCTGCCGAAGTGGAATTTAATGTTGATTGTCCAGTCGGAGTGACTGGCTCCTCTACTTCGTCTTCCTTTTCATTCCGATTCGGTTCCTCTTTGAATGGGTAAAAACTATATTGTTCTTTTTGTTGCGAGCTCCAATCCCACGAGCTCTTCTCGTCGAAGTGAACATCACGGCTCACTTTGACCTTATTGTTAGTTGGATCATACAACTTGTAACCTTTAGAGTTTTGATCATACCCAATAAAAATATACCTCTTACTCTTGTCATCCAGCTTACTCCTTTGTTGATCTGGAACATGCATATGGGCAATGCTTCCAAACACCTTCAAATAAGATATATTCGGCTTATATCCACTCCATGCCTCTTGTGGTGTTTGATTCCACAAACTCCTCGTCGGACTCCTATTCGACAGGTATACAGCACACTCTACAGCTTCGGCCCACAACTCTTTAGGCAAATTTTTGCTCTTCAACATGCATCGGGCCATGTTCAAAATGGACCGGTTCTTTCTCTCCGCTACTCCATTCTGCTGCGGGGAGTATGGTTTCGTCATGGGGCGTCGAATACCCTCTTCGTCACAATATACCTTGAACTCCCGCGAGGTGAACTCTCCACCTCGATCGGATCGAAGTGACTTTATTTGGTAGCCACTTTGCTTTTCGACAAACGCCTTGAATCTTAAAAAGGCCAAGAATGCTTCTGATTTCTCTTGGAGGAAGTATACCCATGCCTTCCTACTATAATCATCAATGAACAAAATGAAAATATTTGTTCTTACCAAGTGATGTTGGAGAAAATATTTGTTCTTACCAAGTGATGTTGGAGTGATAGGTCCTCATATGTCGGTGTGAACTAACTCTAATGGTTTTCTTGTTCTTGTTTGCGACTCCTTAGGAAAACTGTAACGGTGTTGCTTTCTGACAAGACAACCCTCGCACAACTGATCGGGGTGGTCAATGGAAGGAAGTCGTTTCACCATCCTCTTCTTCGACATCAACTTAAGACCTCCAAAATTGCGATGTCCCAACCTTAAGTGCCATAACCATGATGTATCTTCTAAACACGCCTTCAAGCATTTCGCCACTTCGTTCTTGATGTTCAACAAGAACATCCTGTTGCTTGTCATAGGCACATGAACTAGCAATACTCCTTTGTCATTGCGTAGGTAAAGGGTCATGTCTTTCATGTGTATATCATACCCTTTCTCCAAAAGTTGACCTACACTCAAGATGTTTGCTTTCATCCCAGGGACATAGTACACGTTCGAAATGAATTGATGATCTCCATTCTTCAATCGAATTAAAATTTTACCTCGTCCCTTAATGGAAATCTTTGACGAATCTCCAAATGAAATGTTTCCTGTCATTGAATTATCCATTTCAACAAACATGTGTTTGTGACCACACATGTGATTACTAGCACCTGTGTCAAGGTACCAAGTGCTCTTTTCGCCTTCACCTTGTTGGTTGTGTGCCAACAAGAGAGCGGTATCACCACCAGTTTTCTTTTCCTCAGCAAGGTGAGTGTTCTCCTTATTCTCATTGGATTCAATTCGACACTCATAGGAATAGTGTCCTCATCGATGACAGTTGTAGCATTCAATGTCTCTTCGATTTTGCCACCTTGTTTAAAATCTTCTACCTCGAAATCCACCGCGTGTCAGAGTGGATCCACTGTGTTTCTCTTCATTTTGATTGGTACTGTAGATACCTCGTCCTCTGCCACGACCTCGTCCACGACCACGATAAGGTGAGCGGCCACTTCATCGATTGCTTCTGTCAACGTCATCTTTCTTTTCGTGGAGGTTCATTTTGGCTTGGAAAGCTTGTTCAAATAGCTTTTTGGCTCTCTTCTTCATTTTCTCTTCGTAGGCTTGTAATTTGCCTACTAACTCGTCAACTTTCATTTCGTCCACATCGTTAGACTCTTCTATGAGAGATCGAAGTATCTTCTCAACAACTCGAGCATCTTCTTTCTTTTCACCATTGCTTTCAAGTTGATTTACAACCGAAAGTACTCTTGACATATAGTAAAAAATTGCCTCATTTTCCTTCATTTGCAATGACTCAAATTCACCTCGTAAGGCTTGTAACCTTACTTTCTTCACTTTATCAATACCTTTGAAGGTATTGGCTAAAGTGTCCCAAGCCTTTTTTGCAGTATTGGCTTGTGCAATCTTCTCAAAAATATTGTCATCCATGGCAAGTTGGATGAATGAGAGAGCTTTTTGATCTCTTACCTTGGCCTCCTTTGCATTTTTCTTTTCTTCTCGACTTGCAGTTGCTAAATCAGCAAGCTCTTCGTATTCCTCTTCGACGGCATCCCAAACACCTTGGCCTCCAAGGAATGCCTTCATTTGGATACTCCATCTTTCATAATTTTCTTTTGTGAGTTTTGGGAATGGGAAAACTCCTGTGGTTGCCATCACAACGTAGCTCTCAACGTAGTTTTTAACGTGGCTCTGATACCACTTTGTTGCGTAAACGTGGTGGGGGCGGTGTAGAAAAAGTATTCAATTTTGGAGAGGGGAAGTGGAGAGGAGAACACACTCTAATATTTTTCTCTACTCAATCAACACTTCTATTTTACTCAAAACTTTACTTGAAAATACTCTTACAACTCTTTTACTCTCCTAACTCTTTCACTCACTCAATCACATTCACTCACTACACACACTCCACACAAAATGCATAAACATGATCACTATTTATACTAGTCTCCTAATAAGTGACATGACTCTTAGAATACTAATTGCATAGGTTACAAAACTTAATTATTGAAATTACTTTTGTAACTCCTGACCGTTTTTGCCACCACCATGAATGGCTCTTTGACTTCTCAAAATCAAGATTAATTTCTTATTTCTCAACAATAACTTTGAAAAAATAAAAAAAATAAACTCAAAAATAAATGCTTGTGAAGACATTTTTACCCCTCTGACTAATGGGACTTCTAATTAAAATGCCCCCACCTCCAAATAAAAAAGATAATATATATGAAAATAATATAAATTACAAAATATAAATTTAAAGTATACAATATATGGAATATATGTAAATTAATATATAAAAATTTATATTTATAATTAAAATCATATACATAACAAGAAATATATATATATATATAGAAATTAAATTAAAGAAAAAATGAAAAAGAAAAAGAAGATGACAATAGGCCCGTGTTTCCATGTTCTTCTTTTTCTTCATTTAAGTATTTATTTCTAGGGATAATTACATTTACTACCATCGGAAGATTGAAAACTACAATTGGTCCCCCAAAATTATTCAATATTACCAAAATATACCCTGAGGAATTTAAAAATTACTAATACCACCCCTACAATTTAGTTATATTACTAAGGGCACACATGGAAAAAAAAATGTATGAAAACTAGAGAAAAAGTATATTCGGGTTTTCATTAAAAAATTTGCTGACGTCAGCTATTTTTTATTGACCACTGGCTACTCAAGGGGGTATTGGTAATTTTTAAATTTCTCAGGGTATTTCTTGGTAATAATGAAAAATTTTGAGGGACCAATTGTAGTTTTCAATCTGTCAAGGGGCACTACTAGAAAAAGAGGAAGTAGTCATGGATTTTAGCTACGGATATGGTCAAAAATCCGTGGCTAAAAAAATTAGCCACAGAAAAAATCCGTGGCTAAAAGTGGCGTGACTAGCTAATTTAGTCACGGCCTACCCTTAGCCACGGATGGTCGTGGCTAATAGCCATGGATTGGTGGCCACAAACTTCAACCACGGTCCATCTGTGGCCAAGTTTGGCCACTTAATCATTAAAATGCCAGGTCGTGGTTAATTGGTGTCCATTAGTCGCGGATTTTTTTGGGGCTAATCCGTAAAAAAAAAAAAAAAAAAGTTAACTGACAATAATGTAAATTATCAATAACATTACGCGTTATTAAAAATATAGTATAAGTTATGGCAATTGATCAATTGTAAACTTTGAAAATCAGATAATTAATTTGTATATATACACAAGTGATCATAAACGTTGGAGTGAACTGATCAGAATTATATATATATATAGTGAAAACTAATTGTGATATTATAATAAAATGGTAAAGGCTAAACAAACTCAATACAACATGATAATATCATAAAATAATTGAAACGATCATTGGTCGTTCGAATTGATATTCAACACACAAACGTATCATTCAATTATATAACAATTTAAAAGATTTATTTGAGTACTAATAGTAAATTAAATGAGGGTTATCATTTGTTATATATAATACAATACTTACGAAAACAAATTACACGTTTATATTCAAAAAACATATTAAATCAAGAACGAATAAAAAAAAGGAATAGTTAAACAATAGAATAACCACGGTTTAGCCATGGCGAATCCGTGGCTAAATAAAAAAAATTACTTGGCCACGGATTGGCCGTGGCTAATTTAGACACGTCCAGGTTGTGGCTCATCTGTGGCCATTAGCCACGGATTGGTCGTGGCTATTCCGTAGCTAATTTTTTTTCATATTCGTGACTAAATTCAATTTTTCTAGTAGTAGGGTAGTAAATGTAATTATCCCTTAAAAAGTTCAAAATACCACATATACACACATATTCCACATAGATTAAAAAAAGGCCCAAAAATCGTATACACACACATATACATATCACATATATATACACATACATATATGTACACACACACATATATATAAAAAGAAATTAAAAAAATAAAAATTAATTAATTAATTTAAAAAAAGAAAAAAAATCACTATTCATCATCTTCTTCACCCACCCCACCCAACCAACTAGGGCTGTAAACGGAAAACCGAAAATTCGATTACCGTCCGCATCCGTATCCGTTTACGAGGTATATTATCCGTATCCGTTTAAAGTGGATATATCCGTATCCGATTATAGGTATCCGAGTAATAAACGGATACGGATATGGTAATTAGATATCCGCTCCGTTTAATATCCGCTCCGATTGTATATCCGTTGGATATATCCGTTTACTTATATCCGTTATCCGTATTCGATAAATTATATTAAATTATTATTATTATTATTATTATTATTATTATTATTATAACCTTATCTCTTCTTATCCTTTATATGATTTAATTAGATTATTTATTAATTTATATACATTATAAGAATAAATAGAAAAATAGGAATGAATAATATGAATTATATTAATTGCATTAATGATAAAATATACTAATATCTTCTTACTTTTGATGTGCTTTAATAGATTATTCATATTTGTATATTTGCTATGTTTATAAATTTTATTTTATACTTTAAGAATAAATTAAATGAGTAATACATATTATATTAATTATAATAAACAATAATGATAAAATATACCTTAAATAATATAAATAAAACACTCTAATTGTCTCAAATATTCATAATTCAACAATGAAATAAAAGAATAATATGTCAACTTTACTTATGTCAATGAGTATATGCTATATTGCTATTTGCTATGCATATAAATTTTATTTTATACTATTAATTATTATATAAGTAAAAATATGATAATAATAATAATATCTTTCTTTAATAATTAGCATCAAGTGAAAAAAAAAATATACATATATTTCGCTACACTCAAGATTCGAGCTTGAGACCTCTAATTTGAACAACATAAATATGTAATAATTATTAAATTATCAATCGGTGTGACGTCATAAATATGTAATAATTATTAAATTATAATAAATCAAAGCTATTGCATATAATAAAAAGACTCTATATAATAAATTATAACAAAATAAATTACAATAATTCTATATAATAAAAATAAAAATTATAAAAATAAAAATCAAAAATTAAAAAAAAATAACAGCTTGATTTCTTCTCTCTCTCTTTTTTCTTCTCTCTCTCTCTTTCCAGATTTATCCTCTCTGTCTCTCACTCTCGCTCTTTTCAAAAATTCTCTTTTTCTCTCTCTCTCTCTCTTTTCTTTTCTTCTCTCTCTTTTCCAGATCCCTCTCTCTCTCTCTCTTTGTTCTCCTCATTCTCCTCTCTCTCTCTCTCTCTTTCTCTCTTTTTTCTTCTCTCTTTCTTCTTCCCCCTCGATCCCTCCCCTTTTCTCAATCCCTCCCCATGTTGCAGACGACGGTAGAAAGACGAGGCAAGGCACGGCGACTGGCGGAGGCGCGGCGTGGCGTGGCGACGGCCGGGGGAAGGAGAGGAGGGGCGGGGCGAGGCGCGGCTGGGTTAAAGGGGTGTTATTCTTTTGTTTTGGATTTAGATCCAGAGTTGCCGGATGATTGTTTCCCATGGCTGTGATCTTTAATCAGTTCTTTCATTTAACTGCATCAATTTATTCTTGCTTTCTACGTCTGTTCATGGAGTTTTTTGTATTATTAAACTCTTTTTCCAATCAAATATTCGGATAAACGGATTCGGATATCCAATTAAATATTCGGATAAACGGATTCGGATATCTAAACAGATATTCGGATAATTATTAGCGGATTCGGATATTCGGATATCCAAAAATTCATAATTATGTTATATTTAAAAAAATACTAAACGGATTCGGATATATCCGAATTCGCAAAATATCCGTCGGATGCGGATTCGGATATAGGTTGCGAATATCCGACGGATACGGATACGGATACGGTAAAATTTAATCGGATACGGATACGGATACAGCATATCCGCTCCGTTTAGTATCCGTTTACAGCCCTACAACCAACCAACCAACCAACCAAAAATCTACCCCTTTAAACCCCCCAACCCCCACCCCCCACCCCACCCCCTTTCTTCTCCATCTCTCCCCCACCCATCCAAATCCCCAGCCCCACGCCACCCCTTTCTTACCCACCGCCACCCCCAATTTTCTCCAACACCGTTACCCTCTCCCCTAACCCATCCCGTCACCCCACCCCCTTCTCCCCCAAATATGTGTGTGAATATATATATATATATATATATATATATGTGTGTGTGTGTGTGTGTGTGTGTGAATACTGTTTATGTGTGTGTGTGTGTGTGTGTGTTGGAATATGTGTGTATATGTGGTTTTTTTGATTTTTTTTTAAATTCATGTGTTAAAATAAAAATACAACATGGTGCTTACATCACCGCCACATCAACTAAAATGGCGTCAAAATTAAAAAATCCTCAATTTTTGTTGGCACGTCAACTCCAACTGCCAAATTACTCCAAAATCGAACTAAAATTAAAAATTTATGAAGATAAATAGCGGAAATTGAAAATGTTAAACATAAAGTACAAAAACTCAAATACCCTATAGTTAGAGGACGAAAAATATAATAATTCCTTATATTTTCTAAACTTACCAATAAATTGTGGTTTGGTGAGAGGTGATTTCAAATAAAAATGAAGTCGAGGCGAGAATTTGATTCTCTATCTCTAAGACAAATTTGCCCCGTACAGTGCTCACGGTGTAAACGGCAATTGTCTCCCAAAATACAATGACTTTTCACGAGATAGGAGCACTTCAAATCTTGAGAAGGGCGAATAAAAAGTATTGAAACTCTTGAAACATGAAATAAGAGAGCTTTGGAAAGTATGCATACTAGAATGCAAGAAAGTATAAGATGCTGATGGATGTGAATGAATGATTCTGGCAGAAGTGGGGTATATTTATAATATCCGAAAGGTTGTGGCCATTTACTAATAAGTGTTAGCTGCACCCCTTGGATCAAACCAGCCACCGGTTCGGTTGTGACCGAACCGCACCGACCTGGGTTTGCACCGGTTCGGCTATAACCGAGCCGGACCCGACCTGCACTGGCTCCGAGACCTTGATTTAGATCCGGTCGACTTGGATTTGGGTTTGGTTCAACCCAAAATTTAATTCGGATTTGGCCCAAAAAGAACATGGTTTAACAAGCCCAAGCCAGCCGGACGGACGGTGGTGGCGCGAGTGGGCTTTAGCCCGAACCCACTTGGACCTAGGTCCTTGCCCGTTTACATATTTGGGTATCCCCAAGGGACCCCAACCCTTTGTGAGTTTTTGGACTATATTAAGTGGTCAATTTTCCTTCATTTTTCCAATGTGGGATAGCTTTCTTAAATGCTTTCCCAATCCTAGCTTCAACTATTTTAAGTGGCCAACTTTGACAATTAATTTCTCATTCACCCGAAATTGTATTCATTCGAGTGAATATACTATTCACACCTACTTTCGGAGTGGAACGCATTAATGCCAAATTCAACTTGTAATCCGCTTAAATAATTTCTCAATCTTGGTCAAATACCAACATGCTAGGAATACAATTGTCTAACAATCCCCCACATGAATGAAATTAATGCAAATGATATGCAGACACTTTCCAAGAGTTTCGGCTAACACAAATTGTATCAGGGTAGGTAGCTTATGGCTTTGAACCTTCTTTAGAGATATACTGTCGGATTTACTTAGTTAATCAGTGTACATGATGTATTGAACTGTTCAGCTGTTAGTGCAAACCAAGACAACAATATTCTCACAATATGTCTTCTAACACTTTTTAATTCTCACGGTTGTGTCCGTTCTGGCCTTGGACACCATGTTGGATTCATAAGCTTTTTCATTTGAAGCGGCCTGTCTTCACGCTTACGTAGGTGATCTTCTGTTTCAGAGTATCCTGCCATACTCTGCTTTTTAGTTACAGGAATCATTAATAACTACTTAATTAATTTTTGAATGCAAGATGAAATTAATAATTTAGTTACTTTTTTTAAAAAAACAAAAATATATTTTGAATAATAGTAGGTGAATAAATACTTGTCTATCATCTCCAATGTTGATTACTCTGTATTCAGTTTCACTAGACACCAGATTTTAGGTAAATAGCACATTATTTCTCGGAAAATTCAAAATGACCAACTTATGATTATGTGCACACATAAGATCCAAAACTATTTTTAAAAAAGTATACATAAGATCAAAAATTAGTTTAATTTATTACTTTTTTTTCTCGAGTTTTAGTGTGACATTATTAAATATTATGTACTTTGAAAGAATATGCGACAAACTATTATAGATCATTTTATTTAGATATATAATTAGATTAATTTTATAAAATGCAGTATTCTAGACTCATATATAATAGGATATATATGTGAGGTAAAAAAAAAATCAAATGTCAATTATGCTAGGCAAGCATATAAGACTATGATTTAACTTTCTATATATGCTAATTATTTAATTTCACTTATAGTTCGATATAAGAATAACATCTAACAATGAGAAGTATATATGTTATTTGATCATACTTTGAATAACATACATGTTATTGGGAAATTTGTAATGAAAGGTCTCTAAAAACAAAAATCATGTTTTAGAATAGAGAATGTATAATTCTGAAAATGTCAAATTAATACTGTTTGCCCCTTAACACACATACACACACACACACACACACACATATATATATATATATATTATTGTATTATTTGAATATCAAATTATTCTTGAAATGTTTTCTAAGTACATTAAATTTCAAGGATGTCAAATAATTTTTAGTTTCTAGTTTTCATGTAATATAGTCAAACTGGATCTACAATTAAAGATGGATCTTTGACTAATTTATAGTATTAACTAGTGGTGATCACAATTATATTGGAAGTTTGGAACTTCGCCCCCTGCCGCATCTGACTGTTGTCTTTTTTTTTTAGATAGGGTAAAATACATTCCGAAAGGTTCTATTGATTAATGATTCAAGTCGAGCACAACTATAAACCCCATAATCAGTTATAATTAAATTAAAAAAATTATTATATTTTATAATCAATTATCAACTCAAATAGCGAACAAATAATACAAAGAAATAATTACGGGACCTCATTCATACCATCAGACTATTGTCTTAAATCGTAGCAACATACATGAGAGTAGTTTTTGGGTTTATTCCACAAAACATAATTTTATACTTCACTAATAATGACATTAATTTAAGGTCACGATAATATTGATTTATCGAAAGAAAAAAAATAGAACCATGAAATGTTCCATGACATGATCATCACTGTTACAAAAAAAAAAAACACCCTTTTACTTATCTGAATTTGTTATAAATAACATGCCAATATCAGAAATACAGATACCCGTGATGGATTCGCAGAATTATAGTGAATTGAAACTATGAATTTAAAGATGATTGATTTGTAATTAAGTATATGTTAATGGATTTGCAATTGATAAAATCTGTTATATAACTAATTTCTGTGATGAATTTAATTTAATTTAATTTAATTTGTGATGAATTCTGCCGTAATTATCTGTTTTATGGTCGACGCAACAATGGCCGTACATCGCGGCATGCAATAATGTTCTGCTACATGTATCTAGCATCGCTAGGCTAATATTATCCCAAAAAACAAAAAAAAGAAAAAGAAAAAAAAATCACTAGGCTAATAAGGCATGGGAACATGGTAGAAATGAATTTAATATGCATATAATTAATACTAGTATATTACATGTCCGCGTGGTTGTCCCCATGGAATGTAATAGTTAGTTCTTTTGTATAGTTTTACTTTCCTTTTTTTTTTTTTGTCAAAGTAATGTGTAGAATTTGCTTGTGTTTTTATCCTTCCTCTTGTTTGCTTAGGCAATGGAATAAAACTGTTTAATATTAGATGAGGGAAAAATAAAACGACGGTTCTTGTTGCTGATTGTTTACTTACAATGAATAATCCAAGTAACTTGTCCATTGTCCCTATTTTTCAAATTGCTCGTGTTGATATTGGGTTTGTACGATCGAGTTGATTCATATGATCTTTCCAAGTATATTACTAATAAGTGGATATAAACATTTGTTTCTATATATGCAGTGAGGCAGGGGCAGCAGGACAAGCACCTCCTGGTGAAGCTTTCATGAAATTTATGTTGCCACTACTTGGCCTTGCAGCTATGTACATTCAAGGCTATTTTGAAGAAAATTCTATTCCGATGTGGTCTGCAATTGCAGCAGTTTTTCTTCACTGTTGTGCTGCTGAAGTAATGAAGCTAATGCCAACTCTCGACGACAATGAAATACTTGAGATGTTGAGCCGCGCAGCTCTTGCCTTTGGAATTATTTCAACGGTGTCTCTGGTGTCCATCTTTCTTCCTTGCGAGTTTTCTCTTGTTCTGGTTATAATGTGGGTGCTTACGCCTACTATCTTGGTTTGGCCAATACTTATATACTATGCACTTTGTTTGCTCAGCGGGGGAATCGGTTTTCTTGGCAAAGGAATCACAAATGCCATCGCCAAAGTTGTTGATTGGACCCGAGGAGCTCCAAAAACTTGAGAGAAGCATCTTCCCCAGTGTAACACAAGCATCATACATATATATACTTGCAACACGTGAGCTAAAATTTCCAATAGAGAAGTACAAAGATTACTTATTGGTACGGAAAAAAGAAGATAATATTGTAATATTTCATTAGTAATTATTTTATTTGAATACAATAATATGAATTTTTACTAATAGAAATTTTCAGTTGGTATTTCAGCATATAAATTTGGGCACGAATGGGCCAGACCTTGTAATGGGCTTTGTCTTTAGTCTAAAGACCATCATCTAAAGGCTATCAATGGGTTGGATTTGGATTAAATCAGAAAAATCTGAATCCGAATTCGATAAGTCTATTTAGTATCCAAATCCGACCCAAACCATAAAAGAATTATATTCATTTCAATTGAATCCGAATCTGCGGAAAAAACTATTCAAAATCCACTAGAAAAATCCTACCCGATTAACTATTAAAAAAATTTAAAACTTCAAAATCAAATAAGCAATAAAAAATTATTTCTTATGTAACAAATAAAATTTAAATAAGTAGAAAATTATTTTATAATATGTATAAAAGCTATACATTATTTTTGAAAAAAATTACTTTGAAAAATATAAAAAAGTGTATTATAAGTTATAATGGTTTGGATATTTCATTTTATATAAATTCTTCACTAACATTATATATGTAAGATTGCTAATATAATAAAAAAATATTATTAAAGTTTGGATTCGAATCTTTAATGGATCGGACTGCTTGATTCCAAATCTAATCCATTTATTTCTGATTACGGATATTTGCTATCAAATCTGACCAATCGAATAATGTAATCGGTCGAATATGCTAAAATTTGGATTGGATTCGGATTAAAATCCGCTCTATTGACAACCCTATCTAACTATACCAGTGTGTGCAATCACTAAAAAAGTGTTTTTTTTTTATGGTTATGCTGAAAAAAAAAAAAAGAAGAAGCAATAATGTAGTGTTTTGTTTGCTGCTTTTATATATAAAAAACATAAATTTTAAAATAAGTTAAAAAGCTGAAACACCTTTCAAGTTGTTTTTTTCCATCTTTTAGTTACTTTTTAAAAATTCATCCACTTCTCAACTATTTTTTATTTTTTTTCTATAACTTCAACTTCTGAAAAAAGTAGAAATATTTGCAGACACCCCATACCTATAGTTAAGTATCGTCTAATAATTAAAATGCCATCAAAGATGTGTTTGCACATTTTTTGTAAATAATGTAGTTGTCATCAATACAGATTATTACTCATTTTTTGTCCCTTAAATTTAGTTGATTGAAGGGTGCATAGTTAAAATATTTAGCTTAATTTAGCAAAAACTGTTCATACCGTTAGCAATTGAATTTTTCTGATAAAGCGACATAACTTCAGGGAAGATAATCATAATTATGCAAATTAAAGAAGATTTAAGTGTAATTATCTCGAAGCTATGAGTGTGCTGTATATTTTTAATTGTATTCACGTTGCAATTTTTGGTGAAACCAAATAGAGAAATTACTTTTTCATACTCTATAATTTAAGAATAACCTCATATCCAGACCTGGCATAGCCACAACCCAACGAATTATATAGCAAATGTTAATATACTAGTCATGTGATTGGTCACTCTCCCTAAACTATACACCATCACATGGTAAGTGTAAAACACTCGCCACGTGATTAGTATTGGTGTGACCCGAACCTGGTGCGGGTAAGAATTTCCCCAACCACGACAAGAAACCTAAAATGGGAAAAAAGAAAGGAAAGAAAATACATTTGATTTAAATTTTAAAGAAAGAAATATTACATGGATGACTCTTGATAATCAAAGTATTAAACATGCATTGTGGTCCAATATTGAGACTTGCATTACTAACATGCAATCCGTGCAATTCACCAAAGTCCAACCTAAATAAGAAAGGCCACACCAACGTTGAAATAAGGATATTGGTTTGAAAAAATAAATTTATGTCCAAACATTTAATAGTAAAAAGTTTCAATTATTACATGGATGGAGACATATTTTCCTTTTTTCTTTGTTGAGGTTCAGTTTAATTTTCTATACATTATTTTATACAGAATGTTATTATTATTTTGAAGCGTGACATTTCGAATTTTAATTAAGGCAAATAACAAACAAAATATAATTTTATATAAATTGAAGAAGAGCGACTGTACCTTTAAATTTCGTTCTGGCTCCAATGGACGATTTTTGTAAAATGAAATAGGTCCAAGAGTCATTTCTTTTTTAATATTTTTTTTCACAAGTACATAGAAAGTATGAATCATGCCATCAATTTGGGGTCATTTCCATCAAAATATACTATGCAATAATATATATATGCAGGTTAATTAATTTTTAAAATTTTGCTATTTCTAAGTTCTAACAGGTACTTATTTCTTATTTTGCATCATTCCCTTCAAAATATCCTATACATAATATATATGTAGATCTATTAATTTTTACTTTTTTTTTGTTTCTAAGTCCAAGCAATATAATATTTATCTTTGTAATTGGGGGTGTAGCCTAGTGGTTGGGATTCGACCTAGCACCATTGAGGTCTCAGGTTTGAAATTCTCTTGGCTTTTCCCTTCTCTTCCCTTCCTTAGGTAAGTATTTGGGTATGGTGTTTCAGTTGACATATATAGGTGTTTCGAATTATTTGTATCAATATATATATATATATATATAACATTATCTTGTTCATTACTTAAAATTAGCATGTCACACCACATTAATAAACAATTGCCACTTTACACTATATACTGTATGTATTGAGGATAGTTGATCCATTAAATATAGTGTAGTAAACGCAAAGTTTTGTCATTTGTAGAAGACATGGTTTGATTCTATATTGTCCTAGGATTTCGCATGTCAAAGGACTAAAATTAATTGGCTAAAATACAAACTCTACACTTTTTTATTTATATTTTCCATTTGGTCATTTTCACCAAATTACTTAATTAATTTTTGAATACAAGATGAAATTACTAATTTAGTTACTTTTTAAAACAAAATATATTTTGAATAATAGTAGGTGAGTCAATGCATTCAGTTTCACTAGACACCAGATTTGAAGTAAATAACATATATTCTCGGAAAATTCAAAATGATCAACTTATGATTATGTGTACACATAAGATCACAAAAATTATTTTAAAAAAGTATACATAAGATCAAAAAATTAGTTTAATTATTACATTTTTTCTCGAGTTTTAGTGTGACATTATTAAATATTATGTTTTTGAAAGAATATTGACAAACTATTATAGAGCATTTTATTTAGTTATATAATTGGATTAATTTTATAAAATACAATATTCTAGACTCAAATTTTATATCATGTAAACTCATATATAATGGAATATATATGTGAGGAAAATAAAATCAAATGTCAATTGTGCTAGGCAAGCATATAAGACTATGGTTTAACTTTCTATATATGCTAATTATTTAATTTCACTTTTAGTTCGATATAAGAATAACATCTAATATTGAGAAGTATATATGTTATTTGATCATACTTGAATAACGTACATGTTATTCGGAAATTGGTAATGAAAGGTCTCTAAAAAACAAAAATCATGTTTTAGAATAGAGAATGTATAATTCTGAAAATGTCAAATTAATACTGTTTGCCCCTTAACACATACACACACACATACACACAAACATAGATATATATATATATTGTTGTATTTTGAATATCAAATTATTCTTGAAATGTTTTCTAAGTACATAAATTTCAAGGATGTCAAATAAGTTTTAGTTTCTAGTTTTCATGTAATATAGTGAAACTGGATCTAATTAAGATGGATCTTTGACTATATATACATGAGAGTAGGCTTTTGGCTTTATTCCACAAAACATAATTTTATACTTCACTAATAATGACATTAACTTAGGTCACGATAATATCGATTTATCGAAAGAAAAAAAAGAGAACCATGAAATGTTCCATGACATGATCTTCACTCTTAAAAAAAATAAATAAATAAAACACCCTTTTACTTATCGAAATTTTGTTATAAATAGCATACCAATGTCAGAATACAGATACCCGTGATGGATTCGCAGAATTATAGCGAATTGAAACTATGAATTTAAAGATGATTGATTGTAATTAAGTATATATTAATGGATTGCAATTGATAAAATTTTTATATAACTAATTTTGAGATGAATTTAATTTAATTTAATTTGTGATGAAATTCTGCCGTAATTATCTGTTTTACGGGAGACACCACAATGGCCGTACATCGAGGCATGCAATAATGTTCTGCTACATGTATCTAGCATCGCTAGGCTAATATTATCACAAAAAAAACAAAAAAAAACAAAAAGAATAAAAATCACTAGGCTAATAAGGCATGGGAACATGGTTGCATGAATGTAATATCCATATAATTAATACTAGTATATTACATGTTTCGCGTGGTTGTCCCATGGAATATAATAGTTAGTTCTTTTGTATAGTTTTACTTTCTTTTCTTTTTCTTTGTCCAAAGTAGTGTGTAGAATTTGATTGTGTTTTATCCCCCTCTTGTTTGCTTAGGCAATGGAATAAACTGTTAATTAGATGAGGGAAAAAAAAAAAACAATGGTTCTTGTTGTTGATTGTTTACTTACAATGAATAATCCAAGTAACTTGTCCGTCTCCCTATTTTTCAATTGCTCGTGTTAATATTGGATTGTACGATCGAGTTATTCATATGATCTTTCCAAGTATGTTACTAATAAGTGGAGATAAACATTTGTTTCTATATATGCAGTAGGCACAGGCAGTAGACAAGCACCTTCTGGTGAAGCTTTCTTGAAATTTTGTTGCCACTGCTTGCCGTGCAGCTCTGACGTTCAAGGCTATTTTAAAGAAAATTTTGTTCAGATGTGGTCTGTAATTGCAGAGTTTTTCTTCACTATTGTGTTTGCTAAAAGTAATGAAGCTAATGCCAACTCTCGACGACAATGATATACTTGAGATGTTGAGACCGCACAGCTCTTGCCCTTTGGAATTATTTCAGCGGTGTCTCTGGGGTCCATCTTTCTTCCTTGCGAGTTTCTCTTGTTCTGGGTATAATGTGGATGCTTACGCCTACTGTCTTGGCCGGCCAATACTTATATACCATGCACTGTTTGCTCGCGGGGGATCTATTTGCTTGGCAAAGGAATCACAAGTTCTACTATCGCCAAAGGTTGTTGATTGGACCCGAGGAGCTCCAGAAAAATTGACAGGAAGACGATACTCGCCAGTGTAACACAAGCTCACACATATTTATACATATATATACATATATGTGAGCCTACATTAGAATTAATTTATATTTCTTACAGTTGTGTTTGGCTTGTGAAACAATATTATGCAGTGAATTTTAAGGTTGTTCTTGGAATGTAATATAATAACACACACGCGGACATGGATTCATATATTACTAGTATTAATTATATGGATATTAAATTCATGTAATTCAATTCTAACTAGATCAGTAGATACTAGTATATTCTTAGAGCTTGGCACAAATCTTGACCTCTTCATATATTCCAATACTTCAATATGGAATCAATATATCCAATTCAATTATTCATTTAGTATAGGTGAAAAGGACTCTAGCGCAATACTAGATATATATATATAGATATATATATATCTTTGTATATATTTATATGATATATAAATGTAAGTATATAATGTTCCTCATGATTAGAATGATGCCAATTTTGGTTTATTCGAGAGGTGTGTGACAATATAAAGCTAGATTCTACACATACCATATAAAGTAAGACTTCTCTGGAAAAAGTCAGTAATAGGAATACATCCGCAATTATTTCATTTAGACCCTTATTGTACTTGTTTAGTTATCCCTCAATACTATTTTATTAGTCGCCTAAATTTTTTCACACATACTATTAAGTCAATTAATAGCTTCCCTTTTTAGCTAAATTTATAAAAAAAATAATAACAAAAATACCCTTCTTTTTAGTTGATTGTATAAGAGATATTAATAAGGTTTTTAGGTTCAAAAAACAAGGGTAAATTTGGAAGAAAATAAATATTCTATTGAAGTCCTCAATTAAATAATAATATTGTGAGATAAAAAAAACTTCTAAACAGGACTAACAATTTGGGACAGAGGGAGTATTAATTTTGACTCAAACTTTAAGTGTAGAAAATTACCCTTTAATGCCTTTAATTCTTCAACATTCTTAGGTGCTTTTGACTTTTCGCATCCACAATTTTGTTTCTTGTTTAATAACTTTTTACGAGATTTTTCCCAAGTGCCAAAGTTAGTTTTTATTTTTTTTTCTCACCAAATTTATGGCCGAACACAAAATTTCCAAAATATAAAACTCATAGAAAAATTATTCATGAAAATGCTAAATTACTGAAAACCCTATTAGCTAATCGATGTAGTTAGTAGACAAATTTACAAACTTTTAATACGTAAAATATGAGAAAAGAATCATATTACTGTTAATGTTATAAATTTTACGAAAAAATAAATTATTGTGAATATCCTGAAAACAGTACATTAATCCACTGCAAAAAAAGCAAAGGAGTGATAACTAGTAAGTAATACTGCAAAATTATCACGAAATGTCGTGGGACATACTCGATTCATATGCAAAGTAATATAAGATTCAGTTTACCTATATGGTTATATTTTGATAATGGAAAATCTAATATTATTAATTACATGAATATAAATTTTTTTTGGCTATTTTAATATATTCATTAAACATATGATATGCCGAAAACTTAAGTTCAATTAAAATAAGTTATACAATTAAAACAATAAATTAGAAAGAGTAGTGAAAAAAACAAAAAAAGGTCGACGGAGGAGAGAAACCAATAAAATGATTGATAGAGTGAGATCAAGAGATGTATAGAATAATAATAATAAATAAATAAATAAACAGAGATTCAGAGATGTATAGAAGACAGAAAAGGTAAAAACTTCGATCGAGGATAGTATAACAAGATAACATCAAGACGACCTAGATAATAGAAATAGTAGTATAATAATGATAATTAATACATTTTTTTATATTGCAAGGAATCATACTGTTTTGTGATTGGTTCGAGTGGTAATATAATTAATATTTTGAAATTGTCCACTATTTATAATTAGCACAATCTGTAATTACAATGTTAAATTTATTGATAAAAGAATTGTCTTATAAATTGTGATTTTTTTTTATCAGTATAACGAATGTTATTGTTGTAAATAAAAATATTTAAATTAATTTGTATAGCTATATTTTGTCATTTTTTTGTAGCAACACAATATATATAGATATATATATTCTATTATTACGTCTTTAAATTTTTAAATCATACTTAAAATGTTGTGGTAAATCTAGTGATTTTGTTAGTAGTTGTTATTACAATAGTTTTTTGTCAAAAGGACGAGGACCTAAAAATATGTCCATCACATGACACATCTAGCTAGCTAGATTCCCCTAACCCTAGCTACTAAATTAAGTTAACCCGCAAAAATATATTATAGCTACAAGATTAATATATAGATTAGGTTTCTCAACTCAATTAATGACGTCGAAATAAGCCATTTTGACTTTTCAATTTTTTGGAAAAAAAAAAACAATATTTCAATGAAACAAGTAATAAGCCACTTATGTTTCTGAATTGAAGGATTGAAATTAAAAGAAGAAAAATCACATTTTGGATTTTGGTACGTACGTATCTTTATAAAAGAGAAGAATCGAAGGATGATGTAACAGGAATTTTTTTTCTTTCTTTTCTTCTAAATAAAAAACAGTATGTATATATATATATATATATCAATCGACTGCATCAATATTTTTATTTTATGAACAAACTATTATATCAATTATAATGAAAATAAAAAATATATATATAAAAAACCATACATTACACATATATGCTATTTAACAGACTAATACCTACATTTGTAGATTCGAAAATAAATTCCAAATTCCCAACCTCATATTAGACCCTCTATCCGAGGGGGGGCTTCATATTATCACTGCGACAAACACTTGATCGCAAAAGATACTGTAACTAAAAATGCATTCTCACTGTTTTCCCTCACTAAATACAAAAACTAAATATAGCACAAGTCATGAAAAGAATAGAGTTGCTATTTAGATTGGCAAGAAGCTAAAAATCCTTATCTTACAACGACTGAGAATTTGAAAACGAGAAACAAAATGCAATTTCAAGTCATAATACTGGGGTATTAGCTCCATATCTCATTAATACCGGTCAATTTGAAAGTGTCACGTCAAATTTTTAAGCTTATGGGCCGGCCTATGTCACCCATGACGGACTAGTTAACTTAGGGACTCAATAGACAAATTATAAATCATCCCAAGGGGCGCTTAACTTAAAAATCCTCTCACTATAGATATTCTCTCATTTATGGAGATAGTAAAACTTCATTAATTGCAAAATCCTTATTACTCCCTCCGTCCCATATTATTTGTCATTTAGGGTATGCACAAGAATTAAGAACTATAATTAAGACATTAATTATAAATTATTTTGACCAAACTACCCTTTTAATAAATTACGCACTAATCTCTCTTTCATCAATCATTTATCTCTTTCCAATGATTTTCATAATGAAAATAACCATTAATATGGAAGATTAAAAGATAATTAGTGTTTTTGGGAGATTTTTCAGGAATTGAGTACCCATAATTAATAAATTGCTTATTTTTTAAAAAATTTGCATAAGTTATTAATTAAACTCTAAGGGTATATTAGGAAAAAATTAAGAAATTTTTTCTTGATATGTGAAAATGACATATATTATGGGACAAAAAAAAAATTTCTAAAACGACAACTAATATGGGACGGAGGGAGTAATTGAAAATTACTTCAAGTTTTGTATTTTAGAAAGAACCATCAAAATTAAATTGCTTATACTAGATAAATGGAGATGAATCAGTGAAATATACTAAGAGAGTGTTTGGCTAAGCTTATAAGCTCCTAAAAAATCTTATAAGTTGTTTTGTAACTTATAAGTTTCTTCAAAGTGCTTGAAAAATTTTTTAGCAAAAAAACTTATAAGCTCCAAAAATATATTGTCAAAAGCTTATAAACTCCAAAAAAAAAAAAAAAGTCCCCAATTTTTTTTTCAAATAGCTTATAACCTATCTAAGGCTTGAAGATAAAATATATACATATATTTATTTTTTTTCAAGATTATATTTCTATTGTCTCAAAAAAATTTATTTATGTAAAATTAATTTTATTTTATTTTTTCAAGTATATTACACTTAAAAAAAACCATATAAATTCTAATTTTTATCAAATAAAATTACAACTTATAAATTCAAAATACATCTTATAAGCTAGGAACTTATTTTATCCAAATATTTTAAAATTTTATTTTTAAAATAAAATATAAAAATTTATAAATTTCAAAAAAATCTTATAAATCTACCAATTTATAACTTTTTAAATAAACTTAGGGCAAACACTCTCTAAATAAGAACAAGTCAGCGTTTTCTAGATTATTTTTATTGAAGTGGTGGATTATAGGGGTGTTCAACAAAACCGAAAACGATCGAACCGACCGAAAATCGAAAAAACCGAACCGAACCGACCGAACCGAAGCATTGTTCGGTTTCGGTTTCGGTTATTAGTTCAGAAAAAACGGTTTTCGGTTTTTCGGTAAAAAACCGAAAAAAACCGAAAAAAACCGAAAAAAACCGAAAAAAAAAAACCGAAAATAAAAAAATTGTGTAATCTATGGAACAAAAGTAAGAAAAACGAACCGAACCGAACCGAACCGAAAAACCGAACCGAATAAGGAAATTGCATGCTTTATTTTTTATTATCATTAATTTTTTTTTTACAATTATTTCGGTTTTTCGGTAAAACCGAAAAACCGAACCGAAAATTTCGGTTAAAACCGAACCGAACGAACACATTCGGTTCGGTTTCGGTTTCATTTCGGGAAAATCGAAATTTCGATTATTAACCGAACCGAAAAAACGAAATGTGCGGTTTAACCGTTTGAACACCCCTGGGGATTACTAGATGTATAGACAGATAGGACTTCGGATGAATGATTTAACTACCAAAACGCTTTCGTACTTTTTTTTCTTTAATAGAGTAAGGAAACGACGAAACAGAACAGAAAAGAAAAAAGAAAAACAAAACAAAGCAAAAATAATCAAAAAAAGGACCCCAGGGTAAACGCTACGCACGTGGTTGTGGGTAGCTGAGGTCAATAGGAGAGTGTTTGGCTATGTTTTTAGGGGGTTTATAAAATTTCTATTATTTTATTTAAAATAAATTTTAAATATTTGAATAAAAAATAAAATAAGTTCTATAATATTGAATAAATAAAATTATATAATTTATAAGATGTTTTAGAATTAAAATTATAATTTGGGTTGGTGAAATAATATGGTTTTTTCTAAGTGTGATGATGATCAAAAAATAAAGTAAAATTAATTTCACATAAATAAATATTTTTGAGATAATAAAATAAATATTAAACATAAATATATTATATATTTTATCTTTTAGCATTAAATAGTCATAAATTGTTTGAAAAAAAAAAAGTTGAAGGATGTTTTTTTTTCAGAATTATAAGCTTTATCAAAAATTTTTTGGAGTTAATAATTCTTTACTTAAACAAAAATTATCAAATATTTTAAAGATTTATAAATTCTCAAACAGTTTACAGTTTATAAAATTATCAAATATTCTTTTAATGAAGTTAATTTCTATTAAAATATAATTAAAATTCCTTTACAGTAAAATCAATTTGAACTTAATCAGCTAAGTTCAATTACCTTTATTAATAAATTAATCTTTAATTTAATGCAATTGAATTATCTCTTTAATTCAATTAATTTCTTATTATCCAAGATTCATATTCAATTGATTAAGGTAATTCGAAATTAATCAACATTAAACAATTCATAGCACTTGCTTGATTAACTTATGTGTGACCTCTTGAATTTACCAATCAAGTAACAATGGACTTGCAATAAGATGCGATATTTAAGATATTAAAGTATTCATGATTAATTGAACTCTATAATGAATTACCATTAAATGTATAATGGAGTAGTACAATTTGAACCGTTTAATATATTTGTGGAATGGAAGTGAGTCCTTCAAAAATTTCCATTAGAATATGGACATTCAAATGAAAGTTAATTCAAGAATAAATTAATCATTTAAGATATCGCAATCACGAGGTTTATTCCATCTGCGAAAAATAATTAACAATGTATACTTCTTCGTAAACATAACTAGAAGTTGAAATCCTTTAGGCAATCATTTTCATCTTAACGGATGCATGATTTTATAATATACCATAAATAATATATATATATATACACACACACACTATAAAAACCGATCTTTGTGAAGCATTATCTCACACTTACATATGGTGAAGTTTACATGTAAGGCAATGAAATTGAACATCATCAATGACATCATCTATGAATACGATGACCATATGCTTCTCTGTAACTCCCAAGCCCTCTAGATGAGGGGTTACAGTGATCATATTATATTCTTATCACAAATCACTATAAGAAAATGAGTAAATTTGTGACAATTTAATAACTGATAGTGAAAAATTGTCATTAATTATATATATTTAGTGACAATAAATTTATTGTCACAAAATATAATTTATATAATGTTAATGGTGACAATATAGTGTAAAATTAACAATTAGTGACACACTTATTGTGACAACTTAGTGCGAATAAAATCTTATCACAAAATTTTAATGGCAATTTTGTTGTTATCAAATCGTCACATGTGTGTGTGTCATTAATTATTAATGATGATGATAAAAATATAATTCTTATCACTATTGAGTGATATTGTGACAATATAGAAATTGTGTCACCATAAAAATTTAATTAGTGATAAGATAAAATGTATTGTCACTTAAGACAATATTAGTAATAATTTATATTACTTATTTTCAAATCTTATCAATAATATTATTTTTTATAATGAATTGGAAGGGCTAAGAGACTTAGTCAGGTTTAAGCTGAGCCACCCGCTTTCTCCTTTCCGTAAGACGTCTTTCAAACATAATCCAATCATCTTCAAATGTGGGAATTTGGACGGTGCCGCACAACCAGCGACGGTTTTGGAGATTATCATGTATAAGCTTGAAACTTGACAAATTAATTTAACTTGAAAGTTCACTTTTAAATTCACATTGTGTAATTAGCGTCTGACTTTCTCGTTCAATATTTTCTAGTAATGTTAATCACTTAACCAATCACAATATAATAAAAGGACAAATTGCATGCAGCACTCTTGTGTTATACCTAATTAATCAAAAAATTCCTAGAATAAAAAAATCAAGTTAAAAAATTTTATATTTCTAAAAAATATGAGTAAAAAACCAAAGAGAATCGATGATTACACGCACATGATTGCAAAAATTAATTATATTCGACTATAAAATAACTATTTTACCCTTTACTTCAATTTGATTTATTCCAATTTTTTTTATAATTTTTATTATTTCTTTTTAAATCAACCCACCCACCAAGCCAAAAAAATAAAAGAAAAACAACCAGCAGCACACCGCCTTTATTCTCCTCCAGCATATTCCAAGCTGTCCCTAGGCCCAACCTTCATCAACAGACCCTGTGCCCAAGAAATTCTTCCATGAACTGGGTGTATGCACCCTTAGATCCAAATTTAACCACGTGCTATATATTAAATTTTATAAAATATATAAGAATTTTCCCCTGCACACCCCCCCCCCCACCCCCACACCCACACTCTCCCCCTCCCCTTCCGTTTCTTCTTCTTCTCACACCCCAAATCGATGCAGAGATTCGAGATTGGTTCGATGTCCTGGTGCTGGCAAATTGAGGGTTGACTGTTTAAATGTTAAGATGAGTAAAAGGATGTTTATAAGAAAGTTGTATAATCTACTAAACTATGAAATGAGAGTAAAATAGTCCATTCATGTATTTGATCGAAATCAAACTTAGGGGAGCAGTAAGCTGTTTTTGCAAAACACCAAGTTTGTTAAATTGATTTTTTTAATTGGATTTTTTTTATGAATCAAGCATAATAGAGAGTAATAAAATTGCATTTTGCCTATAATAAATCAGTCTGGATCTTCTGCTACACACGGTACTACATCTCTCCTCAACTATCAATACACGCCACGTGTACGGTGAACATTTGAGATAAAGAAAGAAAAAAATTAAGATATGGAAAAAAATTTAAATATTCTCTTTTCTTATCTCAACCGATCACCAATACACTGGCATGTATTAATGAGTAGAGGAAGAGATGTAGCATTATTTATAATAGATGATCCGAATTAATAATAAAGTAGAAAATTTTCATTTAATTCCCTTAGTCACTATCCCACACATTTGTCGACAAATATGCTCAGAAACAAGGGGAGCAGCCATATAGTCATACGTAGGCCTAAACAAAACCCTTCAACTACAAGGCCCGTCTTCCATTTCTTGATCTCTGTCAACCTCGCCTCCACCTCTCCATCATCTCCATGCCCGATGTAGAAATTTCCGATTTCGACCTCCATCCAGCCGTCGTCTCTCTCCACCGCGATCTCTCCCTTTATAATTGTCATTGAGTCCTTCATGCCGCCTGTTGAAGGTGCACTGTTTTTAGCCCGCTTCCCGGCATCTCTATCCGATTCATCGTTCACGAACCGGACAACGGCCTTAGCCGATTCAAGACCCTTGGCGGTTTGGATGTTTGAAGATGAGATATGCCACGTAAACGGTCCACGGGTGGAGGATTCGGGTTTTGATCTTCGCTCGGATGTCGAGCCTCCATTCAGAGTGAAGCTGTTGAATAAAAGATACAAAAAAAATAAAAAATAAAAAGGAAAAACACAAATAGAAAATTCAAAGCTGTTTAGGGGGGCATGTGATGAAGCGGACCTGGAATTAGCATCATATTTCCACTCCCATTCCGTGAGTTATCTCCTTGTGAGATTTTCAGATCCCGTGCTCCCACCGTAAAATTTTCTTCCAAGTCCTCTCATCAAGAAAGAATGACTCTGTCGCAAAGATAATATATACACCATCATACATATATATATATATATATATATATAGAGAGAGAGAGAGAGAGAGGGAGAGAAGACTCACCTGAGCCGGCGATGGTTGGGAGGTCATTTCATGATAATTATCCATGTGGAAAATGATCTAGCACCAATTGAAATCAGCGACATTAATCTCATTTGAAGAATTAATTGATGATGATCATGAGTTAGA
>CM047873.1:10719534-10770523 GCA_026212405.1 Petrea volubilis
TTATAATAGATGATCCGAATTGATAATAAATAGAAAATTTCATTTAATTTCCCTAGTCACTATCCCCACACATTTGTCGACAAATATTGCTCAGAAACAAGGGAGCAGCCATATAGTCATACGTAGGCCTAAACAAAACCCTTCAACTACAGGCCCGTCTTCCATTTCTTGATCTCTGTCCCCTCCGCCTCCACCTCTCCATCATCTCCATGCCCGATGTAGAAATTTCCCGATTTCGACCTCCATCAGCCGTCGTCTCTCTCCACCGCGATCTCTCCCTTTATATTGTCATTGAGTCCTTCATGGCCGCCTGTTGAAGGTGCAGCACTGTTTTAGCCCGCTTCCCGGCATCTCTATCCGATTCATCGTTCACGAACCGACAACGGCCTTAGCCGATTCAAGACCCCTTGGCGGTTTTGGATGTTTTGAAGATGAGATATGCCACGTAAACGGTCCACGGGTGGAGGATTCGGTTTTGAATCTTCGCTCGGATGTCGAGCCTCCATTCAGAGTGAAGCTGTTTGAATAAAAGATACAAAAAAATAAAAAATAAAAAGGAAAACACAAATAGAAAATTCAAACTGTTTAGGGGGGCATGTGATGAAGCGGACCTGGAATTAGCATCATATTTCCACTTCCAATTCCGTGAGTTATCTCCTTGTGAGATTTCAGATCCCGTTCTCCCCCCGTATAAATTTTCTTCCCAGTCCTCTCATCAAGAAAGACATTACTCTGTCGCAAAGATAATAATATACACCTCATACAAATATATATATAATAATAATAATAGAGAGAGAGAGAGAGAGGGAGAGAAGACTCACCTGAGCCGGCGATGGTTGGGAGGTCATTTCATGATAATTATCCATGTGGAAATATGATCTATCCCAATTGAAATCAGCGACATTAATCTCATTCTGAAGAATTAATTGATGATGATCATGAGTTAGAGAATTAAAACTAGATGAGAGAGAGCTGATGCTGGTGTCCCTGGAATGAAGCATGGCAAGCCGCCTCAGCTCCTCCCTCAGCAGCACCGCCGCCACCACAGCCTCTCCAGTTTTCGTAGTTCTTCGACATCTTCAAGCTCTGTTATTTATGCCTTCAGAAATATAATGTACTTACGATTTTGCTCAAATTATTTTTCTACAGATGATTTGAAGCATATATATTCATGCCTAGAACTTGCGCGAGTGAATATATAGGGTAAATTACGGTTACATCCTTTGAGATACATAGTGTAATTATAAATTAATTTTTTTATAATTTTAAAAATTATAAAAACTCACTTTCGAGATATGTATCAATTTAATAAATTAATTTTTATTAAGGTGGAAAGTAAATACGAGTTGTATTTTTGGTGTTTTCATTAAGGTTTTTAAATGATTCACATGATTTTGACTAATTTAACATGTAAAATTATATATGAAGACATTTAAGAAAAATATAATGTGTCAGATTATAAATAATGATGCTTGATAGCAAATTTGAATGTATAAAATAAATTATTTTATGAAAGTTTGTAAAAATAATAAATTTATTGAGAAATCTTATCAAATTTGATGAACCAAATCTCTTGATGGCTTATTATTTTTTTCGCCCCTCTATTATTTTTATAAGAAAACTCTAAATTTCAACGACTATATAAAACTTTTGATAAGATAAAAGAGTGATTTGTAATTATTTATTATTCTGTACATTGAGGATTGTATATATGAATTGTCCATATATATATGTATGTAGTATCACACATCCCATGCAGTTGCTTAGGAATTTCCTAAAACTATGTTTGAAACAAAAATTTGGTGAGGAAAATGAGAAAAAAAATAAAAAAGATCAAGAATAAAAAATAGAGTACTATCATTTCAAGCTAAAAAAAAAATTTTATCCTATTTTTTTTACCAAATTCTAAAATCAAATGGAGGGTAAAGTGCAAAAATGCAGAGAGAGATTGTTGTCGTGATTAATAATTTGTTTGTGGGAATGAAGAGATGTCGTTGTTGTCGCCGCCGTGGAGTTGACCCCATGCAGCAGCTATATATGACTCGACTTTTTCAATGCTATATTTTTATTTACTAGCGGGAAAATTTTATGTTTTTATAGTCCCATATAGGCTTGTCAATGGGTAGGTTTTATCCTATCTTACCCATTTTTTTTATACCTTATTCTATCTTTACCCTAAAATTTTAAAATTATCCATACCCTACCCTAACCCATACTACTACAAATGAATGGATTAGGGTAGGGTCTTACCCGTCCCTACCCATTGAGTAATGATACCCAATGGGTATTCACACACTACACACATCATACCCATGGGTATTCACACACCACACATATTTTTCACACACACACACACAAACACACATATTGCACACATATTTTGCACACATACACACACACAAACGCACATATTGCACACACATTTTTCACACACACACACACACACACACATACTAAACGCCATATTTTTCGCGCACACATTGTGTGTAAACGTACACACACAGCACACAATTTTCACACACACACACACCACACACACTCACACTGTGGTATTTCACACACACACACACAGTTTCACATGCAACACACCTGCACACACACACAGTTTCGCACACACACACTGCACACACACACACACACCACACAGTTTCACACGCACACACACTGCATCACACACACACAGTGTGTGTGAAAAACACACACTGTGAAGTGTGTGTTTTTTGTGCAGTGTGTGTTTTTCATACACACACTGTGTGGTGTGTGCAGTGTAATGTTTTTTCACACACACACGGTGTGTGTGGAGCAGTGTGTGTAGTGTGTGCAGTGCGGTGCAGTGTGTGTAGTGTGTGACAGTACGTGTTGTGGTGTGGTGTGTGAAAAAACACACACTTCACCACGATGTGTGTGTGTGTGTGTGCAGGTGTGTGTGTGTTTTTGTGGCAGTGTGTGTTTTTTCACACACAACACAATGTGTGTGTGCAGTGTGTTTTTTCACACACACACTGTGTGTGTGTGCATTGTGTGCAGTGTGTGTTTTTTCACACACACAGTGTGTGTGTGCAGTGTGTGTAGTGTGTGTGTTTTCACACACACACTGTGTGTGTGTACAGTGTGTGTGAAGGTGTGTGTAGTGTGTGTTTTTTAACACACACACTGTGTGGTGTGTGCAGTGTATGGTGTGCAGTGCATGTGTGTGTGGAAAAATATGTGTGCAGTGTGTGTGTGTGAAAAAAATGTGTAGTGTGTGCACTGTGTGTGTGCAGTGTGTGTAGTGTGTGCAGTGCGTGTGTGTGTGGAAAAATATGTGTGCAGTGTGTTGTGTGTGTGAAAAAATATGTGTAGTGTGTGTGTGTGCATGAAAACTATGTGTGTGAGCTAAAAAAAAACACAATATCAAAAAAAGGCAAATAAAAAAATATATGAGACCCTACCCTAAAAATAGGGTAGACCCAATACGCATACTCAATGGATAAATATTTAAATCAGGTAGAGTAGGTATAGGGTATATTTAATCGGGTATTTTTAGGATTAGGGTCAGGATAGGGTAAAACCCTACCCATTGACAGGCCTAGTCCCATGTCAAACATATGTGATGCTTTTATATTTGATACTTTATTATGATATATAAATTTATATTATCCCCAGTCAAGTATATATGGATTCTAAATTTGGAAAATTACGATGATCAGTCTAACTTTATGCTAATTCACATAGGATTTTGTAGAATATTTATAATTATCAGTATCTTCTATTTTTTCACATTATTATTAAAAAACCCCTCCCGTTGGTAGATATGAGCATTTTAGATATTTTTAAATTTATTTGTGATTTATCAAAAATACCTTTCGCTCAACCTTTCTATTTCTTTACTAACAAAATGCCATCTTTGTTTATGTTTGATGATCTGAGGTATTTTTCTATTGTACTGGTTTTATAGAATTCCTCACTTTTCTTTTCTTTCTTTCTTTTTTTTTTTTTTGGAACTCTTCTCTATTCTTGCGTTTGATTCGTTTTCGTAATGAATGTTGGTACTACTGCATGGTGGGTTAATATTTGAAAATAAAATGGAGTGTTGGTGATAAATGTTCCGAATGAAAAAAATGAGAATTGAAGGTGGTTAATATCCCTTTCCAATTCGATATATGATAAATTATTTTGCTCTAAAATTATGAGTTATTTTTTATATTTTATCACTAAATATTTTTTGTTATATTTTGCCAATCAAACTATATGGATTTGAAACCCTAGAGCAACTTTGAAGCCAAAAAAAAAAAAAAGTTTCGACGGCATGTTGCTGTTGGAGGGATTTCTTAATCTCCACCATTCGATTCACCTCGTTGAAAAAAAAAAAAGAAAAGAAAAAGAAGCTTTTTAATTTACATGCTTTTTGTTGATCAGTCTTTTCTTCAAAATCACCACATCTCTAACATCGGTCACTTCCTAACAACCATTTTGGCTGAAATAGGGTATAAGGTAAATGTCAATCCAAGTAATTGTACAATAAAGTACAGTGAAAAATAATTTAACTATATAGAAATGCAAAAATAGTATAGGGGCAAAAAAACTTTTCCTCCCGTGGGCAGTGTTTTTGCAGTATTAAATTTGATATTGGACTCCAACTATATTTTTAATTTCAGAAATTGATCAAAATGCCCTTCTTTTTATTATTATACTTCATTTGCTTTGCTTAATTGAACAAATAGGCCTTAATCACTATTCGCAATTGAATCAGGTGTTTCCTTATATTTAAAATTTAGGATTATGCTTAGGATAGAAAATAATAAAAGAACAAATAAAAGTGGAGTTGATTTATGTCAAAAAAAAAAATTATGCATTTAGTTGATTTGGTTGAAAAGAAAATAGAATTCACCCATGCCAACATTTTAGATTCTTTTTAATGTTCTAAGTCTTGTATTGTAATATCAAAAATATAATATTAGCTCTCATTTCTTTTATCCTTTTATGAATTTTTGCTAGATGGATGATTGTAAACTAATGACAAAAAAATATAAATTTAAAAATAAATAATATAATAGTAGGTATAATTTTAAAGATAACTGGACATTTTGATCAATTATTCGATAAGTAATGAGATTGAAAACACAATAACAATATTTGAAGTGCCAATATATATTCCGTTTTATATAGTGCAAGTTTTAAAAACCGGACGAATCATAAAATAAGTACGCTTACGCAGCTTTAGCTTACATAAGAAGCAGCCCCTCTAAAATCTCGCCGTTTCTTTATTTCCCCAAATGGTTGGACAAAATGTGGTATCAATGCACTAAATGATTAGGATTTTGTGTCCACAAGTCAGTCCAGATTATTTGCTACGAAATCGTGATATATCTTCTCTTCTACTTATCAATATATGTCTAAATTTTTCTCTTCCTTATCTCAATCACTTATCACTAGTACGCTTGGTGTGTATTGATAAATAGAGAGAAAAAATGTGTCGTATATTAATAAATAGATCAAAAAGATACAACACCCCTTTTATAGTAGAAGATCTGAAACTGTACATGAGCACCCAATGTAAATCACAAATATCTTCACAATTCGGCCATTTCACTTCCAAAAGCATTCATTTCACCAACGAAAATTGCAACGGAAAGATTTGTCATAAATATAAGGTATCTATGAGTGTATTAATGACAAAATTCAATATAAACATAACTAAAGAAACAATCAATGACAAGAACTTTAGTAACCGATTCTATTTATCATTGAAAAGTGTGCATTTCTTATAAGTGTTTAATAGATGATCCCAATAGACTGCATACCAAGAATTTCCCTGCAAGTTCCTTTTTGGATTCTTTTAAGATCCAAACTGTGGTGTCCTAGGTCGAAACTCAATGCCTCAACGATTAGTCCCCACTTGCCATGGAGGCGCTTATCTCTATCAATCGGCCTCCACCTCTCATTATCTCCTTCATCGTTATAAAAGTACCCCCAATTCTACCTCCATCCATCCATCACTTCTCCTCACTGGGAGCTGTCCAGTTTGCTCAGGGCATTCACATGTTGCAGGTGCACAACACCTGCCCCTTTCTTCCGCATTGCTATCGTCTTCTTCGTCTACAAATCTAACAACTGCATTAGCTGATTTGATGCCCATAAACCTCTCGGCTAGTTTAAACACTAGATAAGCCCCGTATCTAGTGTTTGAGGATAGCATTCGCGTATTTATCTTGCCCTCGGATATCAAGCCACCAAAGTCCAAGATGCTGAGCGCCCACCTCGGAGAATCTAGCAACCAAACCAAGTCCATTTATGATCACTCAAGATTCTCTATTTAAAACTGTGATTCATTTTCTGTTTCAATAGACAAATATTCTTTAAGCATAAAAATCTCAAGTCAAGTATATAATTGAAGAAATAATTTATAAACATGACATGAATATGTATTATAAAATAAAAGATGAAACATTATTTTGAAATTAACGATCCTATCCAATTTATGATAACGAATTTCAAATTTTAGGGTGAAAGTCTATTTGTCCCCTCAAATTCCATCATCAGTGTCATTTTACGCCCCTTAGTTCTTATAATAGGTACTTTTGCACCCTTAAACTATACAAACATAATAATATATCTTTAATTTTATCCCTTTTGTCAATATATTGGAAATATATTAAGTTAGCAACTAATTTATTTTTTGTTCAATAATAAAATATGCAATCAAAATTTATACTTAATTCATTATTGATCCATAGTTTTGTCTCTCATGAAATGATTCTTAAGAAAGACCATAACATATTCTTCTTTTGTAATTCATATTCTCATTTAATTTTTCTAAGGAAAAAAAAATTAAGTATATTGATCATAATTATAAATTAAAATGCATAAAAAATAAATTTTAGAACTTTAATACTTTAACATTATTAATATTTTTTTTAATATAATGACAATAGAGAGGCAAAATAGGAATCGAAATATATTTGACCCATTCAAATTTATATACTAAAATATAGGGAAATGGCACATTACATTCTTTAAACACAGCTTGATAAGGCAATTTATACTTTGCATCCCAAAAATAAGCAAAATGAGCACTTTACACTCTTAAAGAAGAAAATAGTATAATGCACCATGAAATTGATAGAACCATACAGATTGACCCCTATTTATATTGATACTACAATACTACTAACATAATGGTAAAATTATCCTAGAAAGACAAATTTTTTCTTTTTTTTTAATTTTATTTGATAGTACAGTTTATTGATTTTTTTTTTTTTTTTTGATAAAATTACAGTTTATTGATTTAGTTTCAAAGTGTATAGTGCAAATTAATCTATATTTGAAGATACAACAAATTATCCTTACTTGATTATATAAATGCTTATTTAATTTTTTTTATTTCGCAACAAATATAATGTTGTTGGATCATGGAATACAATGTACAATTAATCATCAAAGTTTAGGCGATTCAACATAACTTCTAAAAAATAATTTAAATTCTAAGACTTGCATTTTTTAAATATTCAAAAATGTTCTTTAAAGCTATATTACATTATATATATATATAGATATATATATATATAGATATATTATATATATATATTTGAATTCCTCATGGATGTAGTGTTCAAAAAATATATATATTCAATAAGGCAATTTTAATTTAATATAGAATGCATAAATATTTTGATTTCAATTTGTGTGTGTAATATATATATATATTATATATATATTATTAGACTTAAATTTGAATAACTAGATATTACTCTTATTCACCCACCAACATTATGTTTTTCATTTTTGTAACGTTGAAAAATTGAATGAGCATTGATAGAAACTCAATTAGGATAATTATTTTGAAGTTAATATAACAATAGCATATATCATATAATATATATAAAGTTGGGACTGTTTACACCTAAATAAGTAATGAACACTTTGCACTCTAAAATATAAAGTAATCATTTTTCTTTCTTCTATAGACAAGTTATACCCTTCATTGTAATCAATTCGAGGGTTATTATATTATTTTTTTTATTTAAGGGTGCAAAGTATTCATTTGCTTGTTTGTGGGGGGTGAAATGCAAATTGCCCCCACTTGATAGGCATTATGCACATTGCAACTAAAAATAATTTTGTGCATTTTACACTGTTGAAAATATATTAGTTTTGGCACTTTACATCCTTTTCCATTCTCATTAAAAATTTTCACCAGAAATAATATTTCAGTCAAAATTAAGAAATCTCAAAAATTCATAGAGTAATTTAAAAACCAAAAGATAAATCTTATAAATTCAAAAGCTGGCCTAAATATTACCAATAATTTATTCTAAATCAATACCCTCATTAGTTAAAGGTTGAATCAAATTGGCATAGCCACGTGTACTATCATTTTAAAATCACTTCACACCCTCAGAAAACAAAGTTGCCATTGAATGACAAAGATGTAAACTTGTGTGTAATAGTGCATAGTTGAATAAAAACACAACCCAACAAAAATAGCCAAAAAGAAATATTTTACATCCTATTCCAATGTGACCATGTTAACTTCGTTGTTATCCACTATCTCTGAATATTCCCATGATATATGGATTAGCCAAGTTAAAAAGTTCAAGATTTCTTCGATTTATTGCTCGAACAAGCGTGTAAAAAGTTGAGATAATATTGAGAACTGCTCAAGCCGTCATGTTGGAGTTCTTTTGTCTTTATTTTTCTCCAATTTTTCTCTATGTATCATAGTTTTTAGGGAAAAGTGGCATTACAATTGGTACTTTTTTTTTTTATATATACAATGTCAATTTCGTCGGTTTTAATTGTGGTTAGAATATTTTTTTTTGAGTGGGGAAATTTCAATGGGAATGGGTCGATGGTGCAAAGTACCAAGCTCATGTATTTTTAAAGAGTGTACAATGCAACATTTTAGTTTATAACGCTGCATCCCGTACCAACCAAATATGATTAAAGGATGCCATGTGCCAATTACCCCTAAAATATAATGTACCTTCTTTTATAAAAATTTAAAATTTTGCCTCTAGAGTCTTTCATACTTGGTAAAAAAAAAAAATTAATTTCACATCACACACAAAGAAATAGGGGGAAAAAAGAAGCTTTTTGGTTCTCTGTCTTCCAATAGGGATTGAGAAGAGGGAAAAAGTAAGGATAAATCACCTTGAGTCTGGATGAGAGGGCCATTCCCAATACATTGGGATTATACTATCGCCCCATGCAATCACGAGCTCCCTCGCAGCTACCATATAACACTTGTTCCCACTCCTTTATCAAGACAAAAACTCTGATGCAAAAATCCAAGCACAAATGGATCATATAGCGAGCTTAGAGGAAACTTATAATAAATCTTTAAAATGCATTTGTCATTCTTTTTGTTTTTTTACAAACGTGAGGATGCCACATTAGCAAAAATCAGTTATTTTTAACGGCCAACTCAAATTTCCTCAAGTATATATACTAACGACAAGCGCGGGACTAATATTGAAAAAGCCAACATTTTGTCGGACGAAATTGGTATTTTTTTTAGCACAGTTAATTGATCATAAGCTTGGAGGAAACTTATAAACTGATACCCGCATTTCAATTTTGTTCTCAATATTGAGACTGATTGGAGCAGTCGATCCTTCGAAAGTGTATATAGAATTATGCTTCTTATGCATTATCATGAACATTCAAAATTTTACCCACCTAAAATAATAAAAATTACCTATGTAAAAATTCAGTATCATCCCCAAAAGATAAACATTCCTTACTTTGTATCTATTCGAATGTGACAATTGCTTGATGAAATTAAGGGTTAATGATACTTATGTCTTTGGCTGCATGTGTCTCCTTAAACTAAACAAATATAAGAAATCAGTCTCTTGCGTTGGTGAAATACATAGGAAATTATCAACTCCTAATGTCTCCCCTAATTATGTCTTTGGCTGCATGTGTGTCCTCAAACTACAAAATCTAAGAAATCAGTCTTTCGTGTTGATAAAAAAACATAAGAAATTATCAACCCCTGATGTCTGTAGTATAATTGAAGTACTGTAGATTTGCTAGATTTTGTAGTTTAGAGGATATAGATGGCTTAGTACAATTTGGAGTTGAAAAAGTGTAATTAACCCTAAAGTTATATGTATGTTCTTCTTTTCTGTGTACGGTCGAACGAAAAAAATCATCATTTGTGTAAATGAATTAATCCTATGTGCCCCTGCCAAGTTTTTGTGACGGGAGTCGGATCATTGAAAAGTCATCGAAAGTAAACTAACCCTCCATTTGGTTCTTAAATTTTGGTAAGGAAAATAGGATAAAAAAAATTTTCTGTACTTCAAATGATAGTACTCTATGCTTTCATTTATGATCCTTCATATTTTCCTCCCATTTTTCCTCACAAAAATCCTTGTTCCAATAATAGTTTAAGAGATTAAGCTCAAAAAAGTCAGGATTTTGCAGAACAAAGTAACATTTATGAAGAAAAAGTAATCAATCATGTTTTAGAAAAAAAAAATCTAATCAAGGAAAAGATTAAAAATAGGGTTAATTGAAAAGAAAAAAAAAAACCTTAAATTTCGGCTTTATTTTCAAAAAAAAAAAAATTGAAAACATGTGAACTGTTAATAGTTCATTTTATATTATAAATTTCACTTGCAGAAGCACAGGATATGAGTAACAGGAAACCAAATATAAATGCGCATTTATAATTTTTCATACCATATCAAATTTTTTAAAACCAAGCCTATCCACGCACAAGGGGTTTGTTTTCTTGATTATTCACTTAAAAAATATGCAAAAACACAACATACCAGATTTCCACCATCAAGAAGAATAGGAGAGTGACAAAGACTAAAATAAAGCTCTTTCTTGGTCATGACATTATTATAAACCACTGGAGAAACTGATCGCGAGACAATTTGGGACCAATCGGAGGGCAAAAATCGATCCCAAACATTGTCCGAGTCAGCCGCAGATTTGAACCCTTTCGAGAGTACTGCAAATCTCAAAGCGTCCACCGGTGATGTGCGCGACAAAATCTCCGCCAACAAATCCACGGGCAGCATCCTCAGAACGTCTGTGTTTTTGTCGGCCACCACCGAGCACAGCTGCGCACTGTTGAATCTGGGTTGATATTAATTAATTGAAGCGATCCCTTACCTCAAATTACTTAAGGAATGATTAAGATTTAATAGTGGTCTTTGTTAGAATTTTATTCTAATTTGGACTTCTATTAATTTGATATTTTGTTTTTATAAAATAAAAATGGGCTAAATTAATACGGTTAATGGGACTTGACTTATAAGGCCTGATTTGTTTGACCCACTATCGTTAAGGCTTTGATTTTAACAGACATGGTCTGACAGTTGGTGTAGGTCCATCCTAGAAAGCCCATGATGGAGGGCCCTAGGGTTACATTATATATTTGGCTAGGTCCTCTCTCCACTCCACACTCTGATAATCGCTTGTCCCATTAAAAGCTGTCAATATCGGTGAGAGATGGAGAGGAAGAACTAGCCAAGGATGTTTGTCTAAACATCCATATTGATCGACTATCAATGATTGATTTAAGGTACGTTAATTTAACTTTATATATATTCATATATTGTGTTCTAAATTCATGGTGTATCGATCCTACGATTACAAAATTTTCTTACAGTTGGTATCAGAGCGGGACACTGATGAATTTAGAACCCTAACTTTTATTGTGTACGCTTAAATATTTGATCGCTTCTTGTATGAGTCAATAGCCGATCGGGTATGAATCTTTGTCACAATTGTGTGTTTCTTGTATATATAAATTTTAATCCAAAATCGTGTTCGATCATGGCTTAATGAATCATATTGTCGATTTTCATCATACTTGTATAAGGCTTGCAGTGAGTCAAGAATTTTAATCCATTAGTTCAATCGTGTGATCAAATACTGCATGGGAAAGGATAGAGTCATACAAGTCCAGTTAAAGTCTCACATGGTTATTTGGTGATGTGTAAAGCACTTATATGTCTTAGATTCAATATGCCAATTATATATATATATATATATATATTTATATTTACCGTGCCTGCAAGATGTCAATTTGTAGGGATGAGTTGATGTAACAGATATTCGTATGCCAATAGGACACGATATCTTAATATTGCTAATGGTAATGTTGATTTAATTGCATTAAGTTAAACCTTTTCTTGGTTGACTTTCCTGTGAGTGTTGCTATATTATGTATCAAATATACATATATACGCTTATGTAACATAATCACATGATTTGAATAGATTGGTTACAAATTTTATTCATGTGGGACTGAGTATATGAACTTCTTGTTTTTAGATCAAACCCATTATGCAAGGAAAGGCCGATATGGTCAACATATATAACGTGTATATAATTCGATAATTTCAATTACTAAATTATTAGTGCATAATTTATTTTGGTCTTATACACAACACTTGCCTAATTTTAGTACATCAGTTTATAATTTGATGAATAATTATGTGTGGCTTACCTTTTATCACTTGTGAATGTGATCTGCAATTTTTAACTCTCATTATAATATTTAGTCATCAAATTTTGTTTGGATTACTTGTCTACTAGTAAGCATATTAGATTTTGTGACAACTTGAATCCAATGAATTATATTTTTAACTCCTTAAAAGTACATATAGCTCTCGTACTTAATCTAGTAGGAGTTTTGCATGCATATTGCTCATGTGCAAGTCAGGCAATTATTTTTAACTCGGTCATGTCCTAATTTTATGAGTTGAGATAAATAATTACACCAAAGTGTTTTATTTATTAAAATTTGTAAAATTTGTGACATGCATAGTTCGAATTGATAAAATTATTATACATTCTTACCTACCCAAAGGGGGTAAAATATGTGTAATAATTTTGATTAGTTGGTGCGGAACATATTGATAGGGTATGCTGATCTAGAAAGTTAGTTTCCCAAAAGAGGCAATTTTCGAAGATTAGGGTACTTCTATACCGTTTTGCACAGAGGGACCTATCATGTGTGACTACTCTGCCCAAAGGGGAGTTGCCATGACGTGCTGGACTCTCGGAGGAATAAAGCTATATTGTTTCAAGCTTATTCCAATTAATTGCCTATTGATAATAATTCATTGTATTCTTGTTGATTTGGACGATTACTAAGAACTTAAATGGTGGTAGTGTAAGAACATATTAATGGGGATGTACTGATATAGAGGGTTTGTTCTCTCAAAGAAGTCAACTTTTCAAAAATCAGGATATTTCCCTGCTCGTTCTTACATGTAGAAGACCTATTGTGGATGACATACTCTGCCCAAAGGAGAGTTTTATCATAGTGTGCCTAGATCCTCTAGTAAATAAGTTTCGTTGGTTTAAGTTTATTCTCACTAATTCTTCCCACACTACATGACTATTATGGCATTCATGTTAATCGTATTTGTGAAAAATAGAGCCTTTGTGTGTAGCATACTCCGCCCAAAGGGGAGTTCGTTATCACATAAGAGGTCTCGACCTTGTTAGCTGATATTATGTTTGGGCATATTTTATATATATCAGCATATTTGAATTTGTTTTATTTATTATTCCCTATGTGGAATAAAATGGTCTATTGTTAGATATTTGCCTTTGTTCTAAGTTACTCAACAAGAGTGAGTTTATTTCGGACTTTAAAAGGCAATATGATATAGACATGATATATTACTTATTGTGAGATGTACCAATACAGACATAGCCTTGAATTTGATAAAATCTCTAAAGTTGTTGCTCTGCTAGAGTGCCTTGTTTTGAATAATAAGAATCATCACTTGAGTCTCCTAATTGTTGAAAAAGTCATTTTATAAGCAAATGAGCAATGATCCGACTATTGTGGGAGTCGACTCTATCTATTTAATTTGAGCGCAAAATTGGAGTTTTGCGTCTAAAGAATCTGTTATTCTGTGATTTTGATGTCATAAATATTGCTTTTGATTTCGTGATAAGAAGCATTTTATGATTGGAGGATTCTAGACATCTTAAAAATTTAAACTAGATTTTAAGGTTTAATATCTCTATACTTGATATGAATGATGTACATTATCAATTTATTCTTCTAGAGTTTGATTATGTGAAAATCATTCTCATAGCTCGCGAGTTTTGAACATAAAGATTTGTGTCATATGTATGAATGGAATCATAGAAGATATTAATTTTCGATAAGTAGAGAACTTGATTTTCTACAATAGACTGTGGTCATGAAAGTTAGACTCATTCATTATTTGGTCAAATAAAACATATATTATGGGGTTAATGTTTGTAAAGACCCAATGGGCTAAAAGCCTTTAGACAAATGGGCTTGTTTAACCCATATGTGAGGAATACTTGAATGAAAAGACTACCATTGGTAGCTTTGAAAATTGAATTTAATTCAATTTGATAAAATGTGATTTGTTTCTTTTGACTATGAGAAGTAACAAAAGAGCTTATTTGTTGGTTTTCCAAAGTGTTTGTCATATGTACTGTGTAATTATTTTCATGAATACTATAGAGTTCCTCCTCTTGATAAAGTTATTTCATGAAATATATTAAAGAGAAATTCTTTCATGTGGTGACGAAATGTTTTGGTCACTTGAGAGTAGAAATAATCACATTGTTAATTGAAATTAAAATTTTCAATTAGTCTCATAAATATTATTCAAACTTTGACCAAATTATTGGCTACAGTGCTTTCACATTCTAATTTTTTGATATATTTGAGAATAGTTTTTCCATAATATTTAAGAGGAACCATTTGTGGTTCGTGTGCGGATTTACACTCAGTTTATTTCACCGTAATTGTTTTCTTAGAATGCAAGCTATTTTCTTAAAAATGACTCTAATATATTTGGAAAATTCTTTTTCAAATAGTGAAATATCATACTGATTGTGAATATTTGGGAACATATTTGAAATTCTGCATTTATCTTAAAGGTGTACCTATTAAACTTCACTTATCACCCTGATAGTTCTGAGTAATTGGTATGAATAACATTTGGTGTCATACCTTGAGAGATTTCTTTGATTATGTTTTTATTCTTGGCTTTCCTCTTGTATTGAAGAAAGGTGAAGTTTATGTATTTAATAGAGAGTTTATTTGAAATCTTAATGGCGGATTTCAATTGGGATCTATTGTGCAATATTTGAAAATATTGATCCTATATTTTATTACTAGTGACTCATGAGAAAGCGATTTAGCAAATTCATATTCTTTTCTATATACCCAAGTCTATGTGTTTAAAAGTTACATGAGAAAATTTTTGCCCAACTTATTACATTTCTCAATTTGAATCTGATTGATATAATCACTTTCGATATCACATTAGGATCTAATACTTGAAAATTTTATATAGCAAAGATATCTTTGTTTTGATTTTGGAGAAAGATATTTTGTGTTTCTTGATTGTTGCAAAAATGATTATTATTGAATTGTTTAATTGATCATGGGAAACTAATATATATAGTTTCTAGTTTTCAGTTTGATATTTATGTTGGGAATACATGGACATTGTTATAATCCATGTCTCACAATGATATGTGGGAGTCGTATATATGGATCATTATTGTAAATGGTCAATTGTGAGAAAATATTTGATCAGTGAGAAGTTCCGTGAATGATTCAATCAAAATTTGCTGCTAAGAAAATTATTCAAAAAGGGGTGTGTGTCGTTAAGGATAAATCCTTTACTCTCCTTGTTTCAAATAAATTTCTTAATAATATGATGAACTTGAAAATTCTCAATTTCTAATTTTTGTAGCATTCAAGTTCTCTTTTGACTGTAAAATTTTGATTGAAAAATTTAAAGACAGAACTTCTTGTTTTAGACAAATTGAAATATTAAATGGTCAATAAATTGTTGGCTAATTGTCTGAGTTATTTGATAAATCAAGGACAATAATGTCTTATTATTTCCATGGAATGCTTGGAGAAATAAACTCTTGCTTGATGTTATAACTTGGCCCATAAGATTTGAAATTGATTGTTGATTTCTCAAATTGCCTACATGTGGTCATTGTTAGTAGGCCTTATAATTGAATCATTTGACTTGGATGTGCTTTTATGATTGATGAGGGTGTATTGTTGCATATTTTCTTGATTCAATTATTATAAGTTTAAACTAATATAGAGGAGACTCATTTTAGAGTGATTGATTCAATTAATATACATAGTTTTAACATGTATATGCAATCAAGTCTTGGCATAATGAAACAGTGGGAGCTATTTAACTTGGTTCATATATTATTATTTAACCCATTTTGTTACAAGGTTAAGTTGGACTATGCGCATCAAGATATGAGCTCTTGGATTAATCCATATTTGTGTGCACACATTTTTTGATATCTTAAGGCTTGGTGTTGGCCTTAAGAGATGGGTATGTCTCATAAATGACACCATGATCGAGACATATATGACTTCCTAAGAAGTAATTGGGTTTTCTTGGAGTTTCATATTGTTCTAGAAATTCATTTCTTACAAGAAAACCACGTTAGATTTTTTGGAGTTTCATATTGACCTCGAGACTCATATTTTACAAGAAATCCATATTGATTTTCTTGGAGTTTCATATTGTTTTAGAAACTCATATTTTACAAGAAAATCATATTTTCTTGGGATTTCATATTGATACAGAAATCCATATCTTACAAGAAAATCAAAGGACCAACAATGAAATAGCATGTGTTTGGGTCATGTTGTGATGCTATTTCTTGCTACACCACCATGTCTGAATCCATGTCGGTGGAATTGCTGGTGTTTGTGACCATGGAAGGTCTTGTGTCAATTAAGGATGCAATTATCATCATGATCCAATATTAGTGATTTTCACTGGACCGGATTGCAGAAGTCATGTTCCCTTACCGTATTGTTGTTTTCAAAATGTGGCCACAGTCAAAACTTGTAATTTAGCCCGAGACTCATTTTTCAAATAAATTATTTTTGGGAGATTAAAACGTCAATTAATATTTGTCCAAGTGGGAGACTGTTAGAATTTTATTCTAATTTCTATTAATTTGATATTTTGTTTTTATAAAATAAAAACGGACTAAATTAATATGGTTAATGGGACTTGACTTATAAGGCCTGATTTGTTTGACCCACTATTGTTAAGGCTTTGATTTTAACAGACATGATCTGACAGTTGGTATAGACCCATCCTAGAAAGCCCATGATGGGAGGGCCCTAAGGTTACATTATATATTTGGCTAGGTCCCCTCTCCACTCCACACTCTGATAATTGCTTGTCCTATTGAAAGCTGTCAATATCGGTGAGAGATGGAGAGGAAGAACTAGCCAAGGATGTTTGTCTAAACATCCATATTGATCGACTATCAATGATTGATTTAAGGTACATTAATTTAACTTTATATATATATTCATATATTGTGTTCTAAATTCATGGTGTATCAATCCTGCGATTACAAAATTTTCTTACACTCTTAACTCAAGATGCTTGCTTAATTCAGAATACTAGACAATTCGTTCCCTTGTAGGCTTTAGCATTTTCATTGCATCATTCCAAACTAAGATGAGACGAGTTTTTTTATTTCCTTCTTTTTTATTCTCTTTAATTCTCTAAAGTTGAATGATGATATAAATTCATATATCATACAACAATTTAAGAATTATAATCGACAATTGACACATTACCATAGGATGCAAACGTGTCAAACGAAGCTGAGCTTTGGTGCTTTTTAAGGCTCGAGCTCGAACCAAATAGCTTGAGCTCGTGCTCGACGAGCTGGGAAATCTGAGGCTCGAGCTCGGCTCCGCTCGATTCGCTTGGTTCGTTGGCTCGTTGAAAAGGACCCTCTTTCTCAAACCCTCATTCTGAAATTTAAACAAAAGAGAGAGAAAGGGAGAGAGAGAAGTACCTGAAAGTAGCCCTCTTTCTCAAACCCCCAGCAACAGACCCATGGCGGCGGCGGAGAGGCGGCGGCGAGGACGAAGCAGCAACGAACCAGAGCGGGAGGATCTGTTCTCTGTAACAAATGAGAGGAGAGACTAGAGAGGGGGGCAAGAGAGACAAGAGAAAGGGAGCTGAGAGAGACGACCTACTGGAGAGAGGGAGATGACGGAAGAAGGAGACTGGAGAGAGAGAGAGAGAGAGAGAAGAGACAGACAAATGACGGTCTGGTAGATAGAGAATAAGGGGAGAGGTAGGATTTGACAAAACCTCAATATTGACTTGTATTTTTATTTTTATAATTATATATTATATAAAATTAAATAAATATAAAAATATTGAAGGCTCGCGAACAAAAACTATCAGGCTCGAGCTCGAATATGGATCGATCGGCTCGGTTCGTTTGCATCCTTATATTACCATATCAACTATATACGCTATGAAAGTTGATAAACATTAATATATTACGTGAATTTCGAATCAGTAGCGTCCTCAAAGTTCAATGTACTAAAATATCTTTTTATTGAAAATTTTTCCACGTTTTAAGGAATCAATTTTCTTAAATATAGCTACCTTGCGAAACTTTAAAATAATATTACAAACCAATAAGTACACATTGAAAAACTAAAATTTGTTTAAAGAAATACACAAAGATACAACACAATAAGGGCTTTAGTTACAAAAAAAGGAGAATAAGGGCCGTGTTCCTTCGCAGTTGACATTTAACATAGAAAACAAGCGAACCGACCCAAATGATAAGCCCAAGAATTGCCGCTTGTCTCAATGATTATAATTTGGAAATCAGTCCAAACCCAATAATCAAATAGCCACATTTTCTACTTATGGGTCAAGTTAAAAGATCATTCACATGAAAAACAGTATATCATTATTAATTATTTAATATTTATTTAGAAAAATTACAGAATTTTCGATTTGTGTTTGTATTATAATAATTATGTAATTGAATTATTATCAAAAAAAAAAGGAAAACTTGAATGCTAACCTATATATTAAAAAAACAAAGAACAAAACTAGTTGCTATTTGAAGTGGTATCCAAAGAATTTTCATTTTCACCTTGAAATTTCCTTATTTTTCTGAAGTTAGTCCTCCGCCAATTTTTTGATGCAATTAATAATTTCAGCCGTCATGTGAGTGCCAAGTGTGGTACATTTACCCTCCGTTTGGTTCTAAGTTTTTGTAAAAAAAAATAGGACAAAAAATTTGTTTACTTGTTTCAAATGATAATACTCTATGCTTTCATTTTTTATCTTTTTCATTTTCCTCCCAGTTTTCCTCACCAAAATCTTTGTTCCAAACATAGCATTACGCAAATGGTGAAAGAAAATTCTTTACGAGGGATTACTTCGAAGCTAATGCTGTTACTAAAATAAATTAGTTAAAAAAAAAAAGGTGTTTGGCTAGGGGTTTATAAAAAAGGTATAAGCTAAAAAAGAAAAAAAAAAAAGCTCAAAAGTGGCGTTTTTAAAAGCCTACAAAAACGCCTTCAAATAAAAACAGACTTTAAAACACTTTTAATTACTACATCCAAACGTAAAATCAATTGACTTTCAAAAAAGGATATACTATAAAAAACAAGACTTAAAAAATACATTTTCTTTGAACTTGTACAAACGGATACTTAATCTTTCATAAGAAGTCAAGATTTTTAGCATTATAAAGAGGGATTGTGGACAATTTCAGTGGCACATTGAGATTAGGCGCTCCGTTTAATTTGGTTGTTATATTTTTAATTACTTTCACAAGACTTTGAAATTTTTTAGTTTTTACGTGGTCGTGTGCATGCGATTAGACAATAACTAATGAGATTTTATTTATACACAAAAAAATAATCAAAAAAATAAAAAATAAATAAATAAAGAAATGAGGAATGATAAAAATGGCATGAAGCTATTAACTTAGTACACCCAACATAGTGCTTGTAATCAACCAATGGCTGTCAATTTTTCTTTCTTTTTTATTTGTCCTGAATCAATTTGTCTTCATGAGTAGAGACAGAGCGACGATGGGGCTGAAGGGTGCAGTCTCACTGCTCTCACTATAAGAAAAAATAAAATTATTGACAAGATTTAAAAGTGGCAATATAAAAGTTGTTATCAATGATTGTATAAAGTAACAATACATTCTATTTTGTCACTAATTAAATTTTTTTGATGACAACAATTTTTATGTTGTCACAATATCACTCAATGGTGACAAGAAAAAATATTTTAGTTGTCACCATTAATAATTAATGACACACATATAATGACAACTTAGTGACAATAAAAATTGTTATTAGAATTTTGTGACAAGATTCCATTGCCACTAAATTGTCACAATAGATGTGTCACTAATTATTACTTTTGCACTATATTGCCACCTTTTTACAATAAGTTGTCACTATTAACATTGTGCATACTATATTTTATGACAATATTAATTTATTGTCGCCAAATGTATATAATTAACGACAACGTTTTGATTATCACATATTATATTGTCATAAATTTACACATTTTCTTGTAGTGTCTTCCGAGCCCATATTTGAGTTGAATTTTATGTGTCGTATTCTTTTAAAAATTTTATATCCCCCCACCGCCCCAAGTAATGAAAATGCCTTTAACGTTTTATAAAAATTTAATCTCACTCCTTCAAATAAAAATTTATAACTCCATCCTTGTTTGTGAAAACATTCACTAACTAATCCTAAAAAGCTAATGGAATGTTATATTTAGCCCCCGGAGCTTCCCAAGCCAATTGATAAAATGGATGTTTGCTACAAGACAATTGTCAATGCAAGCTCTATCCATAAACTCGTGATGCATAACAATGTATATTCGTGCAAGAAAGATAAGAGACTAATAGAGGTTCTTAAGTTTAACATGAAACCAAAACTATTTTATAATAAATAGCAGTTTGAAATATTTAAAACTTTCAATCTCATTGTAGGAGGTAGGATACTGTGTTACTCCATCCATATATATTTTATGCATGATCCCAACCATAGATCTTTGTCAAGCTAGATGGAGGGTAGGAACTGGAAAAGTATATTCCGTCGCTATGAACTTCCCAATAGCACGCGAAGGAAGTACAACGTTGTACTTTTTGAGGTAAAGGCTTCAAAAGATTTTCTTCTTGGACCGTAATTGAGAGTACAAGAAAATAAAGTACCGAAAAGACTCTCACAGGATGGTCACTTAAAATCATCCTTAAAATAAAGTGTATGATTTCCAAGGTCGTCATCACCGGAATAGCAGTGAACTTGCAATGCAAACCTAGGAGGTACTAGACCGATATTATTAACTATGTGAACCGTAAAGTCATTGGTCAGGACACAACTCTTTGCCATTGTTTGGAGAAAGCAAGCTGACAGAATGAGAAAACATAAAAGAATTTTCTGTTTGAGATAGCTCATGGTGTTGTTTGCAAGAAGTGGTGATAATTTCTAACTTTCTTGACGAATCAACTTAATTTGTTTGGGTTTATATAATGTTAAGAACATGAGAACTAATTAATTGCAACTTAACAATTTAAAATCTTAGAATGTTTTAATGATATCAAAGCAATTCAAATTGATGATTATGTATAATCACTTGTGATCATATATATTATATTTGCAAAAAGGATTGTGTAATATTAAATAAATAGGAGAAGTCTTCTCTTCAAATTTATTGAATATTTACCAGAAAATAAAAATATATAATTTGCAATTTAAATCTAGAAATGTTATGATGAATGGCAAGCTATATTCAAATGGTTAAATGTCAACATTGAATCATTAGTTACTTTTGTGATTTTATACCCTCTATCGTCATCTATACTATATAATATAGCAAGGGGTCCATTTTTAACTAAATAAATGGTGAATTCTTAGAATTTTGAATTTTTTTTAATTAAACTAAAAAATTATGATTGGTTGTTGATTACTGAATCTTATTGGTTGGACGTTTATTTATTCAATTTAAATATTTTTAAAATTTTGAAATCATCTTTCTTAATTAAAGCAAATAGTTGTTTTTATCGTTCATTTACCATAAACTACTAATCACGAAGGATGGATAAATTTCTTATATTGAACTATCCATTAATTTTACCTTTGCAATGGTTGTGACTAAATTTTATATAATTATTCGGTTGGAAGCATCAATTTGGCATAAATCCTAATTTATTGGTATATTTTATTATTTTAAAATGTGAATTTTAAAATTGATTTATGATATTATATAAGGAACAATGGCTGATATATATATATATAGACACACGCAACTTTTATTTTCTGATAATATCGATTATCTCTCTCTTTCATTGTTTAACTTGATTGATGGTGATGGATAGAAGATAAAGAATGTTTAACAAATTAAACTGTAGGTAAGGGAGAACAAATCTTGCTGGCGTACCCTTCATTTTATTGTTTCATTATTATGACATTAAAGAATGCTAACAAATAAGATTCGAGTTGATACGAGTAATAAATTCGAAATTTGAGTTTCAATGTGAAGAAAGTACTAACAAATAAGATTCGAGTTGATACGAGTAATAAATTCGAAATTTGAGTTTCAATGTGAAGAAAGTATTTTTCTTTCGATTTTATGTGGCAAACTATTTACTCAATTTTTTCTTTTATGTAAACATGGAGTATTGTTGTTGCCGTTAAGGATCTGCGCAACCAGATCCTTTATATTTCACCATTTGAATTATATAAGTTTATTATTTTATTTACGAAGATATGTTTACAATTTTGAATACTTCTTATATTTAAATTTGTATATTAATTGTAACAATGTATCAAAAGAGAAGTTACAAACGACCGTGTATTTGCTAAAATCAATCTCAATTGCATAACATAGCGTGTCCATATACATATTTCCACACACACACACACACGTATTATATATATATATATATATATATTACTATTATTACTATTATATATAAGGCTGTACCCCTTAGCTACAGTAACTCTTCGTCCGGTAGGGCTCACATGACTGGATAGGGGGTGTGTTGGATGATCTGGGTGGAGGCATGTGGTATCACTTGTTGGGGAAAACGACGTCGTATTTTGTTTTGAGGGTTAAAAGGTGTTCGTGTGTGCTACACACACGTATATGAGGCGTGTCACTCCCACTTGGAATGTCATCGTTCGGCGGGGTCCACGTACTTGAGATGTGAGGAGCCGAAGATATGGGTTTGCGCATTCGGCTCACGTGCCTTGGCGGACGACGTCGTTACAAGAGCATGTGTATTGGAGGTGGTACCCCGCGTGGAGTACACGGACTCTGGTGGATTGATTCAGTATTGGTGGGCCCTTTTTCTAATATTTTTAATGCCCCACTTCTATTTCTCGGCGAGAATATCTAACACCAAGTTTTTTCTTTTCTTTTCTTTTCTTTTTTGTTCCAGTCAACTTTTGTAATTACATCCACAATCATTTTAATTTTATTTATTAGTTTGTACTTGATAAAGTTTTTGTATATTTATATTTTAATTAATATCTATGTATTTATTTTCTTTATATTTTCAAGGTCTTATTTTTTAGTTTGATTTTTAATTTTTGATTTCATTTGTTTCTATGTTTCTCTAAGAATCAAGGGATACTTGACATTTGTTTTTGCTTTCTTTGTTTTTAATGTTTTTCTAAATTGATAAATTTTATGTTTAATTTTAATTTTCATAGATCTCTTTACAATTTTTATGCCTTTTCACTTAATGAAAATTATTCAAATAATAGTTTTTTTAATTGTTTTTTAGTTCTTCAATTCATCTAATTTCTATTTTTAGTATGTCATTTTTATGATTTTAGTTTTATACAAATATTTTAATGATTTTCATATTATTTTATTTTTGTTCTTTATCATTAAATTTCTCCTTCAAGTTCTTTATGTTTTATCTTTTATTTCTTTTATATTTTATTTTTATGTTTTTTCATTTGTTTATCATTCTTAGTTTCTTTTAGAAAGTTTTGGTAGATTTATTTTTAAGTGATCTTCATATATTTGTCTTTTTCTTACTTTCAAGTTCTTAAATGAGTAATCTTTTTTATATACCTAGCTTAAATAAACTTCTATGCAACATAATTGAAAATTTAAAATTTTAGGGATTGTTAGTAGGGTCTTGTGATTAGTTTGAAGTGAGAATGAGCGAGGCTACATAAGTGCCGACGGTGGTGAAGTATTCAGGCAAGAGTAGATTATTGATATTTGTATATAGTATAGTCAAACTCCGAATGTATTCCTTTTGCAAAATAAATTATTATAGCAATAATATATATATATATGTGTGTGTGTGTGTGTGTGTGTGTGTATATATAATATATAATTATATGTTCATTTCGCTAATGTTAGCTAACATATCATACTATGCGTAGGCTAGGTGACTCCACAATGATGTTAGTGGGATCACGCGACCTATACAATAATGTTTTCTCCTATTATTATGTATATATATGTCTTATATTACATATTAATTACTATGATATTATATGATCATTTAACCACATTAAAATTTTAAAAATTTATGATCAACCCATTATTATAATTTAAAATAATAGTTACATTAAATTTAACCCTAATGTTTGACAATTCTAAAGTCACCGTTAATACTTCGTATTAATAGTGAACTAATAAGATAAACAATTTTGACTTACGGGCACACCCTGTGCAGTGCTCCCCCCACACTAGTATATATATATATATATATATATATATATATATATATATATATATATAGGCCTTAACACGCAGTGAAAGGAACTTGTCTGGCGAAGCATCTGATGCCCGACCATTATAAGCTCTCAAAAATGCATATGATCCACAAACAGACATTTATGCGTAAATATTCGATACCATTAACGCCTAACTATGGGATTGATTATATTTTTTGTTCTTATGCTTAATCCCTTATTCGCTTTTGGTCCCTATACAATTATCACCTACAATAGTAATTAAAATTTCACTTCTTGTCCTTCCAGTTAGTCAAGATATTAACAATGGTTACAGGGCAAGGACAAGTGCCACAAATGTTATATTTTCAGGACCATTAATTACGAAAAACTTCATATTTAAATCTAATGTGATCGAAATCAATAAATCATATTAGCAAGTAAAATGCAATTGCCATGTAATTGGTTATTCTCTTTACATTATACACCAATCACCAAAAACAAAAAAAAAACAAAATACTCACCACATGATTAATACTAAGTCGGACAAACCAAGTCAACTAAAATTTCCCATCAAGTATTTAGAGACAAAAAGTGAATAAATGGCCAAGAACAATATGTCACCCTACCAAATAGGTACGTTTAACTTATGGTTTTTTTTTTTTTTTTTTAAATGCTTGCCTTAGGTGTCAATCACACGAAACTAAACACAAGCAAATAAATTGCAGTTGCTAATCCACTTCACACAAACTCCTTATGCAACACCAACAAAATAAACAAACAATACCAGCATATAACCGGTTTTATTCAAATTTAGCAGATATAACATCCCATCCTTGAGACAAAATTTACTTTTCACCAATCACCCATATGAATCAAATCGTCCTAGTCTTTCTTGAGAAAGAAACTCCACTTCTATTTGCTATATATTTGTCGAAATAAACTATGATTCTTCGTGATAAAAGATGAAATTATCATCGCGTACTCATGTCTATAAATTGGTCTTTGGTTTAGCTCCACTAACCCGCCTAGTCACCGACCGCATTGTCACGAACTCCTCAGCGGAAGAAGGGTGAATGCCCACCTAACGAATATCAAGTAAATGATGTGTTAGAAACAATAAGATGATCTAAATTTCACCCAAAGCTGAGCTATGTAACTGATAATTTAAGAGGCGTAGCAAACATTTTGGTTGGTATACTTAGAAGAAATGCTTCAATTAGTCCACTCATTTCAATATGAAAATTCTTTCCAACCGCATATTATGTTGAGACTTTTACATTGATTTCCCCATGCAATTATACAAACGGCCCCTCTCTCTCTCAAAATCACCCCAAGAAAAAAAAAAAAAAAAAAAACTCCCTTTGATCATTGAACAGGAAACAGGGTCGGTCTCAAGCATGACTTTTAAGTTACAAACTTTGCAAAGGCCGTAAATAATAGAGCAGCATAAGTAAAGTACATTTTAACAGCGAAAATTTGCTCTGGAAAAGGGAATGAAACTTACCGTGCTGTCAAATTGCGCTTTGGTGGCCCCACATTTGAGCCCAATAGATATGCCCTGTGACAGACATCCCAAAATTACTATACTTCATGGAGAACTTTACATATCTCAATTGACGACAACTAGAGGGTGTTTGGGTGAGCTTAGAAGCTCTTTGAAACATCTAATAAGATGTGCAAAAGCTTGTAAATATTTCGAGGTACCCAGTAAATATCTAGCAGCTCATGACCTTGAAAAGAAGCGAAGCAATTCCTAGTTTATTTTTAAGATCTTAACCAACTCCCTTAATTTTGATCATATTAAATTACACAATTCCACTACAAACATTTGTAAGTCATACGATCCTATATTATCCAACACTTTAAGATCTTGGCATCGTATAAGGTCCAAAATCATATTATAAGAAGTGTGAGAATGTATAAAATCTCTTACATAAGTTTGGCCAAACACCCTCTCAAAGTCAAAGAAAGTACATCTGTGATTTTGAAAACATGACGGTTCCTTGATTTACTACATAAACTAATATTTGTTGTTTAAACAAAAAATATTTCCAAGAGCACCTATTTGATCATAGAGGATCCTCCTTTTCTTGCATAGATGAGACAATCAGCTGAAGCCTTGGATGCCATAAATTTTGGGAGGGGAAAGAGGGGGGGTAGGGGGTGGGGTGAACCTAACGAATACCTGCATGATCTCAGGTGCATCGGGCCCGCACATGGATGCGCCAAGGACTTTATCAGTCTCAGCATCAACAACAAGCTTCATAATAGTTTTCTCTTGTCGTCTATACCAAATCAAATAGACATCATCTTGTAACTTAGAAAGACAACCACTAAAATACACAAGAAAATATAATGCTAAATCAATCATGATGGAACTGAACAATTAATAATTCCGTAAAGATGGAGGACAAAACACAGAAACAATATTTTATTACATTACCCATTTTCACCATACAAACATTACTTCTGTCATTATTTTGGTTAGAAAACTATTAGGAACGCTGGACTAGGGGCAAAATAAGAAGTTTACAAAAAATATTTATAAAGTCATTATTTTCTGTCAAAAAACCCAATGACAGCTCTGGTATCGTGATCTATGAAAATTGGTCAACCTTGTTAAGACACAAAGTTAAAGAACTTAAATATGCAGAATGTTCAAGTCACGCATATAATCTTCTCCAACTTGCTAGATATTCACTCACAAATCAAGATATTACATTTCTAAGAATACAAAATAAATTTCCAACAAGCATACCCGGAAATGGTGTTCTTCATTGGATTAAAAGATGATGTGAAAACCAAAATGTCACCATTTGCTTGCTCTACAGCCTGTTCTTCACTGAGACCAACTACAGAGAGTGGTGGTATGCTGTAAAGCAACACACCATACAAGGTTTCAACTCAGAGGCTCATAAAAATCAAACAAACAAATGGTGGGTAAGAAGTGCTAAAGAGTAGCCCTTTGTAAAAATACTAAGCAAGTATTAACAAGATAATACGGATTTATGAATTATAACTGACAGTATTCATGATTATATCTGCACAGTTCAAAATCAACAGAGAAGTCATCTGAAAACTCAATCAAGCCTAAGAATAACTCACATAAGCTCAAATAATTTCTTCTAGAAGTTCAGCTATTTCAAGCAAACTTCTTCATCAGTATACCCATTTGTTCTAGAATATCTTATTATTAAGTAACCACCTCATCTAAAAGATTAAGTTGTTAAAGAGGCAAACCATCAAATATTTATCATCTCCAACACGTTCCCTCACATGCAAGCAGACTTCTTTTTGCATCAAGCCTTGCACATGAAATTCTTTTTCCTAAACGGGCGGCGGTGAGGTTCGTTTACAGAACCTCTTATTTGGCTTGGCTTTGATACCCTTTAGAGATATTATAAGTTTGGGCCAAGGTCAATCCCAAAAGCTAGCTCATGAGATGAGCGTTGCCCAAATCATTATCAATCAAACCACATCTTGGCATTTAGTCAATGGGGGATGGTTGACACGCCATTAACACACCCACACCCACACACCCCCACCCCACAGTAATTTCAAAACGACGCTAAAGCAGATTCACTGCCTAAGAGCCAAGCAGAAGACTTATACTTTATAGATTTCAAGAAAGAAGAACAAATTGCCCCAAGTTTCAAAGCCCTCATTCAAAACCCTGCTGTATTTCCATAGCCCATAATGCATCTTCAGCAGTTTCGCCATTGAAATGCTGCAGCAGATGTAATGAAGAAACAGAGACCAGAAAACTCAATTTTGATCCTCACAATCTGGACCCGAATTTGGTTTAGAAAATGAGTCATGATGCTTTCGTTTGGATTTCACTTAATGGGCTTGTTGTTTGAGACAGGGCTTCCCAGAAATCAGGAAGAGTGCCCGGTGTGGGCCTGGTTTGTGCGCCTGTCTCATTGTCGCCCAAGCCATTATTAATCAAACGAATCCTTGGTATTTCGTCGAGGTGGCATACCATTATTCTGTTATAATTTTTTTTTTTTTTTAAATCGTTGATCTTGGCCCAATAATATCAATTTTTTTGTTGATTGCATTTCCATTAATTTCAAAAATCATATAATCCACATGTTTTAACCTATGCCATGATATTGGGTCATGAATTCTATAAATGTTCTATTTGACTCGTAAGGAGTGGATCTACTTTAGTATCGTTTGGAAATTAGTAAAGGTGTGTGCGTTAATGGCGTATCAACTATCCCACATCAACCAAATACCAAAATGTGGTTTGATTAATAATGATTTGGGCAACCTCCTCACGTCCGGGCCCGAATATAGAAACAACCTAGAGAGTGAAAGTCGTATGGTGTGAGGCCCAATAATAACGCAGGACCTAGCTTACTCTGCTATCATATTAAGGGACCATCCCGTCTAAAAGTTTAAGAATAAGCTCTTAGAGATGAAAGCCATCAAATATTTATTATCTCTAACACTGATAAAATAGAAAATAAATTTAATCACACTTCTAATCCAATGAGCTTTTTAATTGGATAAAACAATTGCTTAAGACAAAAACACTCTCATACAGCATTTATACAAACTAAATATTAATCAATGGTAAAGCTAAACTAGTATCTTCACGAACATGCCTGTTGTAAGAGAAAATTTCATGTCCATTTGCATAATTTTAACTTTCTTGTCCTTACAAAGGAAACTTTCTACCAAAAAATCATCTTTCAAATATATAACAAAATCAATTATACAAAATTTTGATTAGTCTCAAATTCATAACATTATTAATCCCTCACATTTCATGATTAGAAAGTAATTAAAGACATAAACCCTAAAACTAGTTTTATTACTTCTTTTCATAGTCATGGTTTATGCATCAAAACTATTTACAATATGATATTTAATTTTCACTTCAGAAAATTTTGCCGACCTATTATCAGTAGACCAACTCGTGACAAGATTGATTCCTATCGGCTTACTCAGGCCTGCTTTCTAGACTTACCAGACAAAAAATAAGAATTGCAGAAATAAAACTTATATAATCATCATTAATAGAAAATAACTGCACATGCAACCATCAACATTAAAATATCACACACACATATGCAACCATCAACATTAAAATATCACAAACACATATCATATCAAAGAACAGTACCCAAAATTGCATGCTAAGGAAACGATTAATTATTGCTTGTACTCCGTGGACACCAACTCATGAACGACAGTATTATGACATGTCACAGGTGTAAAACCTATATATGCACAACAAATAGAGAATGAGAATTTAATGGTTTTTCAATAAATCGTAAAGTGGTAAGTACCAGAACACAGCACAAGGAACATGGTTGTAATCAGGTGCAGTAGGCTTTCCACCAAAAACAGTATTCTACAAACAATATTAAAGATGCAATGAGAATACTATATCATTTAAAAAAAAAGAATAAAAGAATAAAAATAATGTACCATGGTAATCCATACATATTAGTGTATAAAAAATAAAGTAGTTAGTTGTAGAGGGAGTTTGAGAGAAAACATACTGCAAAGCAGGTTCCTTCCAGTAAGGCAACAGGAGTAAGATTCATTCGATTAGTACAATCACCGATGGCCCATATGCTAGGTATGTTGGTCCGAGAGTGTGCATCAACCTGAAATTCCAATGGTAGAAAACTATAGAGCGACATATATTGCAATTTCTAATCATAAATAACAAAGAAAAAGAGTAGAATGCCGTAGATAGAATGTGAAATATCAAGGAGAATGGCAAAACATGACAAAAGCTATGATTTAAGAAATCAATTCCAGCTGCTAGAAAAGGCTTCCATGCACACTTTAAATCAGTAACCAGTACGGCCATGGTATACTCTTAAGCCAGCAGAGATAGTTGCTTTTTTTCCTTTCTTTCTGTTTTGTTCCTTTTTTTCCCCCACTTTTTTTCTTCCTTTTAGTTTCCGATCTATAATATAGTTCAGGCTAAAATATATGCCATGAGAACAGCATTGGGAACCTTTAAGTTACTAAAACCTTCAAAAACAAAAAAAAACAAAAAAAAAAGGAAGAAGAAAAAATATGCTATAAAATAACAAGAGTTTCTAATAGATAACAACTCACCTTCACTTCTCCAGTCCTCCTGTCAAGCTCAACACCTACAGCTTCCAGGTTTAATCTTTTTGTGTTAGGGGCTCTACCTGTAAAGAATGAAAAGACAATCATTACTCAAATCTCACCCAAGGAAGCCCAAGAACTATAAAATAAATTTTATTTGTCAGTGTCCTTCAACAATTACAACATAAAGTAGAAAATATCACAAGAATAAAATCACCATCCAAAAAGTTTGGTTATAATGAATTTGAGATCAGTGCCATGGACTGGAAGATGATGTAAATGAAGCTGAAGCTGCCTCAGAAGCATTTGAAAAACCAAACCCACAAAATCCTTAAATATGGCCTATTCACAGCAAAGTAACACTAGAAATCATCTTCTGCCTCATCTTGACCTATACTCAAGTTACTTTACTCAATCCAAAGAGGGAAATTGATATTATATGAATGCAGATGGCTCAACATTACCAGTGGCAAAGAGTACAACATCAGCGACAATTTCTTCACCATGGTCGGTAAGAACTTTTATACCACCATCTGTTTTGACAAGCTGCAGTACAAAATCATTGTCTTAAACATAGAAATAAAGGTCATACCATTATCACAAAGAAGACCATAAGGAACTTCTCCCAAGAAAAAAACACCAAAAAGAGAAAGAGGAGGGGGGGGAGAACAAAATTGGGTTTTCTATTATAAAGTTGGGTTGATTATGGAAAAACATGTGGCCTCTTTGCACAAAACCCCCAGTGGGGGTGGGGGGGGGGGGGGGGGGGGTTCTATTATAAAGTTGGGTTGATTATGGAAAAACATGTGGCCTCTTTGCACAAAACCCCCAGTGGTATTAGAAAAAATACAAGTACCTCCCCAAAGTTTGGTTCCACTTTACAGACATCCCCCTCATGGCAAGTGAAATTTGTAAAACAGAACCAAATATTTGTAATTTTTCATACCACAGGGAGTTTGAAGAAAATGGACCAAAGCTCAAGGGGTCTTTTGGAATGTAGCCCTATAAAGTTTGTCTCTTTTCGTTTTCATGTAGGTTTCACATGTGGGAAATGTAGGGAAGGTGAAGTTGTAGGGGGGGAAAATGGAAAGCACCTCAGATAATGTTGTCCTTGGATGCAGGTTGATACCCCTTCCTTCCAGATTTCTTGCAACCACTGCTCGCATCTCATCATCAAAACCTCTGTAATAAGATTTTGTGTAAAGATGCATGAGATAAACAATATCAATAATATACCAACTAAAATTGATGATCAGATAAGGAACCATGATTCCCATTAAAAATGCTGAGAAAATATGAGTGGGTTTGACAAAATCTTCAAGAAGATAAATATAAGAAGATTGTCCAACAAGAAAATCTCCATCCAATGACATTAGCCATATCAAGACTCAATTTCAATTCCCACTTTCAATATTCTACGTGCATCTCTCAGAGATTTGCTAATTGTAAGACACATCTATTCAAAAAATATAAAATCCATTGACATAAATATGGGGTGCAATAAATAGGTGGCAGAAAGCATTAACTGGGGATTCAATTATCCAAACATGCACCCATCATGCAAAAATTGCTCACATCTACTAACATACATACATGTAGAGTGCAATAAATATATGACCGGAGTTAAAGGGCTCATCCCATTTCAGCCACTTCATAATTAGCCAAGTGCATTTATAAGCCACCGGGTCATGTATATGAAGATGGCATTGTTTTACTTAATAACATCATACAACAACCTAAAAGATGATCACCCCAAGAAGAGATTATATTTAAGTGATGGAAGTTATAGGACTTTAATGACCTTAAAGGAAGTTCTTTTCTGAAACACAAATCAACTGTTGCTCCCATCCCTCGCCATATTGAAGCAAACTCAACAGCAATATACCTGCATTAAGAGAAAGGGCAATCACTTGAGTTCACAAGCCTCTTAAAATGGATGTACCAAAATAGCATGAAGAGGTAGCATACCCTCCACCAAGTATGACAGCTCGCTTAGGCAACTCTTCCAGGCTCAGTGCCTCATCTGACGTGATAGCTAATTCCTGAACAAAAAATATAGATAGAGATAAACTCCATCATAGGTAAGAAATAGGTGAAGTTAAAAAATAAAGCTATTATATATGATAAGAATAGGAAATTGATTATGACCAACAGAAGTGGGAAAGGCTTAGATAGAAATGCCAAACATCGGTAATATAATATGTCACATTGTTACCACAAGTACCGGACTATATAGACGACCCAAATTAGAGTTAGGCAGGAAGGAAATGAATAAGAGCTAGTGCATTGATTAGAAACTAAAATAACAAGAAAGCACTAAGATCAACTCCATACACATAAGACAAATTGAACAAAAAACACATACATTGCCAGGAATAGGCGGACGCTGAGCCCGGCTCCCGGTAGCAATCAGAATGCGTTTTGCTGAGTAACTAATTTTGGTTCCATCCAATTGAATCACTTCAACTTCATTAGGACCTACAACTCTTCCCTCCCCTTCGAAGAGCTTAACTCCCGCATTTGAAAGTAAACGCTTGTAAATTCCATTTAATCTGATTATCTCGTCAGTCTGAAAGTTAAAAGCAGATAGAATGAAGTTGCATATACGTCAAGATATCAGAGGATAATAACAATGGTAAATATTCACAAGCTCTTTGTGATATGAAAATTACAAATACACCCATAATCTTCGGTTCTTTGTTGCACATAACCCCTCCACGGTAGGTGGGATTTGTAATACAAACCAAGCATTAGGAGGGTAATTGTACTTAGGGTTTTGCAAAAAGGGACCAAACTTCAGGTGGTTTTTGTACATGACCCTAATGAAAAAAATAGTGAATATTTGAATATCACTCATAAAAAGCAGTATTCCATATTCAATAAAATCTGTGAAGATAGTTAAGCATCAAAAGGAAAAAAATAATCTGTGAAGATAGTGAGTTTGTATGTCTGTGTAATGATTTACAGCGTTACAGGCATCAAAAACCAATTTCCAACATATTCCACTGACCTTCTTCTGTAAAAGTTTCTTCCAATTGAAATCAATTCTCTCATTCAGTTCCCAACCGAAACTCCTTGCATCCTGTAAAACCAAAGGCACTAAGCTGATCAATGACTATACATTATGTCATCGGAAGCAGTAATGTTTCTCACATACTACCGACCACTAACTTGGAGTAAAAGGAGAGCATAAACCAATCACTTTCACATATGTTTCTATAATAAATAAAAATTGGAAATAATATTAATACAGACAAAAGAATGGTTTCAGGCAAACGTTAAACCATTAATATATCTAGCAACTAAATGGAAAAAGGATGCAAAAGCTCACAGGGTCAATAATATATCCTTGACACATTTATTGAGAATTCGTCATTTCAACAGAGCAAAATAAGCTTACAAACCTTATGACAGATAATTGCATGGAAATATTTCTCTTTCCTAGGAATATTCAAGCTGAGAACTATTATTTTTTAAAACAAAAAGTAGCCAATCAATTAACATAAAAAAATTTAAAAAAAATAGTTGGACATAAATTCTTGTAGGGCACAGATTTTATTATCATCTTTATATTTCTTATGTTAGGATCTCACCTCCAACTCAGGCCCAAAAGAAGCACCATAGACCAAAATCTTTTTAGGAACACAACCACGAATGACACACCTGAAGTATAAAAAACAACTTTTTAGTAAATGGCTATGCTCATGATTTCATCTGGAAGAAGATCTGCCATGATGAAGAAAATACGATAATGATCATAAAAATTCCACCAGTCACAAGCATTTTATTAGCATACGCCAAATCTACGAGAAACACAACTCGAGCATAACCTCCAAGTATAAGGAAATATAATTGCGTTTCCATATTAACTAAACAGCCCTAATTCACACTAGCCCTAGTACAAAGTGCACATCCATGTGAAACATTATCAGCATTAGAAAAAGGAAATCCCCAGCTCAAATTAGCTGATAAAAAATCAGAAATTACTTAAAGATACATTAAAAGCAAGAAATGCCACAACTTCAAGCGAATTGCAGACTCCTATTTTCAGCAGCTGAGCAAGATCTTAATTAAGTAACACAACTTTGGTCCTAGGATTTTTCTAGGGAAATGAAAATCAAAGAAATTCAAAATCCTCGAATTATTTGACTGTTTAAGGAAACTAATGAAAACTTTTATTTTTTCCAGATAAATTTTCCATCACTGAATGTTACAGAAATGTCATTTTGGTGAAATGGAGGTGTCAATCATAGAAAGATTAGCATTGGAAATAATGGAGTGACTAGAGTATGCCTTTTCTTGATATTCTCTTATTCTCCTCACTACTTTGTGATGAAAGTGAATTTGCTTTCTTTAAACTACATTTTTCTCTATAGTTTTCCTTTCTTTACTATTTTGCTTGGTAGCCGATCGCCAAAAATAACTTTCTTTACCATTTTCTTTTCTTTTCCTTCCTAAAATCCTTGTACCTAACACAGTGTTAAAGGAAACAGCATATTTACACCGCAAGATGAAAAGGAATGTGAGGTAGAGAAAATGCTGGAAATGGAGCAGAAAATAATACAAAAACAAGCATCTCCAACAAAAGTCCATGGAAGCACAATCAAATGAAAGCTATAGTTTTAGTAGACTTACGTTCCGCCGACTCCTCCAACAACTTCAGAGCTGATAGGATGAAATGGAAGCTCACAGATACCGACCTGGAAGCACAATCAAATTTTCTTGTTTCACAAATTAATTAAGGACATGACATAATCTCAAGAACACAACTAACAGAAAAGTCAATGAAAAAGATTTGGTGGAATTCTAATATAGGAACAAGATAATAAAAAGTGGGAATTGGGAAAAGGGATAAGTAATGACGATATCAGAAATTCGACCTCCAGGAAATCGGATACTCCACTTCTATTGTCCAAGAATCAGAGTAAAGAAGAATAATCAGGGTTAGATGTCCAATTTTATAACAACGATAAATTCACAAAAGGAGATTCAAAAAAGTACATTGCTCAAGGAACAAAAAGAAATTAATTTCTTGTAAAAGCCAATAAATTGAACAGTTCAATTTTCTAATTCACCCATATATGCCTTTCACCAGAAAATAGGACTAAACAAAAGCATTTTCTAGCACTTGTACCTTAGCTCCATTCTGCGCCGAAAATCGTGAAGCGCGAACTCCGCCACTTCCTGCTCCAATTACGAACAAATCAAAGTCATAGTGAGTAGCCTCCTCAGTGGTTTTGTCCAGCTCCCCATCATTAAGCATCTTACTTGCCATTATGAATATACTGTATACCAAAAGGCCCACAAATAAGAAAGGTCAAAAATGCAAGAATATTCTAAGCAATAAGCAAATGGCAACAATATATTTCACACCCGACAAAATTGCAGATCAAAAAAACGAAGCCTATATAACAAGATAACTAAAGATCAACTTGAGCTTCATCTTCATTTTAACCTTAAATTTATAACTTCAAACTTCTCAAAAAATCCAAGAAGCTAAAGTTCAAAGAAACAGAGAAAAAACTACAACTTCTACAGAGCTGATAATTTCAGTCTTTCACCATGGGAGAAAAAACCCAATTCCTCTAGACCCCACAAAGCGGAAAAAGATCGCAAATATACACTAAAACCAACAAGAAACAAGCCAAAATTGGATCAATCGCCAAAACTTCCTCTCCATTTTTGTTTATTTCTTCTTTTTGTTCTCCGGGACAAATTCGTTGGAAAGGTTTTGAAGAAAAGAATCAGATCATAATTGTTCAAACCGAATACCTGTATAAATCAAAGCTTATGAAGGAGTCAAATTGAAAATGGTTACTTTGCGCCTTCGATGTTGTTTTGTATAGGGTTCTAAGATGAATGTCGAGGGCTGGGGCCAAAGATGGCACGATCTAGCGCGAGAGAGAGCGTGTGTTGATTGATATGTGAGATGTCTGACTGACTGGTGGAGAGAGAACGCAATTAAGCTACCATTTTTTAACTTTCAAATAATAGATTGGAAAAATATCATTTTGGTACAAATTTTTCTCCGTTTTCAATTTTAGTTCCAAATATTTCCCACGTCCCCAACATGTGTCATCCATTATGCTTCTATATCTATCGATTTTATTACTGTAGTTAATTTTTAACCTTATTTTTTTGAAGAAATTGGTAAAAGAGCAAGTGCATTGAAGAGCGAGAGAGAGAGTTGAAATTAGACTTTGTTACGATGACATTGGTAGCGGCTAATTTAGAATTAAATTATTTCAAATGAAAATTCATAAATAAAATCTAGAGAGTGTTCTTTATTTGTTAAAAAGTTTAGCGCAAATATCCTACATCGAATATTTAGCCTTAGTAATTTAAGTATAAATGTGATTAAATGTAAAGTTAGTGTAAACTAATTTACAAATGATCGCACATGGGTAGCCCACGCACGCGCATCCCCCGCCCGCCCAACCCAACTCCAGCCACGAGCCACGAACCTCAGGACATGGGCTCGGGCATTTGGACTAATTGTCTCGATCTCAGTCTTGTTTTAATTTAAAATCTAAATTTTAAATTAATCGTTACAGTAATTATTCAACAAGAAATAAGGTTAACTTCACACATGTTGGCATGGCTATCAACGTGTCTTCACATGTTGCCTATTTAGCATCTAAGTCGGATGTCTATCCGTTGGCAATAAGGGCGGTTTCCACCTTTAAATTAATCATTACAGTAATTATTACATGCGATTTGAGAAACCGCTGGGTTGACTTCAAACATGTTGGCCTGTCTATCAACACGTCTTCACGTGTTGCTTGTTTTGCATCCAAGTTCGATGTCTATCTGTTGGCAACAAGGGCGATTTCCACCTGATATATATAGTTGCCTCCTGGTTCCCCTGCAAGATACACAACAAAATAATACATAAATAACAAGTGCATTTGAAGATATTCTCTGGAAAAGTAGATCAATGTGAGAAATAATATATTTCTCTAACTTCGCCTGTGATCGAGTGAGATCGAAAATACATTTCATTTTTTTCGAGATTGTGTGCTCTTGTTTGCATACTAATATTTGAGTTGATTAGCTTTCGAAGTGAGGTTCGAAAGCAGTGCGGTTTGGAACAAATCTCGGGATTGTCTTATCCTGAAAGAAAAATCGCAGGGCCATCGCATCAGTTAGTGGAGAGAATATTTCTTTAAGACTAACTAGCTCAACCCAATTATTCAATCATTACAACACTAGATAAATACTAATAAGTTTACTAAACTTTCTTGTTTATTTATTTGTATTCGGCACTTTTTAATTGCTTTTGGCTACCATATTTTTGTCGAAAAACTGTTCCTGCATTGCATTTATATTTTTTCGAATAAATCCACCAATGGCAATATCTTATATTTTGATATTTTAGTTCATTGTTATTCCAACATAGAGAGGTAGAGAGATAGGCGAAAGACCCCTGATACACAAAAAAAATAAAAGAAAAAAGAAGAACTAGCAAAATAAAGAAGAAAAATACGTCACACACACTACATAAATTAACTAATCTAACTTATATGAATCCTTAAATCAAGTATATGGTTGAATTTCATATGACATGGAAAACAAATTTATGGCAAAAATTTGGAAAGAAATGGTAGCAGACGACGGAACCACCACAAGACAAAGTGATAGCGGAGAGATGGGATCGCTCAACAGTTACACCACCTTTAATCATTTTTTCTCATTTTATTTTCCATAGAATTTACGTTCACTTTTTGAGCAATCCAGGCATTAAAGCATATGCTAAACTCAAAATTTTCATCCAAATTTTATAGGTTAAGTTAAGGGTATAAGATTAATTGAGCCGACTTGAATTAAGCTCAACTCAAGTTTGATAATCTAGAGTTCGAGCTTGAGCTTTTCTATGAGCCGAGCTTGAGTTTAAAAATAAGTGTTTAAGAGCTCTCGAGCAGACTCATGAGCTTTTATTTTTATTTTCTATTTTAAAATATATGAGAAATAATATAAGTTATACTAGGATAAGTATTAAAATCATACATAGTATTAATATAGATGTCCAAATTATTTATTATAATAATTCAATTTTATAATATATGCATATCAAATATCAAAATTCATATTAATTAAAGATTTATAACAAGTTCTACTAGAGGTAAGTTCAACTTTGAGCTAAAGCTAGAATAAGCTTGACTATAAATGAGATGAGCTCGAGTTCAAAATTTTTGTGATGAGCTTGAACTTAAACATAAATTTATAAACTCGATGAGTTTGAGCTTGAGTCTAAAATTTTTAAAAGCTCGACTCATTTACAACCCTAGACTAAATTTTTGTATGTGCATAGTTGGGGTGTTGGGAAAAAAAGAAAGAAGGAAAGAAAATTACGTTTTTAGCTATTTTAATTTTAATTTTGATTTCTTTTAGCAATTTAATCAAAATATTGTGATTAAAATATTAACAATAATACTAAAATCGATACAAATTTAAATATAGCAAATGCAAGGTGATAAAATATAAATAATTGGGATTAAAATTAAAAAACAGCAAGAGTATCATACGAAAAGTGAGATTTTTCCCAATAAATTTAATTGACTCTGTATTAATATTCTAATCATGCTTTGAAAAATAATAGACTTGTACTAATACTCTAATCGATTTTTCAGCTTAATTAATTGACACTTAAGTGCCCAACAGTAAAATAGATCTGGAACTTCACATAGTTTCTATCAAATTGCTATCATTGGATTTAATATGTCGTATACTTACGAAAAGAACGAGAAATTTATTAGCAATGTTATAAATATTTAATAAAACATCCTACGCGAACTACGAGATTTAATAATAAGAATTTGAAAAAACACAAAATACTAAAAGCACATTAAAATAAATTTTTATACTTAAAAGGTCTATTAGATTAACTTTCAATCGTACAAGTTTATTCTATCAAATTTGCATTTCAACAAGTCCAATTATTAGCTTTCAACCAATTAAGAATGGAACTGCCATTAATGGCATAATTGGTATGTAAAAATGAAGCGGAAATAAAATAGGGATTCCAACATCAATTTTTTATGATACGCTTGGTATAATTTAGACACGGGAATATTCATTCCCGTATGAATTGCCGTTTCCATATACGTGACTTTTGTGATCCCTTCCATTTCAAATAGGCTAGCTATTCCTAACAAGTTAACAATGAATTAAATTTTTATATTATTAGCACAATACTTGTTAAATTTATAATATATTATAGAGTTTATATATACACTAATTAAATATTGATACATACAATATATATGTATTAATTATATTTATTGCACAAAAATCTATACAAATATACATAAATCATATATATTTAGAATTTGTATCTAATATTTCATTTGAAAATGTATAATATAATTGTCTATGCTAACATATTTTCATACGTACACATATATGATAATATAAAATTAATATTAAATAATTTACTGATATATTTCATTTTCATAATGAAACTATATATCAAATATGTTTTTGGTGATATATATATTATATTATATATAGTAAATGTCCGTCTTTTTTTTTTTTTTGAAAGATTCTTAGTTTAATCCTTTTTATTATAATTATAATTTTGTTTTTGCATATATTAATGTGCACGGAGCAAAGCATTTTTATCAAAATTAATTTTGACACTTTCGATCATTTTGTTTAGTTTTTTCAACTTAAAACATGAAAGCTATCTTAGTTATAATTTGGATATTTTAATTTGATCCTATACCTCAAATTTTATATTTTCAACTAGTAATATATTATTAATCATCTATATTCATATTTTTTTTAATCCATGTCCAATAATATATACTTATACGCATCGGTCTTAAATTAATTTCACCTATATGTTTTTGCTGAATTACTTAAATCAAAAGTCTTCATCAATTACATTACACGATTATATGTATCTGGATCTAAATTTTATGCTTCAAATCTTATGTCAATAATTTAAAAGAAAAAATCCAAAAACATAGACAATTATTTTGATGAACTCGATGCAACATTCTCAGTCCCTACAAGATCGACGGAGAACTATTTTCAGTTTTGGTTCTACGGTACAAAGGGATTTTCAATATAGTCCCAAACTTGAAATATAAAGGCAAAATAAGCCACATGAGGTAACTTTTTGTTGCAACTTTTGTCCCAATATTAAATTCTATGATTTGGTCCCAAACTACTAGTTTGCAACATATATATACGTAAATGAGTTATCAATCGTTAACCAGATACATAAATGACATAGGGCCCATTTGGATAAATTTTAGAAAAACAAAATACTTCTCAAACGACACTTTTTTATCATAAAATATTTTTTTTAATCCAAATAATTTTATATTTGGGTATAGTAATTAAAAATATTTTTATTTAAAACAAATATAAATAACTTATTTCAAAGACAAGCTTTTTTTGACTTTTTTTTGTTTCTATTTTTTTTAAATTCATCCAAACACAAATTTTTTGCTCTAAGTGTTTTTTTCAGGAAAAAAATAAGTACTTCTACTCTAAAAAAATCCCATCCAAACGGGTTCATAATTTCATTAGACATTATCATATTTTTGAAAAATTCTAATTCGAGCCTAATTTGGTCAAACCCAACAAATCACGACTCAAGTGTATTGCATTTACCAAATGATTGATCATTCTCCTTAAATTATCTACCAGCACAGGATACGTATAAAACGCTCGTTACATGATTAACATTGTTTCACCGAGCCAAGTATATTCTAGAATTCCCCCATATTTCTATCCAATAATTCAAAATCCGCTAAGAGAGTGTTTGGCTAAACTTATTTTAAAGAGCTTATAATCTCGTAAAACTTATAAGATGTGTTTGGAGCTTATAATCTCCATCTTATTTTGAAAATAAATTCATAAAGTGTTTGGATAAAATAAAATCAAATAGCTTATAAGATGTTTTTGAAACTTATAAGTTGTAATTTTACTTGGTAAAAATTAGAGCTTATATATTTTTCTAAGTGTAATGATGATCGAAAAAAAGAAAGTAAAATTAATTTCATATAAATAAATATTTTTTGAGATAGTAGAAATGTAATATTGAAAAAAAAAATACATATATTTATGTTATTTTATCTTTTAGTATTAAACAGCTTATAGGTTGTTTGTAAAAAAATTTAGGAGAGCATATGTTTTTTTTTGGGAGCCTATAAGTTCGTGACAGTTTATTTTTGGAGCTTATAAGCTCATTTAATAAAACAATTACCAAACACTTTTAAGAAGCTTATAAGCTCTCAAACAACTTATAAAATGTTTTTAGGAACTTATAAGCTCAACCAAACACTCTCTAAAGCATATACACAAAAAGAACATAAATTCTCAATGGTACGAAGCCAATCGAGTCCTCCCCCTCTATTTTCACAACTACTTCGTGGAGATTTACACCTAGTATATAAAAACTTGCAATTTTAGTGGGAACAATGGCAAAGAGCATTGCCAAAGCACTTGGTTTTGCTAGCGACCTTCTTAACACCAGTTACACTATGATAAGAATTTAGAGTTAAGAGGAGATACGTAAGTTCTGTCCATTATATTGATCTTCGGAGCCTCGAGCATAGTTTTGGGCATGGACAACGCCCATTGCATCCCCCATATCGAGAGTGGTCTCATGTAGATGAGAGATCGAAAGTGCCTATCAATTGTCCAACCCTCGGGCGTCTGAAACGAGTGTCTGCATAGAAATATGAAAACTTGTAAGATATTTTGAAGTATTCGGGAGATGAACTGCCAACAAAAATCCTCTTACACATTGAATGAAACCATTCATAACCAAAACCGCTGATAAACCTAACCATAACAGTGAATGAGGCATAAAATGTTTTGAGGGTTCATAAGATATTCTGAAATGTTTGGCAAAAGAATTCGGAAACTTGTAGGCTTTCTAATAATAAAGGTTAAAATTCATAAAAAAAACATGCATCAAGTTTACTAAATGTAGAATGATTGCATCCTATGATTTGTATATTTTATACCATCTTACTAAATATGATCGATCAAATGACCAAAGTGGGAATAGTCAGTTTCTAAAAGAACCAGCAAAAACTCAAACTATCAACTGCAATTTGATACGACAAAGAACTTACCTATAGCCCTCCTCGGACCAGCCTGCAATGAATATCCCTTCTGCTGTTTTGAAACCTTGATCCTCCATCCCAGCATGAATCATAGTAGTAGCCACATCATATGTCACTCACGTCCATATCTCACGAGACTGCATGCACATCGCGTCCACCTTACCATTAGGATGCCTCCCATTCATCGAACCCTCTTAACTTTCATGACATTATAATCATATATTTTCTGGAGCGTGCTTCAAATCTTAAAATCATCAAAGAGATCAGGCAAGCCCGAAGCCATTGCATACCACTGCCCCGCCAATTGATCAGCTTGAATTGATTTTTTGTTACTGCTTGACCCACTGTCATAGTTAAAATACGATCCGGTCTACAGTTTCTCTACAAATACAGCCTTTGCTTTCATGAGTTTGCCCACGCATTTCTCAGCAAAGGCCTGGTCGCCTAGCTGGACGGCCATTGCGATAGTGGACTGAAGCTCAGCGAGCCATAGGGACCCACAGTAAGCGCTCACGCCATGAACCGTCCATGTGTCATAAGTTTGATCCGGGAACCCATCATTTTCAATCAAACCATCGTTTTCCCTATCGAACTGTTCCATGTATTCAATAGCAGCACGGACAGATGGCCATACCTAGGCCCCAAATGAAAAATCACCCGCTGCCGCAAAGTCTCTGTAGACTTGGAGGACAAATTTCGGGTTCAAATCTTTCCATCTAGCTACTAGTGTTGTGTATGTTGTATGCATTCATTTCATGCCACGGGTTGTGGGTCCTGAGGTCGTGCGGGACCGCTCCTTTCACCTTATGATGTCCCCAGTTGGCCTTTACTAGAAATTTCACTTTCCTTTTATCTTCAAATAATACAGCTTTTGCGAATTCCCGTTGGATGCTCAGCTCAATTTTGGGGAAGGGCTCGAGAAGGGCAAAAGAAGCATAGAAATGTACATCGTATGTACACCACATTATTTATTCGATACCTTCCAAATATAGAAACTTTCCCACATCATCGTTGTCGTTTACGGGTTCCATCAACCTATTAGAGGGACTTAAAAAATGGCCATCTTCGCCATTCCCAGTAATACTTAACTCTCTTTATCAGGAAATCTTTTAGAAGTTGTTTAGTCTCTGTTTGCTGCAGTTTTTAGAGTTGGCAGCTGATTTGTGAACTGTCGTTGCTTCAGTTGTTTTGGCTTTTTCCCTGTACTTGATAATTGGCTTAATACCACTTGAGTCCTCAGCTGGAACGCTAGAGTCTGTATCGAAAGATCAAGATAGCTATACTTATGTAACCATAAGTTAAGCAACAAAGGAAAGAACTTTAGCTGCCATCACTTGATTCAACTAAATCTGTTTTACACTCCAAATTAGCTTCAAGCAACTTTAGCTCACCATTTCCCTTAAAAGTGCTTAGTTTTAAGCCTATTCCAATTTTTTCAGGTACTTAAGAAGAAGTGTTATAGTTTTTTGATGAAAGAAATAAGAGAATTGCGTTTGTGGCTTCAAGAGAAACAAATCATTAGTTCCCTCTAGCTCGTCTCACATTTCACAGCAACAATAGGCTCTAAAAGATTGCCTTAAAATAAGAAAGGATTAAACTACTGTTTTTGTTAACCGATAAAGCAGATTAGGCAGTACAGGATGGATTAATACCTATCCAAACTGTCCCTCTGGCGACCAAAAAATAAAGCTCGTTAAATAGGGTAAATTTGTACCTGAAAATCATCATATAAATAAGGATCTTAGAACTGAACGAGGATCTGTTATTGGAAAATCAAACCAAAAACAACAAAAAGAACTTATGCAATGGCAACTCAAACAAATTTAAAGATGTGCGAATTACACAGCCTTCACCTTTTAGTTCCGAAATTACAAATACCCCCTTCTGATCATTGAAAATTGAATCAGAAGTAGCAACCCCCAAACATGCTTACTAGAATTTGAGCTGTAACATCATATAAGTAACTCTAAGGTGGACATCAGCTACAAGGGAGGTATGTGGAGTTTTGAAACCAAAGGTGATATTTGTGTAATTGTATATAATTGCCAGGGAGAGCCCTGTATTTATTGAAAACAGTAACCATAGAAATTCTGATGATAAGGAATATCTGACTATCTGGGGGAGATGAGAGGTAGTTTATCTGTTAGGGTAAAACAAATGTACGAATCTTGCCATCACTCAGTCAAATCATTAATGTAATAAAAAAACTTTAGTCGGAATGAAAAAATTTGATTATTGCTTACCATTCAGGCAGTTGATCATCTTTAACAATAGGGTGGTTCTCCCATTTTTTGATTTCTTCCTCCCTAGCCTATAATTTGATGCATTTTAACCACAGCAAAGCAATTAAAAAGCCAACCAACTATATACTAGGAATTTCATGATCTCCAAGAAAGGAAAAAAATATTTGGAAGTCTTATCAGAAAAAGTTCATATAATCAATGCAAAGCGACAATCCAGCATCTCAAATGACAAAATTCACTGGTGAGTACATCATGCACCAAGTCCTTGGCAGCCATTTCAGAAGTGCCATAGTATTTAGTGTATATCCTGGGAAGGTAAAGAAAGAAAAAAAAGTAGGTGAATGAGATATTGAACGATTCAAGGATATGAATGAGATAGAGATCAAAAATGGACAAAATAGATCATAATGTTCAAGTAGACAAGATGCAATCAGACAAACTAACAACAGTAAAGACACCAAGTTTGAAAAGCTAACGTGCCAAGCATCCAGAAGTTGATACCAGAAACGAAGGGTAGGACTAACCTATGATAGGATTTTCCCTTACAAAATCTGACTTTAGGAGATGACCAAGCAACAACAAATGCAAGAGTGCACCTTCCATGACGTTCAACCCATGTAGAAATAGAGACTGCAGCACAATATGTTTCTCTAGGTAATGATGGCATGCTACGCCCCTTGCTGAAATTCTCTCGATCAAAGTGCCCATCCTAAGTAATTCAAATAATTAGCAAACAAAAAGAAGGAAAAGAAAAAAAAGAAAGAGAATATGATGAGAAATGAGAAATGGTAAGTGCAGAAACTTGTGATATATTCTGTCAAGCACCAGGTCCACATGGTGGGCCTGACAGAGACTAAGCACAATGGGCTTATATGCAATTTGGGTTAATTATTTTTGCAGAGGAAGGACTAATGCAAAATAGTTGCTAAAGGAATCTGTAATGCTGAGTCTCACTTGCGGGTCCAACCCCATGGAATGGGACATGACAGAATTTGAATAGAAGATGTGTCAAATGTGTAGAACAATGAACATGTTGGAAACCATGACTTATTTATTGTATGTACAACTTTACATAGGAAGTTGAGATTAACGTTATAATTAGGTGGGAGTTAAGAAGGTAGGATTAAAAGTAGCATTTAGTGGTGTTGGCAAACCATGTACTATATAATACTCCTTCTCATTGTAAAGATAGATCAGAAAGGTTCATAATCTAATTTCTATCATGGTATCAGAGCCAAGAAAAATTCCAATAGGTTCACATGTTGAGTTCTGTTCCAGTTGAGACAGAAACTTCTTCCTATTAACTTACCGTTGTGGGCCACTATTTAAGAGGGTCCGATTCATCTCACCACCACCGTAGAAGGAAGGAAAAACTGATTTCCGGCCGAACGCTGTTTTTCCGGCCGACGGGTGACCCGCGAGTGTGCTTCATGCGCCATCTTCGTGTTTCGCGAGAATCTCACGTGTCGGCACATGAGAACGTGTGGAAGGCGCCGGTCATCGAAATTTGCTCCACCGGCGTCGCCTTCAGGTTTCCGGCGGGTTTCCGGCATTCGTGCAGCTATATGAGACCTGGGCAGAGGTGTTTTACCTGAGTTCCCTTCACTAGCCTTTAAACCCTGGTTTTTCTCTTCCAACAACATGTTCCAGAATTGGAGTTTTTGGAATCTGCCCTGTTTTTAATATTATAATGATATCAGCGTGATGTGAGCAGTGACATCAGCAAAGCAGTCATCCGAGTCAACTATCTAGTCCGTGGTACTCTTTTTTGAATTGAATCTTTATTTTGACCTTTTTCTAATGGCCGATGATAGGAAATTAGTGAGCCCCTTAAGTGACAATCCCTCTCTACAAATTAGTCCTATAAAGCTTGATGGAACTAATTATTTGGCATGGTCAAGATCGTGTCTTTTGTTCATCAAAGCTAGAGGATTACAGGGCTATGTTACAAGGGACAAGAAAAAGCCTGAGTCGACCGATACCACCTTCTATCAATGGGATTCGGAAAATTCTCTTGTTATGTCATGACTGATCAATTCCATGTAGCTACAAATTGCTTGAACATATCTATTGCTTGACACTGCGAAAAAAAAATGGAAAACAACTTGTCAAACCTATTCTCAGATAGGCAATGATGCACAAATATATGAGATTCGGTGTAAAATTCATGGGACAAAACAAGGATAGATGACTATCTCTCAGTATTTTTCTGAGCTGAGTGGCATATGGCAGGAATTGGATTACTATCAGGATTTTCAAGCAGATTGTATTGAGGATGCAGTAAAATTTCAAAAGTTGATAGAAAAAGAGTGAGTTTTTGATTTTCTTGCAGGTTTGAATATTGAGTATGATCAAATAAGAGTTCAGGTACTCGGTAAGGAACCTTTGCCCTCTCTACAACAGATATACTCTTACCTTCAACAAGAGAAAAGTAGGAGTGTAATATTATACAAAGCACCAATTGAGAAAGTAGGTTTGGCAGCTCGCGAATTACCAAAAATGGCTAGCCAATCTACAAAAAGGGATGACTTGGTCTGTCAACATTGTGGCAAACCACGTCACACTATAGAGAATTTTTGGAAGCTGCATGGTAAACTAACTAGAGGTCGTGGTGGAAAAAGGAAAAATTCAACAAGAATCGTTATACTTGGTTACTTGGTTATACTTTATGAAGAACCGCCACACCTAATTTGTGGATGACTTTTCTTGGGTTACTTGGTTATACTTTATGAAGAATCGTTCTGAATTGTTCTCTGACTTTTCTACCTTTTGTGCCGAAATATGAACCCAATTTAATGTTTATGTGCAAACTTTGAGAAGTGATAATGTTCAAGAATACTTTTCAAAAACTTTTCAAACCTATATGATTCAGAATGGAATTCTTCATCAATCTTCATACGTTGATACCCCATCTCAAAATGGAGTAGCTGAGAGAAAGAATAGGTATCTTCTTGAAACAGCTCGAGCCCTCTTATTTCAAATGAAAGTCCCTAGATAATTTTGGGCTGATGCCGTTTCCACATCTTGTTTCTGGATTAATCGCATGCCATCAACTATTCTTAATGGTGAGATTCCATATACTGTCCTCTTTCCTACCAAGTCTTTGTTTCCCATAGAAGCTAGAATATTCGACAACACATGCTTTGTTCGTGATGTTCGTCCCCATATCATAAAGTTGGATCCGAAATCTTTAAAATGTGTGTTCTTGGGATACTCTCATCTTCAAAAAGGGTATAGGTGTTATTGTCCCAGTCTTAATCGATATGTTGTGTCTACTGATGTTACTTATCGGAATTAAGAGGAGAAAGATGATTTGTTAGTCTATATTATAACAACAGTTTCTGAACATCCATTAGTAGCTCCAACACTTGTGGCCCCTATCTTTACTAAACCACCTATTGTTCATGTGTACTCGAGAAGACAAGAGCCTCCGGATACACATCCTATACCAGGTCCTTCGACATCAGATCCTGATACAAATGATCTTGATCTGCCTATTGCTTTTCGAAAAGGTAAACGCCAGTACAATTATCCCATTTCTTCCTTTGTCCCTTATGATCATTTGTCCTCTTCTTGTTCATTCATTGCTTCTCTAGATTGTCTTTGTTCCTAAAACTATTCAGGAAGCATTGTCTCATCCTGACTGGTGCAATGCTATGATAGAAGAAATGAATGCCCTCGATGACAATGGTACCTGGGAATTGGTTGATTTGCCTGATAGGAAGAAAGCTATTAGATGCAAATGGGTATTTGCAGTGAAAATGAATTCGGATGGATAAGTGGCTCGTCTTATAGCACGATTGGTGGCTAAGGGATATGCTCAAACCTATGGTGTGGATTATTCTAATACGTTGTCACCAGTTGCTAAATTGACTTCTGTTCGATTATTCATTTCTATGGCAGCTACTTACAATTGGCCTCTTCACCAGTTAGATATCAAAAATGCTTTCTTACATGGTGATCTTTCGGAAAAAGTATATATGGAGCAACCGCCTAGGTTTGTTGCTCAGGGGGAGTATAGGAAAGTTTGTCGTCTTCAAAAGTCCTTGTATGGTTTAAAGCAAAGTCCTCGAGCTTGGTTTGGAAAATTTAGTGAGAGTGTTCAACGATTTGGGTTGAAGAAGAGTAAGTGTGATCACTGTGTGTTCTATAGGCATTCTATATCTGGAATCATTTTTCTTGTGGTGTATGTAGATGATATTGTCATTACTGGGAGTGATGATGAAGGAATTTCATCTCTAAAGTCCTTCTTACATACCAAGTTCCACACGAAGGATTTGAAAAAATTGACTTATTTCTTAGGAGTAGAGGTTACTAGGAGTAGGAAAGGTACTTACTTATCTCAATGGAAGTACATATTGGATATGTTGGCAGAGACGGGAAAGTTAGGTGCCAAGCCATGCAGTACGCCAATTACTCATAATCTGCAGCTTGCAAAAGACGATGGCGAGTTGTTTGAAGATCCTAAGAAGTATAGGAGACTTATTGGGAAGTTGAATTATCTTACCGTAACTCGCCCTGATATTGCTTATTCCGTTAGTGTTGTTAGTAAATGTATGACTGCACCTACAGTTAATCATTGGGCTATATTGGAACAGATTTTGTGTTATTTAAAAGTTGCTCTTGGACGTGGTATACTGTATGGAAATCATAGACACTCTAGCGTTGAGTGTTTCTCATATGCAGACTGGGCAGGTTCTAAGAGTGATAGAAGATCTATAACTGGTTATTGTGTATTTGTTGGAGGGAATTTAGTTTCATGGAAAAGTAAGAAGCAGAATGTGGTATCTAGGTCAAGTGCAGAATCAGAGTATAGAGCTATGGCACAATCTGTGTGCAAAGTTATGTGGATATATCAACTCTTGAATAAAGTTGGTGTTAAGGTTTCATTACCAGCAAAGCTGTGGTGCGACAACCAAGCTGCTCTTTATATTGCCTCTAATCCAGTGTTTCACGAACGAACCAAACATATTGAATTGATTATATATGTAACAAGTTAGGCATGATTAACATCTATGCTCCAACTTGAGAGGGAGTGTAAAGAATATATGTAAATATTATTTATTTAGGAAATATAGTATATGTATATTCCTATGTTGATTAGGATTCCTAGATTGATTAGGGTTTATGCTTTCCTTTTTTGTTAGCATTGTACTTGTATATATAGGATGTTCTTAAAGTGAATAAGATATGATAATATTCTCTTCCAAACTACAGTGAACTACTATGGTTGAAGAAATTGATGGATGAATTGAAGTTGAAAGGACAGGATAAACTATCCTTATTTTGTGATAACAAGGCTACCATTAGTATCGCTCACAATCCGGTTTAACATGATCGAACAAAGCACATAGAGATTGACCGACATTTCATCAAGGAAAAACTATTGGATGGCTCATTAAACATTTTTCATGTGACATCAGAAAAACAACTAGCTGATGTATTTACTAAGGGCCTTAGTACCACTATCTTTCAAACTTTAGTTTGCAAGTTGTGCATGTGTGATATCTATGCTCCAACTTGAGGAGTGTTGGAAACCATGACTTATTTATTGTATGTCCAGCTTTACATAGTAAGTTGAGATTAACGTTATAATTAGGTGGGAGTTAAGAAGGTAGGATTAAAAGTAGCATTTAGTGGTGTTGGCAAACTACGTACTATATAATATTCCTTCTCATTGTAAAGATAGATCAGAAAGGTTCATAATCTAATTTCTATTAGAACAAAAAAGCTAGGTAACAATGATTGATCAACAAAAGAACACACACACACACACACACACATATGTATATATATATATAGATAGACAGACAAATAGACAGACAGACAGACAGACAGATAGATAGATAGATAGGCATTACCTACATAATTTTACCACACATATCTTTTGTAGTTATGCAGCTTCCTTCACTTAGGCCAAAACAGGGCAATACTGATATGCTCACATTCTGAGTTTCGCATGCAGCAATGGCATAAGTGACAGGAGGGTTCTCTTTTGCTGTCCTGCAAAAAACTATAACCATAAAAAGAAAGTTGCACTTTTGGTTACTAAGCAATCAAAT
>CM047873.1:10770546-10848321 GCA_026212405.1 Petrea volubilis
GTGAGAAAAGACAGATTTTAAGTGCTATCTTCCATTAAGCAATCAAATTACAGAACATTATGTGTATAACAAGTAAATTTGCATCAAAACTATGACAACTAAAATCGTTTCCATTCTTATTGTTTGCTTTTGTCTTTTGCTTCAAATGGAATAATGCAGTTACATCGAAAACAAGTAAACCTAAAGAAAAACCCACAGACAACCAATGAAGCACAAAAAGAGCTTGATGATAATCTTTGCATAATTTTCCAATTAAGAGCTCACAAAATCTTACAAACATGTTTTGCAAGTTTAATAACAGTAGATCATATTCACTCTTATAAAAGTTTGTCATAAATAAATGAATGGTACTTATTCATTTAGCATTAGAAACACCGGAGACTCCATCCAATACATTATATATCCGATCATCATTTGAAAGTTTGATCTGTTTCAACTTTCTAGATGAATATAAACTTGACATGTTAATTTATCCGAACAACATAACAGATCTCACATTATTACAAAACATGCATTTCTGCTCAAATTGAAGATTCAAACTACAACATAATAATTTTGAAGTTCATGGCATGATAGAACATGAAAAAGATGTTAAGAAAATAAAAAGACTGGATTAATTTCAGGAACACAATTTAGAATAATATAGGTAACTTAAAATTGCCTGCAAGCTGAATGATATAACAAGTCAACAATTTGTCTGTAAGCAAGTCAATTAATGTTAAAGGAGTTGAAGTTGGCCATTTATCTTTTCTCTATTAGAGCTATTTTCGCATGCAACACTTTTTGTATGCAACAGATGAGACACACATTTGAGTTTCTAGCTGCCAAAAATGTCTACTTGTACATGCATGCCACACTTAACCAACTATACTTTCTGTAGGACTACTCATCCATCAGGCCATGTTGACTTTGTTTAATGGCTTAGGATTAACTTCTAGTCAAGTGTTCACTTATATTGATTAAGGCCTATATGTTGGAAAAGCACGAAACAATAGTGGAAAAATATTGGATGACAATCCAACTCAAAAAGGTGTGATTAAATAATCTCAATTGTTGGAATAAGAGGAATATATGGAAGTATGAATTGAGTTTTCTAAAGAATTCTACAAGGTTGTTTTGGGAAAAATATATATAATCATCGAAAATAATCAAGTTTACTCAACCTACTTTTATGTATACTAGGATTAATATATTTTAAACCCTATCATCAAATACCGTTGGCCAATGATTAATTAGCTCACACAATGTTTTTATCCTTCCAAATAATCATTTGAGCTTTAATTCTCCTGAAGCAAAGTGAACTGGCTTTATTTTACGCATCATCTTGTCAAAAATTATTTAGAGAAAAAGAAATGCAACTATTTTCCCAAATTTGAAAAGAATTGAGGTAGCAAACAACTAAATTTTATTTTCCGATTTTAAACAGTCGGACAACTTAAAGATAAATCTGCAAACCAACCATCATATTTTCTAAGATATACTTACATAAATGGCTCACTAACATGATCTCCTGACAGATGTGAGTTACCTCCAATTGAATTCTGCATTAATAACAATTGACTGAGAAATATGGAACTCTGCCTTAATATATATTTATGGAAATGTATATATAATTATATATAGACTGCAATTATCAGAAGACAAAACTTACTACCCAACTAAAAAGAAGGCTGACCTTTGCCCTTTCTTTTCCAGTATTGACCAACTAAAAATGCATAATTAGCGACATATAAGCAAAGCACAGAGTAAAAAATCTTTTGATTAACGACTAAAAGAAGTCGAACCAACAAAATAAGTTACGACATTGTCACAGATAATATTCATTTAAAAAGATTATGCAGGAATCCTGAAGTAAATTATGAATATCTTGCTAGATTACGTTGACAAAAATATTGATCAATTTCAGAATATATGGATCTCAAAATCGGAAAATCCATATGCATTGGTGAATAATATGGAGATGTAAAAACAACGTTAAAAGTAGATGGTAACTTTACATACAGTGTAAACAAAAACAGCCGTTGGGAAACTGCTCTCCCTATAGTTATGGGGTATGAATGGTGATATCTGTCCACAGGAAATTTTTAATTTCGGGTCTGGTTCACCGGCATTAATAAGAAAATTGTAGATAAACACAGTCCAAGCTCCAATTGACACAACTACCAGAAAAACAATTACAAAAAAAATGACACTAAAGAAGGAAAGAAAAGAAAACGAGTTATATTAGCAATTTACCATCATATATTGTCCATGCCCTTGGAAACAGTGCATGATACGTGGAATGTTGACCACTCAAATTCCATCTCCATGATGGTATACTTTGATCAATTGACTTCCTGTCAGTCCATGATACAAATGAAATCGTGCTACGAATGGGCAACTTTATTAAACTTCATGAATGAGAGAATAATTTTACCCTAAACCTTCATGTTGGCTAGGAGCTAGAACAGATTCATATTTTTTCTTTACTCCATCTCGAGATATGAAAATCTGTGGAATTAAAATATTTTAGACATGTCTTGGCAATGTTTACAGAGAAAACTTCTTTGTCAATTGTTTGTTCTTAGGACTATGCTTGTCTAGAATCTTAAGATTGGATTATATTTACAGAGACACGCACATTTATATATGTATGTATGCATCTTCCTTGTTGTTGGTTTTCTGGGGAGAGAGAGAAGGGGGTGGGGGTGTTCGAGGTTTCTCACAGTATTAGAAACGATACAAATCAAAACCAAAACACACCGTCAAAGTAATTAACAAGAGTTAAGGGTTAAAACAAAAAACAACACACACGAACAATACAATGAATATTAGGGACAAACTTGCTAAAAGAATAAGTAAGAGATTATAAAAATATATCTGAAGATGATTTTCTGAACAAAACTGACTCAACATCCTTATAGACTCAAATCCTACATTTTACTGTTTCTGGAAGTACAACTACTTCAACTTAGAATAGAAGTAGATTAGTTAAAAGAAGAAATAAAAAACTACGTTATTAATTTCTAGTCCAAAATTTCATTATAAAGAAAAAGGTTCTGGTGAAGCAAACAGAACATCGAAGTATCTCTTAATAGTCAAGTTACTTATAGTCACACGCCATGTGTCCTAAATTTGTCACTCTATTACCTTCAGGACGTATCAAAATAAGGCTACATTTGCTAAAACAAATTTCTTTTTCTCAAATATGGAATATCCTCTACTTTGAAGCAAACATGTGAAACCACAAACTCTATACCATTACTTTAAATGACAAAAATGCTCACACACACACAAATGACAGCATAATACCTTTATATTATGGACAATAAATGATAAATTTGACAAGAAGGAGAATGGGACTCACTAAGAATTGATTGGCCATAACCGGAGACATCTCACATGTACCAGAAATGCCTGAACTCCTCTCTAAAGCCTCTGGATACGCTACCACTTCTGTAATGTTACATAGAATGAACACTCATTTTAGGTTCATAAAGTAGAGATGGAGATAGAATAATCTCAGCATAGATTACTATTTACCTCATCCACCCTGTGGAACTGCTTGTGATGCTGAAGGTTTGCAACGTTCCTGTGTAAAAAGGATCTATCGGTGCTTTTTGTACAAAAAGAACAAATTAATTATATCAAGAATGCTACTTAACATCCAAAATAAGCCTGGTGTTTAAGTAAAGGCAACAATAATCTGCATTTCCTTCCAACATTAAGCTTTGTTACTCCAAAAAATCGAGCGCTCCCAAGTTAACACTAATGTAACGATTTAAATATTATTTTTAATCCAAAACTTTAACATATTTATCTTTCACACAAAAATAAATATAGAAAGCAAAAGTCTTTTCTTTCTTTCTTTCTTTCTTTCTTTCTTTCTTCCTTTCTTATTGTGGAAATAGATAATTAGAATGAAAATAAAACTAATCAAGGCCTTATTCTTCCATGGGATGCCTGTTCCCGTATGTAGTGCCATAGACTTATTCCAAGTTGAAACTAAAATAAAAAATCTGTGTCAGAGATATTTGAACATTGGGAAGGGAAGGGGATGTCATACACTTGAAAAATAGTTTTCGTTACCTTTTTATGGCTTCTGTAAATGACTCGAAACTCTTTAAGAATGCTGGCACGGCTATTTAATTTCCTTCTCAATGCTTGTTCCGGAGGGGCAGCACTATCGAAATCAAACTGTCCATGGTGAACTCGAACAATTAACATGTCTACACATGGAAGGTGATTGTGAAATTTATTCGAAATGCAAACAGAAAAATGGATCCAAAAAAGATCAAAGGTTCATGAAAATAAGCTCCCATAATCCTCTCCTCCCCAAAGAGAACAAAGAAAAAAGATAAGAAGCACGAAAAATTATAAGTCTAACTGAAACATGAAGGATTACCTAGACTTCAGGCATGCACCGGAAAGTTAAAATGAAGTATATATAGACATTTGAGAGAGAGAGAGAGAGAGAGAGAGAGAGAGCAAAGCAACAAGCTCCCTCAGCAAGACTTCTTCTGATGATCAAATTCCGAAATACACATTCATAATATTTTTGATTCCATTCTTTCTATTTAGCTCAACAACACAAGTAGATAATGCCAAATAAACACTGTTTTTTTTTCTTTTTCTTTTTTTTTTAATTGAACAAAGAATACATGTAGTCTCCAAGTAGAAATTACAGAATTGAGCAGTGAAAACCGAACAAAAAAAAAAATTAAATTTCACAAAAAGCATGGTATAATTCTAGCTGAATCACAAATTAAAAATAGGAAAAGCTTACCAACTGCAAATTTGTTCGATTTATGTACTCTTCTGGAGGCCAAGACCCAAGAACGCTTTCGACATCGAAACAAATTCCCGCTCAACATTTTTCACTCTCTCTATATTTCGTGTGTGTGTGTGTGTGTGTGTGTATTAGTGTTCAAGGAATCAAGACTGGATTCTGATCAATATATTCATAAACTTAGCTCAAAAATCAAAATCCACAAGAAACCCGGTTTCTAAATGCTGGCCACCTTTTACTTCACTCTAAACACTACTATTAAAATGAGAAATCCTGGAAAATCAAGACATGATAGAGTCTAATCATTTATATTATATAAGAAAAACAACATGATTCCGATAGTGAGAAATTTATTCTGCGAGTGGTTAGGGACTTTTTTTCAAGTTAACTCAAAAGCGTATTATATTTTACATTATGATCCAATTTTTTTTTTTTTTTTTTTTGGTTGAATGTAGCCGAAGTCGGAAAGGGGGGTGGCGAGTTTAATTAAACTCGCCACCACTGAGGGCGAGTTCAATTAAACTTACCACCTTTGAGGGCGAGTTAAGTAAAATATTAAATAATTTATAAATCGCCAAAATTGATGGCGTGTATAAAATTTGGTAAAAAAAAATGAAAAAGCTAAACTCGCCATTTGATATGGCGAGTTTGTTAAAAATTCAAATGGCGAGTTTGTTAAAAAAATATTTTGAACTCGCCACTAACTTAGGCGAGTTCAAATTAAGAATTAAAAATAAACCTGAAAATTCGCCCTTAAAGATGGAGAGTTTTAAAAAAATTATTATTATTTTTGTAAAATCGCCAGGATCGTTGGCGATTTTGATTTTTCCGTTTTCAAATTCGCCAGTATAGCTAGCGATTTTCACGCCAGTTTGAAAAAATTATTATTATTTTTTTAAAAATCGCCATGATCGTTGGCGATCTTCATTTTCCCGTTTTCAAATTTGCCAATATAGCTGGTGATTTTCATAACGGCCACTTCAATTCCTCCCTTATAAATTGCTGATGGACGAAAAATAATTTTCATTCATCACAACACTTTGTCATTCATTCTCAAATCAAATCTTAATAATCTCTTCCTTTTTTTCCTCGCTCTCTCTGTCTCTCAGTCCCTTTTAGTACTTTAGTTTGTGTTATATTTCTTTTTTTTGATTTGTTGTAATTACGATTGAATATATCGGTATTGCTATACATTATGGAGTTGAAATGAGTCATTCAAATTACTCCATACCGTATAATCGTCCTCCGATTGGAGTAAATTGGATTAGTCGGTCGTCAACATTTATCGATGTTGTGGATATAATCTACAACACAATTAATATTGACCGAAATAGTTTCATTCTAAAAATATTTGGTGCGTACTTTATTTGCAGAGACCCTTCTATGAAAAATATTTTGGCAATCACTGATAATTCGAGTATGTCTTTCTTTACCAACCCACGTGCGAAACTTGAAGTTTTGCGAGTGTTTGTTGAAACAGAAGCAGTCGTTCATACTGCTACAATGGAGATGCAGTGGGAACAACCTAGTGAAAGTTATATGCCACTTGTGACGGAAGGCCTTCGAAATTTCAACTTGAATGAGCTTCTAACAGAGGTTTATGGGTTCGAGCAGCTAACTTCAACATCGATGAGTTCCAGCATGAAAGAACAAATTTTTCTGGAACTTCAGTGTACCCGGACGAAGGTCCGTCAAACCAGTACGGGCCAACCGACCGTGATCCACATCAAGGAAATGATTCCGTTCTGGACCATTATGTAGATAGCTTCCGCAATGAAGAATTATCTGAGTCGGACTCAGACAGTGAGGATGAGCTCAACGAGGATGAGAATGACGAGATTGAAGTTGTAGCTCAATTAGCGAATCAAAATTTGGAGCATGCATCATCTTCGCCATCCCCGGTATTTCTTGTTGAGGGGACACAAGTTGAGACAACAATTCCTTTTGGAGCGACAACACCGCATCTTCATGGATACATCTTCATGTTAGAACAAACTATGACTATCCTGTTAGAAGTGTGGGTGACTTGGTCGAAGATAAATATAATTATACTATATCTTATGCCAAGTGTTACCATGGTTTACGACGTACACGACAAATATTATATGGCTCATGGGAAACCTCAGTTGCTAAGCTTCCAAAGTACATGGCAGCGCTGCATCAATGGAACCCCGGTATGATTTCATTGTCGAATGCATACAAGTTACAAACAATCATATTATTGGTTACACACAAAATTGAATGATCATTGTTTGTCATAATTTTCAGGTACAATTGTGGAGTGGGTTCACCATCCGGGCTGTTCAGGAGTGGATGGAACACATATGATACACTATATCTTCTGAGCTTTTAAGCCGTGTGTAGATAGATTTATCTATTGTCGGTCACTGGTTAGTGTGGACGGTACCCATCTGTACACCAAGTACAGGCACAAACTGTTGGTGGCCACAACAATGGGTGCAAACCAACTAATTCTCCCACTCGCGTATGCATTAGTAGATGATGAGAATCTTGTTTCTTGGGGTTGGTTCCTTGAGCTTTTGAGTAGGTATTTTGTACCGGAAAAGCGATCAGTTTGTCTCTTATCTGATAGACATCAAGCCATCATTGGCGCTGCGCACCGTATTAGAGCCTTTAGTGAGCCAATTGGTTGACACCGATTTTGCTTAAGACATGTTTGCTCCAATCTTAATTCTAAATTTAAAGATGTTCAATTGAAGGACTTAGCATTCAAGGCCGAAAATGCTCAAGAGATAAGAGAATTTGAGCATTGGATGGAACAAATTAAAGTGTTGAATATGTGGAAAGTGTGGGTTTCTGGCCGCCACCTCTCTATTAACGCGGTAATTAAATGTTGATCTATGTCAACATAACCGCAACGATACACACCATAAAACCCCATTCGACTAAGTTGTTCCTTTACTTTATCGTGAAGTTGCAACCCATCCTTACCGAATATTCCTTTACCCCAGTACCTGACTCTAGCAATCTGATCAGGGTCGACACGACCATCAAATAATTGCTTGGAAATATGATTTTGTTATTCAGTCAAAATGCTATTATCCTCAGATCCATAATAGAATTTCACCCTTTCCAAATCCATACTATAAACAAAACAACAATCATATATATTACAAATTTTTACAATCTTTTACCAATACACTTTTAACAACACACCAAAAAAAAGGTTAAAACATTAAAAAAAAAATCACCTGTCGAAATCGCAAAATTAAAATTTTTGCAGAAATTTTATTTATTTTTTTTAAAATTCCAGAAAATCACCTGCAGAGGGGGTGAATTTTTAAGTTCAAAAATCGCCATTACGCTTGGCAATTTTTGTTGAAAATTCGCCAAAAGATGTGGCAATTTAAAAATGTATATCGCCACCAAACCTAGCAATTTCTTATTTTTGAAAATTTTAAAAATCGTCTTTCATTTTTAAAAAGAAAAAAAGGGATTTCTTATTTTTTTAAAAAAATAAAAAATCGCCATTACACATGGCAATTTTCTTTCAAATTTCGCCACAAGACACGGTGATTTTAAAATGTAATTCGCCGACCAGATCTGGTGATTTCTCTTGATCTTTTATTTAAAAAAAAAATAAAATTTGTCTTTTATTTTTAAAAAGAAAAAAAGGGTTGGCGAGTTGAATTTTTCATTATTTTTTTTACCAACTCGCCAAGAATTTTGGCGAGTTATATTTTTTTAATTTTTTTTATATAATTCATCAAGAATTTGGGCGACTTATTTTTATATATTGTAGAAAAAAGTATAAATTCAGATTTGGATATTTTGCCATCACATTTGGCGAATTTTGAATATTTTTACTTATTTCCTTTTTAAATTCCGAAAATATATTGTAAAATATAAAATATACAAAATTTTCATAATTCGCCAAGTGTGATGGCGAATTTAAGCAAACTCGCCTACTCTCCTAGCGACTAAGGTTACTTCGTTCAACACTTTTTTTTTTTTTTGTCAAAATGGAACACATTTCATGTTTTTAAGTCATTTTCAAAAATATTCCAGTGGTTAGCTGATTGTATTCATGATAGAGCCTAATCATTTGTACTATATATTAAGTAGGAATTTCTTTAATTTTTCTTGTGTAATTTTAAAATTTCTAAAATATCTCTATAAATATTAAACTTCTAGTTATTAATTTCTCTCTCTTCTCTCTGTGCAATTTTAAGTTGCTTTTCTATTCTTTTTCGTCTTTTCTCTCTCAAACTCATTTTTCTAAAATTTTCTTTTGCTTTCTTTTCTCCTTAGTTTTGTAATCATAAAATTTAGTCTTATTTTAATTTTAATTTTAATTTTTCACTTATTATAAATTTAATCAATATATTAAACCTAGTTGAAAAGATAATATAAATAATAAAAATAGTTAATATATACATAGACATTAACACATATGCAATAAAAAACTTCATTTTAAATTTAATCATTTCATTAGACTACATTTCATTTTTAATTTTAGGCACACATTGAGTGTGCCCAATATATTAATATGAATGATTCGTTAGAATAGATATATTTTCTGGAACGGTAAATGTCAACGAGTTATAAGTGGACTATGTAATCAAAGTCAGGGTTCTCAATAAGTAGGATTTAGAGCAAATTTGGAAAATTCGAATCCAAATCCAACAAACTTTTTCAATATTTGAATTTGACCCAAATTCCATAGGATTTACATTCAATACTACTAAGTTGAATGCGATAAAAAATTCAAAACCTGATAAGAAAATCCGATCTTATTAACAATTTAAAATTTTAAAATTAAGTAACAAATGAAAAAAATATGTAAACAATACAATTTAATTAAGTAGAAACTTATTTTAGAATATGTATAAAAACTATATATTAGTTTGTTAAAAGAATTACTTTGAAAAATAAAAATAGTATATTATTAATTATTATGGGTTATATATTGCATTCTATTTAAACTTCCTTACAATATTATATACATAAGATTATTAATCTAATAAAAAATATTATTAAAGTTCGAATTCGGATCTTTAACGGATCAGACTGCTTGATTCTATATTCTATACATTTATTTCGAATTATGGATATGTATATCTGCATATAATCTACTGAATATTTTAATTGACCAAATATACTAAAATTTGGATTAGATCCAAACTATAATCCGCTCCATTTAAAGCCCTAATCAAAGTAAAAAGCAGCTAGTAGTTTTTTTTTTTTGTAGGTAAAGCAACAAGTATTTTACTTGCCATCTTTTCAATCTTTTTTATATTTTTGTTCCTTTAATTGCAAGATAATTTAGGGCTTTAGGGTTTTTATTAAAAACCTAAAAAAAAACCTACAATTGCTAGTAAAAAGAAAGCGATTTTTGTTATCTTGCAATTAAAGGAACAAAAATATAAAAAAGATTGAAAAGATGGCAAGTAAAATACTTGTTGCTTTACCTAAAAAAAAAAAAAACAAAAACAACAATATATCGCCGTTATATTAAAAAAAATAAAAAATTGCTGAAATTCGCCACTTTTAGTGGGGAATTTAAAAAAAATATTTTTTTGGCCTTGCAAACAACAATTTTTTTAATAATATTTTAATAAACTCGCTGTCGTCGACGGCGAGTTAGGTCAGAACTGTAAAAAAAAATATTTCAGGTCAAAAAGTTAAACAATATACCTTTTTGAGTTATATTAAAAAAAAGTCCCGAGATAAAGCAATTTAACAGAAAGTGGAAGAACATTCCAGGAGTATGCATGCATGTGGAGGGACAATTTTAGTCAGGAGTGTAAATGGATATTAGATGGATTGGATATATATATTTTTTTATATTTGTATTTATTTTATTGAATATTTGTACGGATACAAATATTGATGTATATCTAAAATTAATATTCGTATTTGTATTCGTATCCACAGAATATTAGATGGATATCAAATATATCCGTATTCGGTTGTAATTTTTAAATTTTAAATTCAATTATAAATAATTGAATATACGAATCCGATTATTAATATTCAAGTATATTATTCAATTGTAAATAGTTGATATCCAATTGTAATTAATTAAATATCAAAATTTGTGTATACAATTTAGTCATATTTATTTTTATATATAATCTACTTATATAAATAGAACAAAATTATATATATAGGTATCCTACCTTTTTATTAACAAAAACTAAAGTTCATATATGTTTATTTACTATTAACAACAAATGCATTTAACAAAATTATATCAAAAAGCATCAATTAATTTTAAAAAATGAAATATTATTAAAAGCACATAAACATTTTAATATGCATACAAGGTTTTTTTTTTCAAAATATTATTTATTGGATATAATTAATGGATACAACTAAATTACAAATAATCAAATATATAAACATGTATGTATTTAAAGCAGATATTAAATGAATCGGATATTTAATTATTATATCAGTATCCATTTATAATTAGAGAATATAGATAGTATCCACTTTAAATGGATATGGATATTTTGCCCTATAAATGAATACGAATACAAACGGTGATCGAATTTTCTCTTATCTATTTATAGTCCTAATGTATATTAAATGGAACAGATATATAATATTCGAATTCATATTCGATTAAGTTTTTTGAAATTCATATTTGTATCCAAATCCGACATATATTGAAAACTCCATATCCGAATTTGAATTAGATGAATATTTTGCGAATTCGGATACATTCATACCCATTTAGTATTTTTGAAAATCAAACAAAATTATGAATATCCTGATATCTATTTTCGATTACAATTATCCAAATATTCGATTGAATATCTGAATTCATTTATCCGGATGTCGGAATCTATTTAAATAAATAAAAAATTAAATAAAACTTATATAACTTATCTAATTTAAATTTTTTGTTTATATAAATACTAGCAATTGTTACATGCGATTCCTGAGCATATAAAATAACTTGAGTATCCAATATTATTGTCCACACATTACCTTTATGATACTAAAGATTAATATGATTTAATACTGAATTTTTTCATATTTTCTTGTTAAAATATCAACATCATTACTCATGATATAATTAAATTTTTGATTTAGTAATAAATCTAACATTTTCTTTATGTAAAAATATACTTCTCAGAAAAGAGTAAAAAAAATGAACCGGGTGAAATAGACATGAAGAGAGGTTCACGAATGTATAGATATTAGATAATCATGGTTTAATACCACATATGGTAAGTTTTCTTAAAATATGGATTCAAATCAAGAGTGGCATATATATTACAATGTTATGTCTAAATATGACTTTTACGCCTTAGCTCCATACGAGTTATGACTAAATATGACTTGTATGGGTAGGCCTATGGGCCCCTTCCCCTATTGGACTCTAATACTTATTCCAGTGACTGTGAGTTGTGAGTTCATAAGGCAAAAAGTAATTCAATTGTAATCCGCCTACAATTCTAGGCCCATGCATGAAAATCGCACCTATGTGTCCATAAATTAATTTGCCAATAGAAATTCCAAATACGTCGCGTAAAATAATTACTCAATTAAATAATTAAAGTTAAATAAAAAGATAATAGAATAAAATAAAAATAAAATAAATTATGATTAACTAACATTAAATAATAAAAAAGTTATATTGCCACATAGATTGAGCTTCACACGAATCACACCCTAGTGCGAGAATACAAATAGATGATCTTCAGATCGAGAGGGGCAAAACACGTTAACCTTTGACTGAATGGCATGCTGATGACTTAGAGATGAACGCGTGAAATAGAAGGGGCAGAATACATGACACACATGTATTTCAGAGTTTTTTTTTCCCCGGTTACGAGGCATCTGTTAACAAGGTTTCAGAGCTTATAAGAAAAGCTATGATATTTCAATCTCCGTGAAGCAAAACTAATAGTTATTTCAAATTTCAATATTTTTATGCAATTATCTATACTATTATAAAAAGAAAGTCACTTATGTCTCACAAATATCATTTTTTTTTATGCAATTTTACAAAATTTGTCCTTCAATTCTATGTGAAATAAATAGAGACGTATAAAGTTGTGGCTTAAATTGAAAATTATCATGAAATCGATTTAATTCGGATTCCAAATTTTGATGTACCAAATCTACCCTTTTAATTAAAAAAAAAACAGGCAATGGAGAAGCAAATAGAAATGTCACTATTGTAATCTTACATCCAATTTGAAACTCATGTTCTCAACTCACAAGCCACTTTCTTTATCATCTTGAATTTTTCAAGTTGAAACCCATTTTTAATGAACAGATTTCCTTTAAACTGATAATTAATGCTTTTGGTTCTCTCTCTTACGCACACACACAACATTTTATATAATTATCTTATTTTAAACTTATTGTCAGTTTAATAATTATTTCAAATAGTTTTTAAAAAAGTATTCTCATTAAAGAAATTTAATAATATATTTATCTTTTGATTCTAAAAAAATTTAGCACTAAATTAAAGTATCTATTTTTTTATATTTTACATACGCATAAAGTGTATGACACTGCTAGTAATTTATAAAGCAAGCTATTTTATATACTTGAGCCAATTTTGTTAATAGGGATCGTTGTCCTATCAAACATAGGATCAATTTTATTTAAAAGCAAACGATGATGTAATTGAGACAATGATAGAGTGCTTGCAAAATCATAAAAAAATATATTATTTATACTAAAATAACGGAAATACGAAAAAATAAATTACTTAATTAACTCAAATCTCATGGTTTCTTAGGAACCGCAAACTAGCTTCACTAATTTTGCTCAAATGAATCCAAAATTAGAATAACGAAATATAAGATCATATATTGTTATTAGAAAATAATAAACAAAGATAGATAGGAGGGAAAATCGAAATAGGTTCCAGACGAAACCCTCAATCGAAAATCCCATTTTTTGTCAAGTAGGTTAGTTCTAATTCAATTTAGATCTTGGTTATTAATATGCTTGTGCTGCATTGAGTCCAGTAACTTTAAAAAAATTCTCAATTTAATTCTTATTGTAACTTTTATGATTTCAGGGGACAAAGTCGTAATTATCTTTTAAATTGACCGCTAAAACTTAATTAAATCTTAAAATTAAATTAAAATTTAGCTTAACCTATCGAAAATAAAATAAAATATGGCTAATATAAGGACTTCAGTCATCGAAATAAACATTGAGTGTCACTTTGTTGCTGCCGTTGCACTACCTATGTCCATCTTTCCTAATATATATATATGTATGTGTATATATATATATATATATTCCACAATTAACAATCCTGACATTATGGACAAGCTATAATTTTTGTTCAATTTTGAGAATCAACATAGCTTTAGTGAACAATTTTAAAGTGTGTGTTCAATATGTGTTTTGTGTTTGTTTTGTTTTTAATTAAGTTTAGGGGCAAGGCTGTTGGTAGCCAAAAAGCAAACAAAAAAAGTGCAATTTGGCCCCTTTCAAAATATAAAATTTGTAAAAGAATTAAGATTGAGATATTTTTTAAAGCTATGAGACTAAATGAGACCTAAATTAAAATAGGAGTTATGGAACCAAAATTGATATTTTTCCTATATTGTACAAAGCTCAAGTGGGCATTTAAATTTGCAAACATATTTTGCAACATGTACCGTGATACTAGAACTACATGGCCCTTACGCTTAATAAGGACTACCAAGTGAGACACACTCAATGAATGTGCAAATTAAAAAAAAAGAGGTATAATCTAATCATATTTTTAAATTTACTTTTTATTTTAATATATAAATTTTTAACAATTTTTAATATATTTATTAAATTTATGAAAGACAAAAAAATGATTAAAATTGATCAAATTAGAAGATTAAAAATAAATAAATAAGTAAAATAAAATATAGGAATATGAGGGAGGAGAGAAACAAGAATAGAAAGAAAATTAATAGTATTAGTATATTGGGCACACTCGATGCATGTCTAAATTAAAAATAAAATATAATTTAACTAAAGAGTTAAAATTTGATGTTAAAATATTGATTTTCTATTAAATTTTCTACGCAAATATATTTATTTTTTTTAACTACTTTTATTATTTATACTATAACGTTAATTTTCTATGTATTTATTAAATTTATAATTGGCAAAAAAATTAAATTTAAAACCAAATGATTTTTTAAGAAAAATAAATAAAAATATAAAATAGAAAAATTCTAGAAAGAGGAATGTGAAAGAGAATAGAGAGAAGAATAGAAAAGAAAATTTAAAAAAAAATACATGTTGGAGAGAGGAGAGAGATAGGAGAGAAGAGATGAGAGTAGTTATTTTATTAAGTATAGTTTTGGCATTCCGCAACTAAACATACCACAAAAACAAGTCAAAAGCCCTCTTGATCAATATAATAGTATAAATAATATAGATTACAGAAGAATAAAAGACAGAGAAAATGGAGAAGAGATAAAGATAGGAGATGAAAGGAAATAAAAAAGGTCCAGACCAAAGACACCAAAAAATTATTAGAAGGTGCACTATAAAAGGAATTTACCTTTTAACTAATATAAATACTCAAACTCTTGATATTATTATTAAGAATCCTAAACACAGAACACTAATAGTGTCTATGGAAAATTATTCTTATTTTGAAATTTGGGTTGCTATAATCTTTTATATTACTTTAATGATTATGCAATTTAAATATTAGTTAGATTAGAAATTATATTTTTCAAAAAAGTTTAGTTGAATTTGTCCAATTCACATTCATATGCTTCAAAAATAAAATCCGTCAAAAAATTGGTAAAAATTTCATACAGTCAGCATTTTGCGTATTCGCTAAACCAATGAAATTAATTGCTATCACTGACTCGAGAACTTCTCTAACAACACACCAAGTCTAACTACCTCAAATCAGCAGTGTTTCTGAACATCTAGACAAGAATTTGACTACATCACGGGCATCTAGATATTTGAATCATGCATGGGGTCATAGTCAAATAATTAATAACTTGTGGCAATACTTGTGGTTCTATATTATACATTGTTTCTCCAAAAAATGATTGCAACACACATTCTTGCTAATAGTGTCTGCACTAAAACTAAGGATTGGTTCCTCTTTCCAACCACATCTTTGCAAAGATACTTTCCACAAAAATAACTCAGTTTCCTTTTTTTTTCTTTTAAAAATTCGAAAACATTTAAATCTTCGCATAAATATTTCAAACTTATTAAAAAAATAATTACATTATTCATAATTAAAATTAGTGTATCGGACACACTTGATGCATGCCAGTGTGTGCAAAATAAAAATAAAATATAATTTAACTAAATAGTTAAATTTTGATGTTAAAATATTAATTTTCTAATAAATTTTCTATCCAAATATATTTATCTTTGAAACTACTTTTATTATTTGTACTATATCTTTATTTTTTTTTATATATTTATTAAACTTATAATGAGCAAAAAAAATTAAATTAAAAATAAAATAATTTTTTTGAGAAAAAATAAATAAAAATATAAAGTAGAAGAAAATTTTGAAAAGAGGAATATTAGAGAGAATAGAGAGAAGAACAGAAAACGAAATTAAAAAATTAAAAATACACACTGAAGAGAGGAGGGATGAGACTTGACAGAGAAGAAATGAAAGCAATTATTTTATTAAGAATATTTTTGGAATTTTATAATTAAACACACAACATAAAAAGTCGAAGGCCTTCTAATTGTAATACAATAGTAAAGATACAACTGAAAACCTACTATATATTCAAGTTGACTAAATATCTTGATCATGTGGAACTCCTTGACACAAACATAATTAATGTCGCTTTTAATTGGCATCTTGACCCTGAAAAAGACAAGACAAAAATAAAACTTGTAGATAATAATACAAGATCCATGGGGAAAATAATAATAAATGATGTATAATACCTGTTTAATCACGATAAATACGATATAGTTCAATTGATGGCACGTGTTTGATTTTGTCATAATCTTCTCCTGGCTGACCGTCCACAACTTGTACCCTGTCTTTGAATTCTCGGGGCATATCGTATAAAGCTAGTCGTTTGAGATCAGTGATGAATTTCAATCCTTCTGGAATCATCTTCAGTTGTTTGCAGGCACATATTGCTAGAGAAGAGAGATTGGGCATGGCTTTCTCCTCCACTCTCCATTCGACTAAATCAGGCAACCTCCAGAGCTCAAGACTCCTGAGTTGAGGAAATCCAGTTGCTCGGCAAAACATAACTCTACCAACAAATGCATTTTCGATCAGGCCAAGATATCGCAACATGGGAAGCTTCTCCAGTATTCCCATCGGGTCTTCCTCCATATAAGAATTTTCAAGACACAACCGAAGTAGATTCCTACCCAACTGGGATTCGTAAGGTGGTAGCTTCTCGCCCAAAAGACAATTCACCTTCAAAATTGAAAATATTACAGATTTATTACCAAGTTCGTAAGGCTCCTCCACTTCACCCAAATGGATCGCCAACCTACGAATTGAAGAAGCATCTTGTCTTTCCATTTGTCTATCCACAACCTCAAAAAACTCTTCTTTTTTTCCCCTTAACAAACAGAGATCTCTCATCAAATCATGAAGGCGACATGAAGTAAACCTATTGTAAGGTGAAAACTCATCCATTTTTACTTGGACCATACACCTGTGTGCCAGCTCACACAAATAGCGTTCCGCTATATCTCTTAAAGTTTCTCCAGTTCCTCCATCGTCAGGTGAGACCATGCCTTCGGCCATCCATATTAAATACAACTGGCGCGTCTCTATCTCTCTGTCCTCTGGAAAACATCCCAGATATAGAAAACATGGCTTCAAGTTGTGTGGTAGCATCTTGTAACTCAAATCCAATACTTGTTTCACTCTTCTGTTTTCTTCAATACCTTTCCCACGTTGTAGATATGAATCAATATCTTTGCAAACTTTCTCCCATGCACTTGAATTTGTTTCTTCTTGACGTAAAATTCCTCCAATAACCGAAATAGGCAGTGGTAAACGCCCACATTTCCTTACCATTTCCCTCCCAATTTCCTCCAAACGTTTGAATTCAAGTTCAATTATAGGTCGCTCTGCATGCATGCGCAGAAGCAAGTTATTTTGGCTTGTTGATAGAAAAAAAAAATCATCAAATGATCTAGAAAATTTATTAATATAAAAGAATGACTAATTAATTATGTATTATATATATATACGTGCTTGTCTTAAGTATGAACAAAGTTTGTTAATAACTTCCTCGGGGAAAAGCTACGCGCAGTATATATTAAGCTATGTTCGAATTAAAAAAAAATACAAAAAAAAAATGCTGGATTTTAATTGCTTATTTAAGCACCCTTGTCCCACCAAATAACCCAATTAGATATTTAACCCAATTACTTCATACGAAAAAAAGAATTATACCCCAATTAGAAAACAAAAAGAAATAAGGTAATGTGAGTTTAAAGAAAATTATGATAATATAAAAATTAAAATAAATATATATATATAAAATATAGTTTTACAAGTTGTTGAATTAGCTAGCGTATGTTCTGTGTCATTTAACACATGAAAGAGAAGCAAAAGTTAAGAGGTTCATGGTTACGTCAGTGAGTTGTTAAGGTTAATTTCTAAAAAAAGACATCTATTTGAGAAGCTTTTCACTTGATATAAATCATGTAATCACTAAAAGTGTAAAACCATATAAGTCCAATGATGTTATTTCATTAAACTACTTCAAGAGCTTATTTTCAAATAAGATAAAACAACAAACTATACGTTCCAAAAATATTTTTAAAATTATAGAATTATATAACATCTTGAAATAAGATGAAATAAAGATGAATATTTTAACTTATTGGGATAAAAATCTTTTGTCATTCGAACTACAATCGTTTTTATACTGCATCCACTATACTTTATTTATTTATGCTTTACCACCTCAATTCAACTATACTTTAGTTATTTATTAAATGTAATTAATAGCTACACATGGTGCGTTTTTATGTGTTTTTGGGTTTATCTACTTGTATTGGAATAGAATATGTGTGATTTTTAAAATTGTTTGCTAAATATTTTCACCAAAAATAGGAATGAGGTGGTAATGAGTACAAAATCATTGAGTTTTGAAGGTGAAATGTGAAAGAGAAAAGTTCAATTAGTAAAGTGTAAAAAAAGTTTTAATTCAAATGGCAAAATGTTATTATCCCTGACTTATTTAATTAAAACATCTTATGTGGTCTTCACATTGCTTATAGAATTTTAAATATTTTATAAGATACTTCTGAAAGTATATAAGACCAAAGAAAATCTCTATATAGTCTATTGAAGTATTTGGATAAAATAAAGTTTGTGGAACTTTGTTTTACTAATGATAATTTTATAATCTATATGGCCTAAGCAAAGTAGCTTTGTTAATATTAAAAGAATATAAATAAGTTGAGACCTCCTCATGTTTTGCTAAGATTTAATAACCCCCATATAACTTATTTTTAGAATTTAATTAAATCTTTTTGTAAATTTTTGAGTGAATTACACTTATTACCCATGAGGTATAGTGAAATTATTAAAGAAAAAACTCTCATGTATGAAAAATACCACTACCCCCTTGATTTGAGGGAGTTGATGCCAAGTTTAACGAAATCGAAAAAATAACATTGTTGTCCTTACTCAAGTTAAGGTAAATTATTGTTACCACCCTAAGATATGGTGAATTACAAGAAACACCCCCCACATATGAAAAATAACCATTACCCCCTTAGTTGTTTGATGATTATTTTAGACACCGTATATTGTATGTTATTGTAAGTAGATGCTAAGTTTTATGACATGAATCAATGATACTTTGGGTATTCATTTGTTGCGTATTTTGAGGTATTCATATGATTCTGTATTTTATTACTGAAAATTAAGTCTGTATGGTAGGTAAATAGCATTTTTATTAATTGATTGTGCACTATACACTACAAGAAAATGCTAAATTTTCGGCGAAAAATTAAAAAAAAATTTAATTTTTTCGGCTGAAAATCCCGCCAAAAAATTTTAAAAATTAAAAATAAATAAAAAATAGTATTTTTTAAATTAAAAATAATTAAAATATAATTATTTTAAAATTTTCGGCGGATTTTAGACGAAAAATCTACCAAAAAATTTAAAAAATTAAAAATAAATAAAAAATATTTTTTAAATTAAAAATAATTAAAAAATAATTATTTTTAAATTTTTTGGCGGATTTTCGGCAAAACAATCCAGCTGATAAATTTAAAATAAATAAAAAATAATATTTCTCAATTAAAAATAATTAAAAAATAATTATTTTTAAATTTTTCGGCTGATTTTCGTCAGAAAATCCCGCCGAAAAATTTAAAAATTTAAAAATAATTAAAAAATAATATTTTTAAATTAAAAATAATTAAAAAATAATATTTTTTAAATTAAAAATAATTAAAAAATAAAATTTTTATATTAAAAATAATTAAAAAATAATATTTTTTAAATTAATAATAATTAAAAAATAATTATTTTGAATTAAAAATAATTAAAAAATTAAAAATAAATATTTTTTAAATAAAAAATAATAATAATTTTATATATTTTTAAAATATATTAAAATGCAAAATTTTGATTTTTATTTGAATTATTATTATTATTATTATTATTATTATTATTATTAGAATGAAATGAATTTTTGTATGCTATATATATGTATATAATATTAAGTATTATATATATAATTTTTTTAAAAATTAAAAAAGATTAAAATTTTCAATAAATATAAAACGTGCGCACGCGCACGCGAGCTGGGGCGAGGTCCCGTATTCGACTTCTAGGTTGGGCAATTGAAAATATATTTTCAATAAATATAATTTAAATTTCGGCGGAACTTCCCGCCGAAATTCCGCCGAAAAATCACTATCGATGAAGGTTTTTTCGAGAGATTGAATCCGCTGAAATTTATTTTTTCCGCCTAAATCCACCGAAAATTTCGCCGAAAAAACTGTATTTTCTTGTAGTGATATAAGCAAAATCTTACAGTACTTTAATACATTGGTTAAAAACTAATATTTTGGTAAATATACACACCATTCACCAACGGTTTTAATCGGTAAGTTTGAAAAAATTAACAAAAATATCACATTTAACCCTCTGTGGTTTTAACAAATTACAACGTAGTATCCCAAGCTAGCTATAATAAATAATTACAAAAACACCCCTAGGGGTATTTTCGAAAGTTCATATATTAAAATGCACACGTTGCATATTAAATGATATTATCAAAATTTTTCATGGCATACCTAGAATAATTATATTTTCCAATTATATAGTCAAACACTACAAAAAAATTACACTGTTGTGACAAACTATTTTTGACTAAATTTAATTTTATCACATAAAAGTATCATAATGTGAAGAATTATAATTTCGTCACATTAAATTGTATTTTTAATACAAATTTAAATTCGAATGAATATCAAACTTATTAGAAAATATCAAATGAATATTAACTTTCCTAGTATCTCAAAGTAAATGAGTTTTTTTAAACCAGTAAAGTGAATTTTTTTCATTCGTATTAGAATATTGAAAGATAGGGAGAACCCCAAACAATAAAATTGCAATTTTTTTTGTACCTTTGACTTTTACCCATAGATTTTTTCATTCCCAGAAAACCAAATCAAAATTACTAAAATTCATAAATTAAAAAAATTACAAAAAAATAGTCAATTAATAAATTCCAAAAATTAATATAATTTATAAATTACAGAATTAATAAATCAAAAAAATAATAAAATTAAAAATTAAAAATTACAAAAATTAATAGAACTTTTTAACATAATAATATATCTACTCTCACATAATAACCATCATCTCTCATTTATAATTAACTGACTTTATTTAATCAATATATAAATAATAAATTAATAAATTGAGAGTATTACAGTAATATCATAAGTAATAACACGGACATTTATACCATCAAATGTATCAAAGTAGCTTTGGGGTGGCATTACACTATCTGGAACCATGGGACACGGGACGTATTTATTGTATTAAAATAAATATGGAATAATTACTCCCACCACCCCTGAGGTTTGACCTAATTACAAATAACACCCCCTTGTATCGAATATTACCAATACCCCCCTATATTTTGTTGCCGTCTTACAATTTTCACCTTCCGTTAAGTTGACTAACAGTCAACGTTTGCCCTCCGACGTGATCTCCCGAAATTACCCTTCTGAAGGCGGGAATGTAATTTAAACAAATATGAATGGATTCATTTACCCTTAGGGTGTTTATGGTAAATAATATCATTATTTGAGGGGTTTCATGAAAATTATGTACAATTTCAGGGGGTTTAATGTAATATTTTTGTTAAATACATATCTACATAAATATATATACACACATAAATATATACATAAATATAAATATATATATATATATACAAATACATAAATATACACATAAATATATATACATAATTATACACAGACACACACATACATATATACATAAATATATATATACACAACCATCCCCGTCGCCGCCGGCCTCTGAGACAGAGAGAGATCGAGAGAGAGGGGCGAGAGACAGAGAGAGACAGATCGAGAGACAGAGGCGATAGATCTATAGGGAGAGAGAGACCATTGCCACCATTGCCGCCCGTCCTCTACCTCCGCCACCGCAGCCCGTCCTCTACCTCCGCCGCTGCAGCCCGTCCTCTGCCCGCCGCCGCCACCCGTTCGCCGTCGCCGCCTGTCCTCCTCCGCCGCTGCAGCCCGTCCTCTGCCTTAGCCGCGGCCGCCCGTCCTCCTTCGCCTCCGCTGCGCGAGAGAAAGGGATCGAGAAGGGCGAGAGAGAGAGATACAGAGGGGGGAGAGGGCGAGAGAGAGACAGAGATGGGGAGGGAGGGGAAGAGAAGAGGCCGGGGGGAGGGGGGGAGGGGAAGAGAAGGCCGGGTGTGAGGGGGAAGGTGGTGACGGTATTTTGGGAGTGGGGAGGGGGGGGTTGGGGGTGGGGGGGGGATTAAGTTAGGGTTTTGTTTGAGGGATGGTAATTTTTTTTCAATGAATGGTATTTTGGTCAATTCAATTTTATATTTATATTTATATTTTTTAAATAAAAAAATATTTCAAATATTTAAGGGGTAAAAATGACATTTTATTATTTCCGTCTATCTTACAAAAAAGTCCACAAAACTCAGGGGGGTATCGGTAATTTTCGATACAAGGGGGTGTTATTTGTAATTAGGCCAAACTTCAGGGGTGGTCGGAGTAATTATTCCATTAAAATATTTGTCACAAAAGCACATTGAGGACACGAAATGAAAAATTTATCACAATAACGCAATAAAAAAATAACATAAACTAAAGGAACAATATGTTAGCATTTATTTCATAAATTACAACTACTAAAATTAAAATTTTAGTTGTATTAAATAAAAGTAATGTAAAACGTAAAAAGTCATAAGTAGATTCATCTATCAAATTGAAACATTTACGATAACCAACACTATAAGAAAATAAGTAAATTTATGAAAGGGTGAATAACAAAACCCTCTCCTAAAGCTTGGTGAAATTACAAAAAAATCCCATCAACTATTGAAAATTACCATTACCCCTGATATTTGCAAAAATTACTAAATCCCCCCTTCCGTTAGGTTTTCGTCAAAAGAATTATGTAATTTTCCTAAAATATCCTCATTCAATATATTATTAATTGTTGGTTAAAGTGACGTATTACAAACACCTACCTTGAGGTTTGCTAAAAATACAAAAAACCCCTTCAAGTATTAGAATTCTACAATACACCCCCTAAGGTTTGCTCGTCTAACAAAAAACTTCTACCATTAGGGTTTGTTAATTTCGCAACGAAGAGGGGAGAAAACGATTAGTTTTTTTTTCTCCTCAAGGCTTTTATTATTATTGCGATGGTCGAGATCTATGCTAGATTGACAGTACCACCAGCGAGCAAATCGATAATCGGACGAGGGAGAGTCCTTTTTACCAATGACGAGAAGGCTTGGACGTGGTTGCTTCTTACATATTTGGAATCTTTAAAATGAGACAGTTTCTATAGTGTTGACATTGTCAAATTCCGACAAAGTTCATCAGAAATATGAGAATTAAGGTGTGTTGATCAATAGTTAAATAAGGTTAAACGATGTTGACTAGCTATTACTTTGGGGTTGGGGATTTTTAAGATGTGTATTTTACAAATTTCCAATGTGGGGAGGTTGGCGGCGGCGGCGTCAATAGGGGGTATGGTTGTAAATTCTAATACTTGATGGGATTTTTTATAATTTCACCAAACCTTAAGGGGGTTTTTGTAAATAAAATATTAAGGATAATTTTGGAATTTCAGCCCTCTATTAACTATTACATAAAGGAGTTAATGACATTTTTAGTCCCATAGGAAATATGAAATTCCACATTTAGTACCATTAGAATCGTTTTGCCGCATTTAATCCCGTAGGAGTACTTTTTTAGCCATATTTAGTCCCACCGATTGATTTTTCCATCTTCGATTTTCAAAATTGCTGATGTGTCCGGCGAATTAGATCACGTGGCGTTAGTCATTGCTGACATAGGAAAAAAAAAACGCTGAGATGGCATTTTTCAGTAATTTTTTTGTATATGTGGTACATGATAAAACACCAAATTCATTTAAAATATAAAATATAATTTAAAAAATATATAAAAGGTTAAATAATATAAAATTTACATAATAAAAAAAATACATATTATAAAAATTTAAATAAAAATATAATATATGAAAAATTAAAAATAATTATAAAATATATGTATTAGAAAACAAATATTCAAAAAAAATATAATACTTAAATTTATCACACACACACACACAAACACACACACCTGCACACACACACACACACACAATAACACACACAAACGCACACACCAGAACACACACAAACACACACACCTGCACACACACACACACAAGAACACACACAAACGCACCACCATAACACACACACCTGCAACAGACACAAGAACACACAAGAACACCCACAAACGCACACACCAGAACACACACAAACACACACACCTGCACACACACACACACACAAGAACACACACAAACGCACCACCATAACACACACACCTGCAACATAGACACAAGAACACACAAGAACACCCACAAACGCACACACCAGAACACACACAAACACACACACACCTGCACACACACACACACAAGAACACACACAAACGCACACACAAGAACACACACAAACGCACACACAGACACAAGAACACACACAAACGCACACACAGACACAAGAACACACACGCACACACCCATCTTCTTCCTCCCGCCGCCACCACCGACACACCTCTTCTTCACACACACACACACACATACACACACACACACACAATATTCAAATCTAATAGAAAAAAAGAAAAACTTAGATCTAAAAAAAAAAAAAACGAAAACCCAGATCTGGGAGAGAGAGAGAAAGAGACTCAACTCTGAAAATAATGCATAGAAGAAGATGGGTGGTTAGGTGGGGGAGAGGGAAGAAGGAAGAAGAAGATGGTGGATGGCGGTGGCGATTGGCTCCAGCGATGGCGACGGTACATGGTGGTGGCTCCGACGGGAGAAAGGTGGTTTGGAGGGGAACATGGTGTGCGTGTGTTCTTGTGTGTGTGCGTGTGTGCAGGTGTGTGTGTGCGTGTGTGTTCTTGTGTGTGTGCAGGTGTGTGTGTTTGTGTGTGTTCTGGTGTGTGTGTGTGTGTGTTCTTGTGGGTGTGTGTGTTCTGGTGTGTGTGTGTGTGTGTGTTCTTGTGGGTGTGTGTGTTTGTGTGTGTGAAGAAGGATTATATTTTTTTTGAATATTTGTTTTCTAATACATATATTTTATAATTATTTTTAATTTTTCATATATTATATTTTTATTTAAATTTTTATAATATGTATTTTTTTATTATGTAAATTTTATATTATTTAACCTTTTATATATTTTTTAAATTATATTTTATATTTTAAATGAATTTGGTGTTTTATATTGCCATGTCATGTACCACATATACAAAAAAATTACTGAAAAATGCCATCTCAGCGTTTTTTTTCCTATGTCAGCAATGACTAACGGCACGTGGTCTAATTCGCCGGACACATCAGCAATTTTGAAAATCGGAGATGGAAAAATCAATCGGTGGGACTAAATGTGGCTAAAAAAGTACTCCTACGGGATTAAATGCGGCAAAACGATTCTAATGGTACTAAATGTGGAATTTCATATTTCCTATGGGACCAAAAATGTCATTAACTCACTTTAAAGTATTCAAGTAAAATCATAATATTATATAGTTTTCTCTTAACTACTCAGTATTATAGGCTATATATATATATCATTCGAACTGTTATATTAGTACTAATAAAATACACATGATTTGTGTTTTGCTAGCAATGCCTAATTTATTTTCTTAAATGTTGAATTGTAATAAATAAAAATAAATAAATAGAATGAACCCCTTGGATAAATATTATTTGTTATATATAAATATAATTATTGTGTAATTTAATTTATAGCTTTTTATATATTGATAACTTATATTGATAAAAGTTATTAGGAACAATTTCTTACCAAGTTGGAGTACTAAAATTTTTTTCTATTAAATATCATCTTTATTTGTTTGAAGGAATACTTATAGAGTTAGTATTTGTAAGCAAAATAGGGCAAATTTCACTTTAGCCCCTTGTAAACTAAAGCAATCTCACTTTATCCCCTTATACTCTCAATTGCATCACTTTATCCCCTTGTTCTTATATTTTTCCTGCAATTGTTGTATTCATTGAATCTTTATCTATTTATCTTTGTGAAATTATATTAACACCCCCTAAAGTTTTTCTATCATCCTCATTAGTTCTTTTTTTAAAAAATATTTAATTATTGTTACTTATAACAATTCTAATGACCAATATTTAATATTACAAAAAAGTTAATTATCCCAATTGGCCTATCATTTTTATATATTTTCTGATTTTATTTTTTAAAAGAACAATAATTTGTATTTGTTTTAAATTTGACAGGTGGAACAATAAATGATCTCATGCATATTTACATGCATGATATGTAATTTTATTTTCATGAATACATTTTTATTGCATTGTTGAAGTTTAATTGTTTTAAAATTGTCCTTTGTCATATGTATATATATTTTTCATTATTAAAAAAATCTTAAAAAGTCATTTATTATTTTAAGAGTTCAATTATTCATTTATAAAAGACCGCTTTCGAGGGAAAATAAATTTTATACTTTGACAGTGTATTTTACCAAAATAAAAAAATTAAAAAAAATTAACGAGAATTATTTTCAATTAACTAAAAGACAAAAACAATAATTAACCAATGCTATTGAAAAAAATGAATATGAAGCAAAAAGAAACAATAAAAAAAGAAAAAGACAAGAAATAGGCAATATAAAAAAAAGGATTATTGATCAAAACTTATTTGAACCCACAATATGCATTAGTAGTGTACCTAACAAAAAATCATGGAAGTTAGTAGTGTTAGATTCCACTTTGAGAATGTGTTTTTTTTTTTTTTTTGAAACATAAAATTATGTCAAAAATAAATAAAATATTGTACTATATGTGTATGTGTGTGTGTGTGTGTGTGTTGTAGCTATCTAAAGTAGTCACGTACGTGTAGATGTTACGTTGAAGTTTAATCTAGTACTATCACATCACTTAAGGGAGTATTTCTTAAAATAGTTTTCTCACATCCTATATTTTTTCAACTTTATAATGACATTTTCAAAATTTTCACATTACTTCAACATTAAATTACTTATATATATATATATATATATCCATTAACTACTTACTCTTAAACCTATTCATATTGCAAAAAATTGCATTACCTTAATTAATTGTGAAAAGAGTATTAGTAGATTAACATTGCAAAATTTTCTCTAGATTATTTAATTTTTTAATCAAAACAAATTATTGAGAAAAACATGATCAATTTTAATGATCATCTCTTCGAATCAAATTATAAAATATTTATTATATTTCTGTCAAAAAAAATTATTTTGTCTAAGTAAGATATCCACTGATTTAAAATTTTCTGTCTAAATAATAAAGTATAAAGTAATTTCATAAAATAATTATAGCAATAAACAATTAAATTTTAGGGTACAATATATGACGGAAATATCAATGTATCATGCTTCATCCATCCTATTAATGTTGCCAACCAATTAACTTTTTTTTTCTTTTCTCTATTTTATAGAATTTGACGACTTCAAAAGTCGATGGGAATGTTCTATTGTATTAAGTATATACTAAAATGGTACTTAGTGAGAGATTAAGTAGGGGTGTGACGACGAGACTTGTGGATTGATTAATTTTCAATTATTCAAATACGATAATGAAATAATGGAAAGGAATTACGAAAACAATACAATAAAAGAACAAAAATAATAGAGGAGATATCATGAAAAATAACTACATATATTGTTAATTTTTATATTTTGACCTATTAACTTTTATATATTTTGAAAGTGTTATTCATCCGTTACTTTGCTATGAATTACACGATAAAAAATGCCATTGGCCTCGAAGTGGATGCAATTGTTTTGTCAAAACTTTAATTTTTATCAAAAGCAATGTTGAGAGAAACATGATCTTGTCTGATGATCATCTATTCCAATCAAATTACAAAATATTTCTTATATTAATCTGTCAAAATAATTTTCTTTGTCTTAACAAGATATGCATTGATTTAAACTTTAGGGTACATGCTTCATCCATCATATTAATATTGATCAACTAAGAGGGTATTTGGCTAAGCTTATAAGATGGTGCAAAGTATTTGGTAAAAATTTTGGAGGTGGAACTTATATGCTCTTTTTAAAAAAGTAAGAAGGTTGCAACTTATTTTTTAAGATCTATCAAACTTCTTTATTTTCAACCAAATTAATTACAATATTGTCATTACTAACATCTTATAAGCTATACCTCTTCTTACTTATCATAACACTTTAATAACTTATTTTTAAAATAAGATCCAACATCTTATAAGCTCCTAAAATATCTTATAAGAAGTAGGAACTTATAAGATATTTTAAATAAGTTTAGCCAAACACCCTCTAAGTAATTAACTTTTTCTTATTTTAAAGAATTTGAGGACTCCATAATGGCGAAGGGCATATTCTATTGTATTAAGTATATATTAAAATGGCACTATGTGATAGATGTATGCGGAGACTTGCCAACTAATTATTATTTACTTATTCAAATACGAGAACAACATTCTAATGTAACTGTAGAAATATTAGGAGCGTGTGCCTAACTTAATCTCAAAAGTTAGCTCAAGAGATGAGGATTGTACAAAACTTTATTAAGTAGACCACATTTTAGTATTTAATGCGGTCAGTTAGTTGATGAATGTGATTATAGGTATATTCTCCAGATGCAAATCCAGCATCACATAGGCTTAACATGGGTGCAGAGAATGGGGAGGAGATAATGGGTATGTCGGTGAAAGATTTGTATTATTTGAAATACGAGGAACAGGCTGACGAGAAATTTGCTGAGCTGGTTCGAAGTGTTCTCTTCACCAAATTTTTATTCAAGTTGAAAGCAAAGGAACAGACTTTTAGTGACGAACAGTGGGTAAAGTCCACGGTAGTCAAAGCAAAGAAGGTGAATTACCAAACAGAGACCAGGTATTTGCTTGACTTAATTGCTAAATTTCAAGCAGAGGACTAGGGTTCTCTACCACCACCTAAAAGTGAAAATATCATTTCAACACCTGACCTCAATACTGGTGGATATGGTACTGCAACAACTGCTATGAACTACAGTGGAGTCAATAGTAATGTGGCCAGGGAAAGTAGTGTATCTGCAAGTCAGATGAATTCATACGATAATCAGTATGGCGGCTCAAGGCTTCCCTCAGCTAGCAACTCCGGCATGTATATGAGTTGTAGTAGATGTGGTGGAAATCGGCACAGCTCAGCAAATTGCCCAAACCTTTATTAAGTAGACCACATTTTGGTATTTAATCGATGTGGAATAGTTAACACGTCTCCCTCACGCCCATATCCAAATATACGAGAAACAACTTGGAGCATGAAAGTAATATAGCTGAGAGCCAAATTAATAATGTAGGCCCTAGCCTGCTCTGGTACCATGTAGAAATATTAGAAGTTAGGGCCTAAATCAACCCCAAAAACTAGTTCAAGAGGTGAGGATTGTCCAAGCCTTTATAAGGTAGACCACATCTCAAAATTTATTCGATGTGGGATAGTTAACACGTCCCCTTCACACCCAGACCCCAAATATACACGAAACAACTTGGAGAGTGAAAGTAATATAGCGAGAAACTCAATTAATAGCGCAGGATCTAATCTACTCTGATACCATGTAGAAATATTAGGAGCATGTGCCTAACTCAACCCCAAACGTTAGTTCAAGAGGCGAGGATTGTACAAGTCTTTATTAAGTAGACCACATTTTGGTATTTAATCGATATGGGATAGTTAACAGTAACAACATAAATGAATTACGAAAACACTATCATAAAAGAATAGAAATAAGGCCGAATTATAGCTAACATCCTTGAGATACGGTGAAATTACAAAAAACATCCCCACATATGAAAAATTAGCATTAACCCTTAATGTTATGTGTCGTCCAACAATTTCCACATGCCGTTAGTTTGGCTAATAGAGACTTTTAGTCAACTCAGTTGAACTTCAAAAAATACCCTTACGGGTGTTTTTGTTATCATGTATTATAGTTTGGGGTATTGCGTTCTAATTTGTTAAAACCACAGGAAGTTAAATGTACCATCTTGTTATTTTTCAAACTTGTCAATTAAAGTCGTTGGTAGATGATGTGTATATTTACCAAAATATTAGTTTTAATCGGTGTATTGAATCAATATGAGGTTTTGTTTATATAATACAGAATCTGTTGATAAAAATGTTATTCACTAACCATGCAAAGCTCAATTTTCAACAATAAAATAGAAGATCATATGAATACCTAAGAAAATGCAACAAATAAACACCAAAAGTATCATTGTGATTCATGCCATAAAAATTAGTATTCACTTATAAAATTATACACTATACACTACTTAAAATGATCATCAAACAAATCAGGGAGTAATGGTACGTAATTTTCCATATATGTGGTGTTTTCTTGTAATTTGACCATACCTCAGGGTGGTAAATGTAATTTTTTCCTAATTTGAGTAAGGATGAAAATGGCCTTTTCTCGATTCCATTAAACTTAACATTTAAACCCCCCCCCCCCCCCCCCCCCCCCCCCCGCCCCCAAATTAGGGAGATAATGATAATATTTTTCATACGCGGGTGTATTTTTGTAATTTTACTATACCTCAGTGATAGTAAGTGTAATTCACCCGAGAAATAATATCATATACATATTTTTTTAATTTTTAGTTTTTTGATATTTTGACCTATTAGCTTTTATATATTTTGAAAGTGTTATTCGTCGATTACTTCGTGATTTAAGAAACTACGTATTTATTTTTCATTTTTTATCATGGAATTTATGAAATATAAATTTATAAATATATTTATTTCAACTGTTGTCTCATAAATTATATTTTTATGTGCAACGCATGGTATTTCTGCTAGTTTATCAAAATACCAAAATCGTGCGACCTCAAATCAACAATCTTTTTTTACATCTAGACATGAATTTGTGCGTCGTTTAAATAGTTACATATTTCATAATCAATATTTCATGGGGAAAAAAAATTACTCAAATTGATCAAAAAAGTTACTCAAATTGCATCTAGACATGGCAAGATCATATAATATCTTGATCTTTGTGACTCCTTGCCGGAAATAATGTTTCTTCCGTCCAAATAATGATGGTATGGTGTCTTACCCCTGAAAATTAAAGAACATTGACGTTATTTATTAAATGAAAACAAAAAGACAAGAAGAGAACATCTATAGCTGAAATACATGTGAAAGTATTTATATGATATATTACTAAAGTTGGAACAAAATTGTAGAATGACAAACTATATACCAGAATATAAATGACTTTGTCGGAAAGTAATGATAAATGATATCCCTCCTATAATCATCAGCATAATCTCCTAGATAAACTGATGGTAGTGTGTTTGATTTTGTCATTGTTAATCCTCTTCTGGTTCTCCCTCCACCACCCGTGCCCTGTCCAAGAATTCTCTGTGATGGTACGTGTTTAGTGTTTTTAATAATTAATAATAGTATTAATTTTCGTTTTGATAAATGAGGATATTGTCCTAGTAAAAGAAAAAAGTGAAAAAAATGTTTTAGTTTTTTCGTTTTGTTTAACTGTTTATGTGCTTGTTAGGCAGTGTAATTTTATTATCAGATTCTAAGAATTGGAATTACTGTCTTTTTTTTTATGAACTGTATTGGTTGGAATTTTTAATAATTAATAATAGTATTAATTTTTTATTTAAAAAAAATTGAATCAATTGTTTTTTTTTTTTTTTTGTTGATGGTTAAATTTTGAATGAATTGATTGCAAGGAAACCATTTAATGAGTGTTGACCCACAAAAATTATTGTGTACTTATTTTAAAATTTATACATTTATTTATTTCCTTTTGTTGTAATTGACTTTTGTGTAGAAGTTTGAATATTAGGATTATTAATAGGAATCTTGATAATTATTCAACATTAAACTTAATGAGTCTTGATATTTATTTGTTGGGTTATTGCATTTGAATAAATTTTATAAATTTGACACTTCATATTTAATTGGGAGTGATTTGGGGAATGCGATGACGAAGAAAAAAGAAAGATATTTTTTGATTGTGAGAGCAAAAAATCTATTTTTAATAGTTTTTGAGTTTTGATTATATATCATTATGTGGATTTGTGTCAATTTTATTGAGTATTGTTAAAGAATTATTGGTTAAGTATTTTTTTAAAAGCAATTCATTATCCACTATATTTGTTTCTTTTGAAATAGAGAGTAGTTTGTTATTTTTTTCAGCGTCATTTTTATATATTATTTTTTATTGAAGCATTTTTTTATTATAGCATTGCTAATTGATTGTATACGCTTAAATATGCTGATTTTTGTTATTTTATCTATTAATATTATATATAACCTTTATATTTATACATTTGAATAATTAATTATCTCAAAAAAATTTTGTCCCCCTCAATTAAATTCTTGGCTCCGTCCTTGGTTCAATCAGTCCCTTTCATATCATATCATGTCTACTTAAAATATCTGCAATTTTTTTAATTACAAAAAATAATTTATTATATATCAACTAATTATATCAATATATAAACTTTAAAAAAATTATTGTATTGATTACTAATAATTATACATGAAAAAAAAATTAAAAAAAACAGTGGTGGAACTCAAAGAAATTGAACTATTACAAATGACGAAATATCTACAAATTCAAATTTCTGATTTCGTGGACGACTACTTTTTCTGTAAATTTATTGATTGTGCCAGTACATGACCAAGGAGTAGTAGACAATAACATTAAGAGCCAGTTGTCATTTGAGTTGTTTCTTTTTTTTGGATCGGTTATCTCTCTACATATTTTCTATTATGAAAAATTTTGGTACTTTAGCAAGGATTAATAGATCATCAGTAACAAGCTAAGAATTACTTCCCCGCTCCCTTTTTATTTGTTACCTTAGCAATATATATATATATATATATATACATACATATTCCACAATATTTGTCATTTTGAGTACTTTTCAAGATTATAGTTATTAATTTTTTCCAACTATACCCTTTCACTTTAATCAAGTATCATTTGTAAATTTTTAAAACTCTCAACAACTCATTAACTAGAATAATTAATTAAAAGAGCATTTTACTCTTATGAATCCAAAATTATGACTTTTAATTGTTCTCTTTAATTCTTATATAAAAATCTTAAACAACAAACAAAAAGGAAAGGAGGTCAGTACTTTATTAAACACATCTTGTAGATGATAAATTTTATATTTTCACTTAATTTTTTTAATGTTATATTTTCCTTTTATTGTTTTCTTGTAGATATGTCGTTCAAGAATATCTACATGTTCACTTAAAAGGCCTTTGGTGGATCTCCTCGCTTGTTGGTCGCAAAAACACCTTCGAGGAGATCCATTGAAGCACTTTCTAAACAAATTACTAGAAAATTCTTATTTTGAGACGAAAATTGCGACAGTTCGCAAAATTGTGTTGTGGGATGAAATCTGCAATAGCTGCTTACGGTCACCAAAAGCCCTGTCGCAAATTTCTTCGATGGCCATAGGTTTGCGACGGTATTTGCAACGGCTGTGCACCGACCATGTGATCCGCGTGGAAAGGACGTTTTGCGGCCGGTCAGTCACAAATCTTTGTTGGTTGTTCAAAAATTTGCAACAGCATTGGCCGTCGCAAAATGTTCCTCTGTTTCTTTTTTTTTTTTTTTTTTGGCAATGTTCGTTTTTTTTGGGGCTTTTTACTGTTTTTTCTTATTCCTTGAGTTATTTTATATAACCCACATACTGTACTAATAAAAACAACCAGTATTGACGCCAAAACATTAATTTTATTGGATAGCATGATAAACAATACCGCCAACATTTTTAAAAAATGTACAATAAACATAAAGTTGGTGCAAAGTATTCTTGGACCTGCATGAAAAGAGGGGGGGGGGGGGGGCAAAAAACCTAACAAATATTCCATAATTTAATTCTAATCAAACAATTAATGGCCATCCTCGGCATTTTGATCACCATCATCACAAACCTTTTTGTCTATCAAACAATTTAATTCGTTTCCTGCACTCAGTGCAACCTATTCTTGTAAATCTCAAAACTGCGGTGCTCAAATATACTTCTCGCCTGTGAAAATGCTCCTTCCACCAAAATGTTTTCTATGAAATACGAAAACAAATTAAATGACGCAACGAATAATATCAAAGACTAAAGGCCAGAAATATTGACTTCCAGTATAATTTCAGCGCTAATCTAGAGAACATGGGATGCTATATATTGCCTATCAAATTACAATAAACTACAGATATGCACCAAAACAATAATTACACATAGGCCCCCTCAAATTCAGAAATTACATCCACTACTTTTGTCACTAGCAGAGGTCAAGAAATTTTAACGAAAACAAATTTAAAATTACTGCAATATACCATCTATTGTCAAATTTTTGGTTGTGTTTCACCAGTGGCGACATATTCTACTAGAAATTTGAAACTGTCAATGTTCAAGAGGCCACAAAGTGTGAGATAGATAATGAGTAAAAAGTTCACAAAATAGTGCTTGGAAGGCGAAGGGGAATTCTATTGTAATCAATTCTACTGTATCGATCTATTCTTTTTCTCCACAAAATGGTAGGAAAGGAAGGATAAAGTTTGATTATTTCACTCTGCATACCTTTTTTTAACTCCAGGGGAAACATCATCTCCTCTGTACACAAGAGGAACATCAACTTTTAGCCATGCACTAGTTGGAGCTCTTATGAAGGTAACATTGAGCATTGCATCTGCCCCTGCATGTAGATGAAGCTAGTTGTGGCACCTCTCTCGCTAGGACCATGCTATGCGATTGAGGCCCACTGACAATCGTACTGATTATCAATCTTGTGATTCATACCCAATACGAACGTCCTAATCGATATTATCCAATATTTTGTTATAGCACAGTAGAGGTGAGATAGGAACATAATACTTTTAACATATAACTCTGTAAGTACAATAAGGGTACAAAACCCATATAATCAAACTTTCTAGTACAATCGGCAAATCATATTCTTTCCGACAACTGTTCTAGCGAACAAAGCCAAAGGCTAAACGCTAGTGACCGGGTGAACGCTAATCAACTTTTGGGAATTCTCTCTCCAACTGCTAGCCTGAGTCTGATGCAGTGAACTGGAAGGATACGGGGTGGTAAGTCCAAATGACTTAGTAATGCCGGGAATATACATATAGATATATATATATATATAGAAAATAAGACTCATAAAATCAATAAAATAATGAATCATAGAAAGATGTGCCGTAGTGTGAAATGTGTATTTTAATAAAAGAATTTGAGGACTGAACTCTACCGATAATGAGTCATGAACAATGTCTCCAACTTTATGACTATTGAAATCAATAAAAATATAATAAAACCCTTATGCCCCAATGTTAAGGAGCGACCTCGACTACAGTAAACGGTAATGATAGGTGTACCATGTGCGATAAACCGATCCAACCCACTACAACCAACCTCCAACTATATGTAGTAATTGGATTCTACGATATGGTATCATATGAGAAAGAACTCTACCGTCGGTCCATGCCGCCCGATATATCTCGCTCACGTGTACCCATAGTTGTTAAATGAGGCGAGAGGCGGGCGGGAGGTACTTTTTCAAGGCGAGAGGCGGGCGACAAAATGGCAAACGATACGATATCATTAAAAATATAAAAATTAAAAAAAAATATATATATATATATATATATAGTGCAACAAATTTCAAAAATATGTTATAAATGCAAACTTAACCATTAAATCCACATTTTAAAGTTGAAGGCATAGATAAACTAACACAAAAAAACTCAATTCTAAGCTTCAAACTAATATTATTTAACTAATTCATCCTCCTCTCCATCCAAACCCAATTCTAGAAGGTCATCTATTTGGGCACTAGTGATAGATTGACAATCTTCTTCCTCATAATCGCCAATGTCATCATCCTCATCAAATAATTAAGTGTTCTTGGTATGTGTAGACAAACTTGGGATGTTGACATCATCATCCTCATCAAATAATTAAGTGTTCTTAATATGTGTAGACAAACTTGGGATGTTGACATCATCATCCTCATCAAATAATTGAGTGACCTTGTTATGTGTAGATGAGCTTGGGATATTGACCATAGGCCTTGTATTTTGTCTTGAGCTAGAAGCAACGCTACTTGGACGTTTTGAAGTGGATGATTTTCTAGTGTAATATGCCAGTTCTTCAGCTCCAGAAACTCTAGAAATATCACCCCAAGTTATACCATCATCAAAATATTCGTCATCAAACTCACTAGTGTCACTTCTATAATTCTCCTCAATTAGGGATGGCAATAGGTCCGGGTTGGACCCACACCTGGATCCGAACCCGCCCCAAATGGGGCGGGTTTTAAGGCTCCTTACTCGGTCCGGGGCGGATCCCGGGTCGTCATTTTAAAACCTGGACCCGCCCCGATTAATAATTTATATATATTTTTGTTTATTATTTTATGTAAATTTATATAATATACATCTATATTTCATAAATAAAAGTATATATTATATAAATAGTTACTTAAAAAAATAAATATGATACTCTTGTATATAAAAATAATTATATAACATTAATACTTAAGTTATGATTTCAAAATATATGGAAATAAATATGCGATAACGATGTTTAATTTTTTAAAAATTAAAATATGTTCATAAAAATTTATAAATAATTAGTGCTTTAGTAATACTATTATTTTTTTCATGTTTATAAAGTTGTAAAAATATCAATTTTCTTAAAAAAATTAAGTATTTTAAAAATTAAAATCGGGTTTGTCGGGTCTAACCCGGACAGACGAGTTCAGGGCGGGTCCGAGCCTGGGTACAAAAAATCTCCAGCAGGGCGGGTCCCAGGTTTGGCTAAACCCGCCCCATACCCGCCCCGTTGCCATCCCTATCCCCAATTAACCATTCACTAGAATCATCAATGTGTTCTAAGCTTATGAAGTCAATAGAATCCTGAAGACTGTAACATCGCCTCAATTCCATATTATACTTTACATACACCAACTTGTTCACCTGATCTTGAGCCAACCTATTCCTTTTCTTGTTATGAACCTGTAAAGTTTTATGAAACATATTACAATGAGTATATCCATATTTCAATGTAACTAGCATGTACTACTTAATTATTCACTTACATGCTCAAAAACGCTCCAATTTCTCTGACATCCTGACACACTACAAGTTAAGCTAAGAATCTTAACGGCAAATTCTTGCAAGTGTGGTGTGCGTCCCCCATATGATTTCCACCACTCAACTGCACATGAAATATACTTTTCTAAATAAATATGCATTAAGATTATCCCATATTCTTGTTAACATAATTACACTATAAAAATATATTAAAAATATTGTAATTTATACCCAGTAGCTTTGTTGTTCTTTGCCTCTTAGCCATCATAAGGCCAAACATACCATCTGTTGCCCTATAAGTTGCTAACTCATCACTAATCTTGTCTTGAATACTCGTATCCGGCACTAGCCTCATAAAACACTTATACAATCCATCCATAATCTCACCATCTTGCTCAATTTTTGGATTTGAGTAGAAGTACTCTAGGTTCAAGTAGTGTCCGACAACATGTAAAGGTTGATGAGGTTGAATCTCTCATCTGCTATCAATGATATCAAAAAACTTTTTATACTTCATCAAATCATTTCCAAAGTTGGCTGCTATTGCTTCTTTTGCTCAGTCTATAGTCTCGTATATGTACCCCATGGTAGGCTTACGCTCTCCATCAACTAATCGAAAAACTTTCACAATAGGACAAGCAACCTTAAGGCCTTTCAATGTCACTCTCCAAAATGACTCAGATAGAACCACTTTGATTACTTCTATACCTTTTTGCTCCTTTGCCCAATTGCTATTTGTCCAAGTATCTGAAACAAACATTGCCCTTAACTCTTTTTTTAGTCTATGAATCCATGAAAGAGTAAGGGTGGTGGTGGCAAAATGAGTGACTGCCGTTGAAACCAACTCTATTTTTGTGAACTTTCTCATCAAGGCTACACAACCGGGGCAGTTGTATATATAACTATTCAATCTTACCGCCTTTGCAAAAACATCATGAATATCCTTTTGTTTGAATATATCCTCCAACATCAAGTCCATGCAGTGGGCAGCACACGGAGTCCAATACAAATTTGGATATTTCGCTATCAACGTTTGGCCTATAAATAAAATGGAAAGAACATAACGTTATAATTATGATTTTATATATAAAGTATTAATTTAAGATAATAAATTATTCAATAATTCTTTCTTACCCTCTAGCGCTTTGTTGTTTGAGGGGGGTTAGGGTTGATGTGGTGCCGTGGGGATAGGGTGTTGTTTGAGAGCAATGTTTTGCTTTTATCTGCATAGAGATATGAACACATTCACTTTGTGGTCCCAATTGATATTTTTGATGCTTTGTTGTATATTGATTGCTACATAATACAAAAGCTACTGTCCCCACTTGTTTAAATATGCGGAAAGTTGTCCCCATCTCTATTTGATATTGATTTTTGTGCTATGGTAATGTGACTTTACCTTTCTCTGTACTTTGTCACTTGTAAAGGTCCTAGCTCACTGAAATTTACCATTAGAATGTATCATTCTGGTAAGTTTCTACATAATTTGGGAAAGACCATTTATTTTGGTGGAGATGTGAGTCACTTTGATGGCTGTGAAGAAGACTTGATGTCAATGCTTGAGATGAAGGCTATGGCTAGGGAGGCTCGGTTGGGTAGGGAGCTACTATTCTATTACAGTAGGCATGGGGTTGATGATGCTGAAAAATTGATTTTGATGCAAACTGATGGTGATGTAATGAACTTGGTGAACTACGTTGATGAAAATAGAATGGTTGGTGTCTTTGTTGACCATCAAAACATGGAAAAATCAGAGAGCACCTCCAAAAGTGAATCTGTTGGTGAAGTTAGTGCAGGTTTGCCAAGTGGAGGTGATGATGGTTGTGTGGGTGATACTACAAATATAGGCATACATACTTAACCTAATTTAAATTATGTTGATGCATGCAATGACACTGATACGGAAGATGAGCAATCCATTGGTTCAGATAGTGACATTTCAGAAAAATTGTTTGACAGCGAAGGTGATGTCTCTGATGATGATGTTCTTTTTGAGAGAAACATTGACAAAGAAGTTGAGTGGGGTGGGATAAGTGAAGAAGTTTCAACAGTTGGGGAAACTTCTCAGCCTCAAACAAGGAGATCAAAAAGATTGTCTGCAGAGAAGGCTCAAGAACCTGCACAGGGACACAAAGGCTATCCAATTTTCAATAAGAAGGTAGATTTAAGTGACCCAAAGTTTGAGTTGGGATTAGCCTTCAATGATGCTGCTGAAGTAAGGTATGCAATTAGACAACATTCCATTAAGAATGGAAGGGATGTCAATTTTACATTGAATGAGAAATATAAAGTTCATGCAAAGTGTAGTCATCGTTCGTGTCCTTGGTTGATATATGTATCTAAAGTTCAGAATGAAGACACGATGCAAGTGAAGACATTCAATGGGAAACATCAGTGTCCAAGGGCTTAGAAGGTTAAACATGCAAATGCTAGATGGCTTGCCAATTTACAAGGACAAAATATGGAGTGATCCAAGGTGGCCAATCGACTCCATGATTGAGATCATGCAGAAGGAGTTGAAATTAATTTTCAAGAAGCATCAAATGTATAACACAAAGAAGATTGCATTGTCAACGTGTAGTGGAACTGATAATGAGGAGTATGCTTTTCTTTGGTCATATGTTGAGGAAATTAAAAAATCAGATCCAGACACAACTGTTAAAATTAAATGCAAACTGGTTGGAGATGTTCCACAGTTCAAAAGATTGTACATATGTTGGTCTCCATTGAGGAGGAGATTCTTAGAGGGGTGCAGACCAATTATTTGCTTGGATGGATGCCATCTAAAATCTTCCAATGGTGGCATCCTTCTTTGTGCAGTTGGAATAGATGCAAATAATTGCATGTACCCCTTTGCATATGCTGTTGTGGAAAAAGAGAAAAGAAAATCATGGAGTTGGTTTATTGAGTTGTTTATCCGTGATTTAAGTATAACAAACAGTTATAGTTGGACAATAATGAGTGATAAACAAAAAGGGTTGGTGGAAGATGTTGAGGAGTTGTTGCCACGTGCAGAGCACCGTTTCTGTGTCATGCATCTCCTCAAAAATTTCAAAGCAACTCACAAAGGTTTAGCTTTGAAGACTCTCCTATGGAAGGCTGCTACAGCAACACGAGCTGTGGACTTTGAAAATGCAATGAGTCAACTTAAAGAGAGAGAGATCAAGCAGCATTTGAGTGGCTTTCACAAAGACCACCCGCACATTGGTCTAAGTCCCATTTTAGCACATTTTGCAAGTCTGACTTATTGTTGAACAACATAGCAGAAAGCTTCAATTCTCTAATCTTGAAAGCAAGAAGCAAGCCTATAATAAGCATGCTTGAGATGATAAGGCTAACATTAATGAGAAGGATCCATATTAGAAGGGATCAAATGAATAGCTACACCGGAGGTGATATTTGTCCTAAAATAGTGAAGTTGCTAGATGTTTTGAAAAAAAAATCAATGGAGTTTATTGCGCATTGGAATGGGCTTGATCAATTTGAGATTGAAAATAGTTTTGGTCAAAAGTACAAATTGCATTTGGGAGAGCAAACGTGTAGCTGCAAAAAATGGGATCTCACTGGAATCCCGTATGCACATGCTATCTCTGGTATGTACTATTTGGGTCGTACTCCTGAAGAGTTCATTAGTGACTATTACAAGAGATCCACTTTCATCAGGACATACTCCAATTTGATGATAACACTTAATGGGTGTGATATGTGGCCGAAGACAGTAGCTACCCCAATTTTACCACCAAAAGTGTGCAAATTACCCGATAGACCCAAATTGAGTAAAAGGAAGAAGGATGCTCTCGATGACACAAAAGACAAGCCTGCAAAACAGAGTGACAGATTGGGTAAGAAGGGACTAACAATGGCTTGCTCCTTCTGTCGCAAACCCAATCACAATGCTCGCACTTGCCCACTAAAGAAGCAAAATGAGGATAACCACAGAGAGGGCATGGATGTGTCACCACCAATAGAAGAAAGAGCACCTAGGGTGAAAAAGGTAACAACAAACTTTATTTCCATTAAATGTTGAGGTTATTGCAATTATTGTGTACTTCATATTCTCATTACTGTCATTTTTCTATATACTTCACAAACTACAAAGAACCAAAAAAATGTTGATGTTAGTGTTGGACAGTCTGGACATGCTGCACAATCACCCATGAGAGTAACAAGATCTCAAGCAACAATTGCACCGACAAGTGCACCAACAATTGCACTGACTACATTTCCAAAGACTAAAACTTTAGGAGTGAAGCGGAAACCGCCTGTAAGTATCAATACTTTTGTCTATATATTTACTTTGGCCATTGTCTTCACTCCATTTGTTTTTGTTTGCCAATGTTTTTTTTTTTTTTAAATTTGCATAATAAGGTGAAAAGGAAACCCACCACAAGTTCAGCACCACAAGCTATTGCAATTGAACCACCACCTCTTAGCAGAAAAAGTGTTGTCACTGGAAAGCCCATTGTACTATCTACAAGTACATTGCCAGTTAAGAAGGGAAAAAAAATAGCAACTACTGATCAAGTAGCTCCAAGCACACAGAAATCTACTACACTCACCAAGCCATGGGTCCCAAGTCGAAGATCTCTTACTGACACAGTAAGACTGAACACTCAGAAAAGAGGAGCTCAAGTGGATAGTCTGAAATACACAAGCACTCAAGGGGAATGCACTATGATGTAGAAGTGTAGGGCCTATTGTATCTATTTTGTCAATATCAAAAATGTTGTCTTCGTTGTATACTTTTGTTCACTTGATAGGGACAACAACTTGTTCTTTTTTGATGGGGTGGAACCATACAACCCCTTTTTGATGTGGTTGATTACAGACTTTAATATTCTGACTTTTGGATGGGTTAGAACAATGCAACCTTCTTTTGAATAGATTGTTGAATATATTTAGAAGTGTTTGAATGGTATTTACAAGCTCTTTATGCCACTTTTTTGGGACCTCATTTTTTTTAAACATTTTTCATGTGTTTTAGCTTCAATCAAAGAAAACAAAACAAATTCTATAACGAAATGAACATATATAAACATATATCCTTTTGGATCATGCAAAATTCACATCATTGAAAAATCGAATTTTGTCGTGACCCACTACATCATTCTTTATGGTCCTAACTTATTATAACTATAGTATATAGTACACACAAAACACAGTGCACAGCCAAGGTAGCACCAAAGCACCCCAAAGCCATTTTATCATCGATCTCTTTCTCTTTAATTCATCTTGTAGCCTCTCATTACGCCTACGAAGTCCCGAAATTATTTGCTTCGCTCGAGCACAAATTGGAGGGTCAATCCATATAAGGTATTTACACCCTCCAAGCACCTGCTATTTTGGAAAAAAAAAAAGAAAAAAAAAAGCCAAACATCAGTAAAATTACAGACAGATGGCCATGCCTGGGCCCCAATTGAAAAATCCACCGTTGCAGCAAAGTCCCTGTAGATGCGTTTATTTCATGCTACGGGTCATGGGTCCCAAGGTCATGCAGGACCGCTCCTTTCAACTTATGCTGTCCCTAGTTGCCCTCTGCTAGAAACTTCACTTTCCTTTTATCTTCGAATAATATAGCTTTTGTGAATTCCCGTTGGATGCTCAGCTCAATTTTGGAGAAGAGCTCAAGAAGGGCGAAAGAGGCATAGAAATGTACATCTTACGTACACCACATTATGTATTTGATACCTTCCAAATATAGAAACTTTCCCACATTATCATTGTCATTTACTGGTTCCATTAACCTATTAGAGGGACTTAAAAAGTGGCCATCATCTCCATTCCCAGTAGTATTTAACTCTTTATTAGGAAATCTTTTAGAAGCTTTTTCGTCTCTGTTTATTGCAGTCTCTTTAGAAGTGGCAGCTGATTTGTGAACTGTCTTTGCTTCTGCTTCGGTTGTTTAGGCTTTTTTCCTATCCTTGATAATTGGCTTAATACCACTTGAGTCCTCAGCTGGTACACTAGAGTCTGTATCGAAAGATCAAGATAGCTATACTTATGTAACCATGGGTTAAGCAACAAAGGAAAGAACTTTAGCTGCAATCACTTGATTCAACTAAATCTGTTTTACACCCAAATTAGCTTTAAGCAACTTTAGCTCACCATTTTCTCTTAGAAGTGCTTAATTTTAAGCCTATTCTAATTTTGTTAGGTACCTAAGAAAAAGGTATAGTTTTTTGATGAAATAATTCAACGAAACATGTTTGTGGCTTCAAGAGAAACAAATCATGAGTTCCCTCAAGCTAGTCTCACATTTCACAGCAACAAGAGGCTCTAAAAGATTGCCATAAAATAACAAAGGATTATCTAAACTGTCGGTTTTTTAACCAATACAGTAGATTAGGAAATACGAGATGGACTAGTACCTATCCAAACTGTCCCTCCAGCAGCCAAAAAATAAAGCTTGTTAAAGAGGGTAAATTTGTACCTGAAAATCATCATGTAGAATTAGGATCTTAGAACTGAACGAGGACCTGTTAATTGAAAATCAAATCAAAAACAACAAAAGGAACTTATGCAGTGGCAACTCAAACAAATCGAAAGATGTGCTAATTACACAGCCTTCCCCTCTTAGTTCCAAAATTATAAAAACCCCCTTCTGATCATTGAAAATTGAATCAGAAGTGACAACCTCCAAACATGCTTACTAGAATTTGAGCTATAACATCATATAAGTAACTATAAGGTGGACATAAGCTACAAGGGAGGTATGTGGAATTTTGAAAGCAAAAGTGATATTTGTGAAATTGTATATAATTGCCAGGGAAAGCACTATAATTATTGAATGCAGTAACCACAGAAATTCTAATGATAAAGAATATCTGACTATCTGAGGGAGAGGAGAGGTAGTTTATGTGTTAGGGTAAACAAAGGTACAAATCTTGCCATCACTTAGTCAAATCATTAATGTAATAAAACAACTTTAGTGTGGATGAAAAACATTGATTATTGCTTACCATTCAGGCAGTTGATCGTCTTTAAGAATAGGGTTCTGCAATTTTTCGATGTCTTCCTCCCATAGCTTATAATCTGATGCATTTTAACCACAGCAAAGCAATTAACAAGCAAATCAACTATATACTAGGAATGTAATGATCTCCAAGAAAGGAAAAAAAAATAATTGGAAGTCTATCAGACAAAGTTTAGATAATCAATGCAAAGCGACAATCCAGCATCTCAAATGACAAAGCTCACTGGTGAGTGCATCATGCACCAAGTCCCTGGCAGCCATTTCAGAAGTGCCATAGTATTTAGTGTACCTTCTGGGAAGGTAAAGAAAGAAAAAAAAATGTAAGTGAGATATTGAACGATTCAAGGATATGAATGAGAGATCGATCAAAAATGGACAACATAGATCATAATGTTCAAGTAGGCAAGATGTAATCAGACATACTAACAACAATAAAGATGCCAAGTTTGGAAAGCTAACGCGCCAAGCATGTAGAAGTTGATACAAGAAATGAAGGGCAGGACTAACCTATGATAGAATTTTCCCTTACAAAATCTAACTTTAGGAGATGACCAAACAACAACAAAAGTGAGAGTGCACCTTCCATAAGGTTCAACCCATGTAGAAGCAGAGACTGCAGCACAATATGTTTCTCCAGGTAATGATGGCATGCTAAGCCCATTGCTGAAATTCTCAGTCAAAGTGCCCATCCTAAATGATTTAGATGATTAGCAAACAAAAAGAAGGAAGAGAAAAAAGAGAAAGAAAATATGATGAGAAATGAGAAATCATAAGTGCAGAAACTTGTGATATATTCTGTCAAGCACCAAGCCCACATGGTAGGGCCGGAAGAGACTTAGCATAATGGGCTTATATACAATTTGGGTTGATTATTTTTGCAAAGGAAGGACGAATATGAAACAGTTGGTAATGGAATATGTCATGCTGAGTCTCACTTGCGGGTCCGACCGCATGGACATGGGACATGACAGAAATTGAATAAAAGATGTATCAAATGTGCAGAACAATGAACAATAAAGCTAGGTAACAGTGATTGATCAACAAAAGAACATATATATATATATATATATATATATATATAGAGAGAGAGAGAGAGAGAGAAGCATTACTTGCATAATTTTACGCCACATATCTTTTGCAGTTATGCAGCTTCGTTCACTTAGGCCAAAACAGGGCAAAACTGAGACGCTCACGTTTTGAGTTTCGCATGCAGCAATGGCATAAGTGACAGGAGGGTTATCTTTTGTTGTCCTGCAAAAAACTATAATTATAAAAAGAAAGTTGCAGTTTTGGTTATTTGGCAATCAAATTACAGAATATTATGTATATAACAAGTAAATTTGCATAATAACTATGACAACTCGAAGTGTTTCCATTCTTATTGTTTGCTTTTGTCTTTGCTTCAAATGGAATAATGCAGTTACGTCGAATACAAGTAAACCTAAAGAAAAACTCACAGACAACCAGTGAAGCACAAAAAGAGCTTTATGATAAACTTTGCATAATTTTCCAATTAAGAGCTCACAAAATCAGACGAACCTGTTTTGCAACGTTAATAATAGCAGATCATATTCACTCAGATAAAAGTTTCTCATAAAAGAAAGAATGGTACATGTTCATTTAGCATTAAAAACATCAGAGACTCCATCCAATACATCATATATCCGATCATCATTTGAAAGTTTGATCTATTTCTACTTTCTAAATGAATGTAAAACTGGCATATTAATTTATCCAAACAACATAAAATATCTCATATTATTACAAACCATGCATTTCTGCGCAAATTGAATATTCAAACCACAACATAATAATTTTGAAGTTTATGGCATGATAGAACCTGAAAGCCGACAAAAAGATGTAAAGAAAATAAAAAGACTGGATTAATTTTAGGAACACAATTTAGAATAATATAGCTAATGTAATATTGCCTGCAAGCTGAATGATATAACAAGTCAAAAATTTGTCTGTAAGAACGTCAATTAATGTAAAAGGCATTGAAGTTGGCCATTTATCTTTTCTGTATTAGAGCTATTTTCACATGCGAAACTTTTGGTATGCACCAGATAAGACACTCATTTGAGTTTCGCGCTGCCAAAAATGTCTACTTGTACATGCATGCCCCAATTAACTAGCTATACTTTTTGTAGGACTACTCATCTATTAGGCCATGTTGACTTTGTTTGATGGCTTAAAATTAACTTCTAATCAAGTGTTCGCTTGTATTGATTAAGGCCCGTATGTTGGAAAAGCACGGCACAATAGTGGAAAAATGTTGGATGACAATCCAACTCAAAAAGGTGTGATTAAATAATCTCAATTGTTCAGTCCTTTTAATATTTTGTTGAAAAGGCCATACCATATCTCAGATGCTAAGGTATAAAGATGAATATATGGAAGTATTGAGTTTTCTAAAGAATTCTACAAGGTTATTTTGGGAAAATACATACAATCATCTAAAATAATCAAGTTTACTCAATCTACTTTTATGTATACTAGGATTAGTATATTTTAAATCCTATCATCAAATATGGTTGGCCAATGATTAATTAGCTCACACAATCTTTTTATCTTTCCAAATAATCATTTGAGCTTTAATTCTCCTCAAGCAAAGTGAACTGGCTTTATTTTATGCATCATCTTGTCAAAAATTATTTAGAGAAAAAGAAATGCAACTATTTTTCCAAAATTTGAAAAGAATTGAGGCAGCAAACAACTAAATTTTGTTTGCCTAAACAGTCGGGCAACTTAAAGATAAATCTGCAAACCAACCATAATATTGAGCTATAGAGTTTGATGACTTGCTTGTGATGTAACAGCACGCCTGAGACTCCATCTTCGCCTCTACGAAAATTTGAGAGGGGATCAAATTCACTACCAAATGACATTCAAAATATAATTTTCTAAGATATACTCACATAAATGGCTCATTAACACGATCTTCGGACATATGTGAGTTACCTCCAATTGAATTGTGCATTAAAAACAATTGACTGAGTAATATGGAACCTAATATATATTGGCACAAATGTATATATAATTATATATAGACTGCAATTATCAGAAGACAAAACTCACCGTCCAAGTAAAAGAAGGCTGACCTTTGCCTTTTTTTTTTTCAGTATTAACCAAATAAAAATGCATAATTATAAGCAAAACACAAAGTAAAAAATCTTCTGACTAATGACTAAAAAGAAGTCGAAACAACACAATAAGTTACGACAATGTCACAGATAATATTCATTTAAAAAGATTATGCAGAAATCCTTAAGTATATTATGAATATCTTGCTAGATTACATTGACAAAAATATTGATCAATTGCAGAAGATATGGATCTGAAAATTGGAAAATCCAAATGCATCGGTTAATAATATGGAGATGCGAAAAAAAGAAGAAGGTAAAAGTAGATGTTAACTTTACATACAGTGTAAACAAAAACAGCCATTGGGAGATTGCTCTCCCTATAGTTACGAGGTATGAATGGTGATATCTGTCAACAAGAAATTTTTAGTTCCGGGTCTGGTTCACCTACATGAATAAGAATATTGTAGATGAACATAGTCCAAACTCCAATTGACACAACTACCACAAAAACAAAAATAAAAAATAAAATAAAATGACACTGAAGAAGGAAAGAAAAAAAAACGAGTCATGTTAGCAATTTGCCATCATATATTGTCCATGCACTTGGAAACAGTGCATGATATACCTTGAAAACTTGACTTCCCGTCAGTCCATGATACAAATAAAATCGTGCTATGAATGGGCAACCTTAATAAACTGCATGAATGAGAGAATAATTTTACCCTAAACCTTCATGTTGGCTAGGAGCTAGAATAGATTCATATTTTTTGTTCCCTCCATCTCGAGATATGAAACTCTGTGGAATTAAAAATATTTTACGCAGCGACATGTCTTGGCAATGTTTACAAAGAAAATTTCTTTGTCAATTGTTTGTTCTTAGGATTATGCTTTTCTAGAATCTTAAGCTTGGATTATATTTACACACACACACACACACACACATTTATATATGTATGTATGCATCTTCCTTTTTGTTGGTAGTTTGGGGAGAGAGAGAAGGGGGTGGGGGTGTTTGGAGGTTTCTCACAATATCAGAAATGATAACAAGCAAAACCAAAACATGCCCCCGAATTTATTAACAAGAGTTAAGGTTTAAAACAAAAAACTACATACACGAACAATACATGAATCTTAGGAAAAAACTTGCTAGAAAAATAAGTAAGAGGTCATAAAAATATATCTGAAGATGATTTTCTGAATAAAACTGACTCAACATGCTTATAGACTCGAATCTTGCATTTTTATATTTCTGTAAGTACAACTACTGCAACTCAGAATAGAACTATATTAGTAAAAAGAAGAAAGAAAAAACTATGTTATTAATTTCTAGTCCAAAATTTCATTATAAAGAAAAAAGGTTCTGGTGAAGCAAACAGAACATAAAAGTATCACCTAATAGTCAAGTTACTTATAGTCACACGCCATGTGTCGTAAATTTATCACTCTATTACCTTCGGGATATCTCAAACTAAGGCTACATTTGCCAAAATAAATTTCTTTTTCTCAAATATGGAATATCCTCTACTTTAAAACGACCATGTGAAACCACTAACTCTATACCATTACTTTAAAGGACAAAAATGCTAACACACACAAATTAGTGGCAGTATAATATCTTTATATTATGGACAATAAATGATGAGTTTGACAAGAAGGAGGATGGGACTCACTGAGAATTGATTGGCCATGACTGGAGACGTTTCACATGTACGAGGAAGTATTTGGAAATGTCTGAAACCTTTGGATATGCTACCACTTCTGTAATGTTACATAGATTGAACACTCATTTTAGGTTCATAAAGTAGAGATGGAGATAGAATAATCTTAGCATAGATTACTATTTTCCCCGTCCCACCCAGTGGAACTCCTTGTGATGATGAAGGTTTGCAACGTTCCGTGTAAGAGGATCTATCGGTGCTTTCTGTACAAAGAGAACAAATTAATCGTATCAAGAATGCTGCTTAACATCCAAAATCAGCTTGGATTTTAAGTAAAGGTGACAATAATTTGCATTCCTTCCTACATTAAGCTCTGTTATTCCAAAAAATGGAGCGCTTCCAAGTTAACACTAATGTAACAATTTAAATATTATTTTTAATCCAAAATTTTAAAATATTTATCTTTCACGCAAAAATAAATACAGAAAGCAAAAACTGTTTCTTTTTTCTTTTTTTCTTTCTTTCCTTCCTTCCTTACAATGGGAATAGATAAGTTGAATGAAAATAAAACTAATCAGGGCCTTACTCTTCCATGGGAGGCCTCTTCCCATATGTAGTGCCATAGACGTATTCCAAGTCGAAACTAAAATAAAAAAGTCTGTGTCAGGGATATTTGAACATTGGGAAGGGAAGGGCATGTTATACACTTGAAAAATAGTTTTCATTACCATTTTTATGGCTTCCGTAAATGTGACTCTAAACTCTTTAAGAATACTGGCATGGCTATTTAATTTCCTTCTCCATGCTTGTTCCGGAGGGGCAGCACTATCAAAATCAAACTGTCCGCAGTGGACTCGAACAATTAACATGTCTATACATGGAAGGTAATTGTGAAATCTATTCAAAATGCAAACAGACAAATGGATCCGAAAAAGATCAAAGGTTCGAGAAAATAAGCTCACATAATCCTCTCCACCCCAAAAAGAACAAAGGAAAAAGATAAGAAATACGAAAAATGATGAATCTAACTAAAACATGAAGGATTACCCAGATTTCGGAAAGTTAAAACTGAAGTATATATGCACATTTGAGAGAGAGAGAGAAAGAGAGACAGACAGACAGATAGAGCAAAACAACAAGCTCCTCAGCAAAACTTCTTCTGATGATCAAATTCTGAAATACAACATTCATAATATTTTTGATTCCATTCTTTCAATTTAGCTTAACCACACGAGTAGAAAATGCCAGATAAGCATTGTTTATTTCTTTTTCCTTTTTTTCTTTTTTTTTTTTATTGAACAAAGAATAAATGGAGTCTCCAAGTAGAAATTGCACAATTGAGGCGGTGAAAAACGGGGAAAAAAAATCAAAATTCACAAAAAGCATGGCATAAATCCAGCTGAATCACAGATTAAAAACAGGAAAAGCTTACCAACTGCAGAGTTGTTCGATTTATTTACTGTTCTGGAGGCCAAGAACTCTATCGACATTGAAACAAACCCCGCTCAATATTTTTCACTCTCTCTACTGTTCAAGGAATCAAGACTGGATTCTGATCAAGATATTCATAAACTTAGCTCAAAATACACCAGAAACCCAATTTCTAAAGCCTACCCACCTTTTACTTCACTCTAAACACTACTATTAAAATGAGAAATCCTGAAAAATCGAGTGAAGTTAAAAGGGTTTGTAACAGAATAGGGAATCGAAAAATCTTTGGGTTTAGTTTGGGCTGCAAATTTTTTTTCCACCCTTTTTTCCTTCCTGATTTATACTTTGTTATTTAGTGAACATGATGATATAATCGATATATTATTATTAATACAAACAAGTGTCGCTGTATTAGTCTGACATTTTTCTAGAGTGACGTGAAAATATAAGAAAAACAACATGATTCCGATAGCGAGACGTGTATTCTGCGAGTGGTTTGCTGATTGTATTCATGATAGAGTCTAATCATTTGTATTATACATTAAGTAAGAATTTCTTTAATTTTTTTTTGTGTAATTTTAAATTTTCTAAAATATCTCTATAAATATTAAACTTCTAGTTATTAATTTCTCTCTTTTTTCTCCCAGCAATTTGGAAAATTCTATCGTTAGTCACAATTCGTAGGCGACTAACGAATTGTCACCTTTAATTATAACCACTAGATGCGTGATATTTAATCTTAATCATTAATCTTTATATGACCTGCAACCTGTTATGCAGGTAAATTGGAAAGGCTACCTGCTATATAGGTTAGCAAGGAATTTTTTATACAACTATTATTATAGTAAACCATTTATGGCCCACTAAATATTAATCAATTAAAATTTTATTTTTAAAATAAAAAAGGAAACCATGGTACTCATTATAATTTTTTTATTTTTTGAATACCATTGTATCATTATAATACTATGGTACCATTATAATCAGTTAATTTTTTTTATGTTTTAATACCATGTACCATTATTTTTATTTTTAAATTATAAATACCATAGTACTTTTTATAACTTTTTTTTTATTTTAGAAATGTGTATTAAAAAGGATAATTAATTGAAAATTATGATAAAAAAAATTAAAATACTAAATTGATACCAAAATAAATATTATTTATAACTCAAAAATTCGAATATATGTTAATAGTTGATAAAAATCTACATTTAATTTAATTTTTTAACATATTTCAAAAAATGTATCACATTCATTATGAATTATTTTAAGAATATACATAGAATACGAACATCTATTTTTTAAAAAAGAAAAAAAATTATAAAATATGGATATCATTATTAAGTAAACTGTTTATATTATCCATAGATTTACTTCAAAATGATTGATTTGTAGTGATATTGAATAATGTATTTTTAAAACCAAATTGTATGTATAAAATACAAAGAGAGGAACACAACAAGCATTAGTTGGTAAAAGAAAATGTGCTTTGATTATTAATGGAGATATGCTATGAAACACAGTAGTAATAATAATAATAATAATAATAATAATAATAATCGTTTATTGATTTGAATAGTTATGGTTAATATGTATAATGAAATATTATTTGCACATAGTTTGTTTGACTTATTTAAAATAAACAAAATAAATGTAAATAGTTTATTTGAATTTATTTATTTTTCCTAAAATTTGTATTTTATTTGTACGTCTATGAATTCATATAATATTTTTTATACTAGCGTGTCAATATTTTTAATGATAACTTGGAGAAAATATATGTACTTATATGATTTAATGTCGAATATTATTCGCCCCTTATAATAATAATAATAATAATAATAATAATAATAATAATAATAATTTTAGTTAAATTCATCCATGAGAACACTTAAAAGAGAATAATAATATTATTATCTGTAAGTAATGAAATAAATTATGATGCAATTTTTATTTAATTGAAGCTAAATATTTAAATTGTAGTAGAAATAATTTATCCTAAAAAGTCTTAATAATTAAGAATTTTTTTTGTTTAAGGTTAATAATTAAATGAATGATTTGAGAAAGAGATAGATCGAATATGGAACGTTAGAGAGAGAGAGAGAGAGAAATTAGGAAATATGGAGAGAGAGGGGGAGGAGAGAAATTTTGACTTATGATAGCGGGTTGTTCAAAAATTAAAAAAACCTGCAACTTATTAAAATATTTTAAAATTGTACACATGGCATTTTTGTAGAGGGTGACTAAGATTAGTTACCTACGATTGTGACTAATCATAGAACTCCCCTTTTAAGTTTCTTCTCTTTTCTTTTTTCTCTTTTCTTTCTTCTCTTTTCTCTCTCAAACTCATTTGGGGAGTTCTATGATTAGTCACAATCGTGGGTGACTAATCTTAGTCATCCTCTAAAAAAATACCACGTGTACAATTTTAAATATTTTAATAGGTTGCAGGTTTTTTTAATTTTTGAGCAACCCGCTATCAAGAGTCAAAATTTCTCTCTCCTACCCCTCTCTCTCCATATTTCTAATCTCTCTCTCTCTCTCTCTCTCTCTCTCTCTCTCTAACGTTCCATGTTCGATTTATCTCTCTCTCAAATCATTCATTTAATTATTAACCTTAAACAAAAAAATCCTTAATTATTAAGACTTCTTAGTATAAATTATTTCTACTACAATTTAAATATTTAGCTTCAATTAAATAAAAATTGCATCATATTTTATTTCATTACTTGTAGATAATAATATTATTATTCTCTTTTAGTGTTCTCACGGATGAATTTAACTATTATTATTATTATTATTATTATTATTATTCTTATAAGGGGCGAATAATATTCGACATTCAATCATATAAGGACATATATTTTCTCCAAGTTATCATTAAAATATTGACTCGTTAGTATGAAAAATATTATATGAATTCATAGACGTACAAATAAAATACAAATTATAGGAAAAAAATTAAATTCAAATAAACTATTTAAATTTATTTTGTTTATTTTAAATAAGTCAAACAAACTATGTGCAAATAATATTTCATTATACATATTAACCATAACTATTCAAACCAATAAACTATTTTTATATTATTATTATTATTATTATTATTATTATTATTATTATTATTATTATTATTATTATTATTATTATTATTATTATTGTGTTTCATAGCATATCTCCATTAATAATCAAAGCACAATTTCTTTTACCAACTAATGCTTGTTGTGTTCCTCTCTTTGTATTTTATACTAACAAATTGATTTTAAAAATACATTATTCAATATCACTATAGATCAATCATTTTAAAATAAATCTATCGATAATATAAATAGCTTACTTAATAATGATATCCATATTTTATAATTTTTTTTATTTTTTAAAACATAGATGTTCATATTCTATGTATATTCTTAAAATAATTTATAATGAATGTGATATCTTTTTTGAAATATGTTAAAAAAATTAAATTAAATGTAAATTTTTATCCACTATTAACATATATTCGAATTTTTGAGTTATAAATAATATTTATTTTGGTATCAATTTAGTATTTAATTTTTTTTATCACAGTTTTCAATTAATTATCCCTGTTAATACACATTTCTAAAATTAATAAAATTTTTTATAAAAAGTACCATGATATTTATAATTTAAAAATAAAAATAATGGTACCATGGTATTAAAACATAAAAAATTAACTGATTATAATGGTACCACAATTTTATAATGGAACAATGGTATTAAAAAAATAAAAAATTATAATGAGTACCATGGTTTCTTTATTTATTTTAAAAATAAAATTTTAATTGGTTAATATTTAGTAGGCTGGTCTACTATAATAATGGTTGTATAAAAAATTCCTTGCTAACCTGTATAGCAGGTAGCCTTTCTAATTTACCTGCATAACAGGTTGTAGGTCCTTGAAAGATTAATGATTTAGATTAAATATCACAAATCTAATGGCTAAAATTAAAGGTGACTAACGTTAGTCACCTACAAACTGTGACTAACGATAGAATTTCCCAACTTATTTTTCTAAAATTTTCTTTTACTTCTTTTCTCCTTAGTTTTGTAATCATAAAATTTAGTCTAGTTTTAATTTTACTTTTTCACTTATTATAAATTTAATCAATATATTAAACCTAGTTGAAAAGATAAATATAAATCATAAAAATAGTTAATATATACATAGACATTAACACACATGCAATAAAAACTTTATTTTAAATTTAATCATTTCATTAGATTATATTTCATTTTTAATTTTAGGCACACATTGAGTGTGCCCAATATATTAATATGAATGATTCGTTAGAATAGATATATTTTGTAAAAGGGTAAATGTCAACCTAAATAGTTATAAGTGGGCTATGTAATCAAAGTTAGGGTTCTCAATGGGTAGGATTTAGAGCAAATTTGGAAAATTTGAATCCAAATCCAACAAACTTCTTCAACATTTGAATTTGACCCAAATTACATAGGATTTACATTCAATGCTATTGAGTCGAACGCGATAAAAAATTCGAAACCTAATAAGAAAATCCGATCTTATTAACAATTAAAAAATTTAAAAATTTAAAATTAAGTAACAAATAAAAAAAATTATGTAAACAATACAATTTAATTAAGTAGTAACTTATTTTAGAATATGTATAAAAACTATACATTATTTTGTTAAAAGAATTACTTTGAAAAATAAAAACAGTATATTATTAATTATTATGGGTTATATATTGCATTCTATTTAAACTTCCTTGCAACATTATATACATAAGGTTATTAATCTAATAAAAAATATTATTAAAGTTTGAATTCGGATCTTTAACGGATCGAACTGCTTGATTCTATATTCTATCCATTTATTTCGAATTACGAATATTTATATCTGCATATAATCCAATGAATATTTTAATCGATTGAATATACTAAAATTTGGATTGGATCCGAATTAAAATCCGCTCCATTGAAAGCCCTAATCAAAGTAAGAAGAAGCTGGTAGTTTTTTTTTTTTTTTTTTTTTTTTTTTTGTAGGTAAAGCAACAAGTATTTTACTTGCCATCTTTTCAAATTTTTTTTTTATATTTTTGCTCCTTTAATTGCAAGATAACTTTAGGGCTTTAGGGTTTTATTTTATTGAATACTTGTCAATTGTAGTTTTTTTTTAATTGTAGTTTTCTTTAGGTTTTTATATATTTTTATTATTTTTAAATGATCTTTAGAGTTGTAAAGAATTATATTGGGAAGTAGTTAATTACTACATTAATCAAAAGTTTCACTAATTATTTTGATATCTGTACAAATATTTGAAGGTTGAAAGAGTAAAATGACCAAGGATAAAAAAAATTGATTCTTCCTTTTAGAAAGTATTTTTTGAGAAAGATGATAAAACTATAGGCTCAACATCTTCAGTCCCGTCAATTCAAATTCAAATTCAAATGATCAAAGTGTACAATCATATATATATATATATATATAATTTTTCAATGAATTATTTTGGCTCCCCAAAAATTTTGGTCATGATCCACCGTTGCAACAAAATAAATATATGCCTAACTTCAAAACAAAAATTGAATTATTATTAACTAATTATGAGAAATTTCACCATTGAAATAATTATATATATATATATACACACACACACACACACTAGCCACACCGCACACTCTATACGTGTGCAAAGTATAAAATACATATATATATATATCACTTTAGTACTTCAATTTTTTTTAAGATGAAAATATAAATATATTATTAAATTTCTTTTATAAGAATACTTTTGTAAGAATTATTTGAAATAATTTATTAAATTATAATAATTTAAAAATAAAATAATTATATGAAATAAAATTACATGATAAAGAATAAACACAAAAAGAAAAAAAAATTAAGTAATTGTAATTAGAGAAAGTGGTTTGTAGGTTGAGACCATGGGTTTTTTAAATTGAATGTAATATTACAATATCGACCTTTTTATTTGTTTATTTATTGCATGTGTTTACTAATTAAAAAGGGTAAAATTGGTACATTAAAATTTGGTATCCGAATTGAGTCGATTTCATGTGAATTTTTAATTTTAGCCACAATTTTACATATCTCTATTTATTCCACATAAAATTGAAGGGCAAATTTTTTAAAACCATATAAATAACCCCATTTGTGAGACAAAAATAGCCTTCTTTTTACTAGCAACACCGCACACTCCATGTGTGTGTAAAATATAAAAAATATATATTTTAATTTAGTACTTAATTTTTTTTAGGATGAAAATATAAATATATTATTAAATTTCTTTTATAAGAATACTATTTTAAGAGTTATTTGAAATAATTTATTAAATTATAATAATTTAAAAATAAAATAATTATATGAAATAAAATTACATAATAAAGAATAAACACAAAAAGAAAAAAAAATTCAAGTAATTGTAATTAGAGAAAGTGGTTAGTGGGTTGAGAACATGGAATTTTTAAATTGGATGTAATATTACAATATTGACCTTTTTATTTGCTTATTTATTGCGTGTGTTTACTAATTAAAAGGGTAAAATTGGCACATCAAAATTCGGTATCCGAATTGAATTGATTTTATGTGAATTTTAAATTTTAACCAAAATTTTATATATCTCTATTTATTCCACATAAAATCGAAGGGCAAATTTTATAAATTCACATAAATAACCGCCATTTGTGAGACAAAAATGACTTTCTTTTTATAATAACTAGCAGTGTCGTACACTCTATACGTGTGCAAGATATAAAAATTATATATATCTTAATTTAGTGCTTAAATTATTTTAGGATCAAAATATAAATATATTATTAAATTTCTTTTATAAGAATACTTTTTTTAAGAACTATTTGACATAATTTATTAAATAATAATAATAATAATAAGCTAAAAATAACATAATTACATAAAATAAAATTACATAGTAAAGAAATAGGCACAAAAAGAAGAAAAAATATCGGATATTCGTAATTAGAGAAATTATTATTTGTGTGTGTGTGTGTGTGTGAGAGAGAGAGAGAGAGAGAGAGAGAAAGAGAGAGAGAGAATTAAAATATTAATTATTGATTTAAAGGAACTTTTTATTAAAAATGGATTTCAACTTTCAAAATTTAAAATGATAAAGAAAGTGGTTTGTGGGTTGAGAAAATGAGTTTTCAAATTGGATTATGATATTACAATATTGTGCTCTCTATTTACTTATTTGTTGCATATTGTGTGTGTATATATATATATATATATGTAGTTTTCTCCAGTAAAAGTACTCTTCACAATATCGCGAGAGAAGTGTATATATTACAAGATGAGTATTTCAATTTGATTAGTTTAATGTTTTATCGATCATAACAACGAATTAAAGTTTTAAAATAGGGATAATGAGATTCAATTATTTGTATGGAGATTGCTACGGTCTCTTTAAAATTGTTATAGTCATTTTCACTCAATTTATGATTTTTATCAATAAACCAATATACTCTTTTAATTTTTAAATATTAATTTCATTCAATTTTTTGGACAAACAAGTCCTAAGGGTTTGTCTTCACCTTTCTACTGAGAAAATAATTATTCTTCGTTTTTCTTTCGACTTTGGTGACGAAAATTTAAGAAGTACTCTTCAACTCTATCTTTGGTGGATGATAATCCAAGAAAATTCATATTCTAGCTAGTATGATTGTCTTTTGTGTAGATGTTTTGTATATATTTATTGTATTTCTACTTCTTTCTCATATTAGTTTTAATTACTTAAAAAATGTAGGAGACTAGAATTTTAGAAGATGCAACAACGAGTTTTGATTTGAGAAGATAATAAAGCTTATGAATATCAAGAGTACCAAATAAATTTTAGGATTTTACCGTTCTTACAACACATCCAATCTAATAGCAATGGATGTATTGATTTATTTTGCATCTTGTTTATATTGTACATTAATTAATACTTTCTCACACTTTGAGTTCAGGAAGTTGTTGTTTAATAAACAAAATTTGTGGATTGATCAACTTAATAGTTTTTTTTTATAGGATTTACAAAATAAATATGAAAAAAAAAAATACCTCTTGCACAAAAAGAAGTTACTTAAGGTGAATTTCTCAAGTTGCGGATTCTTCTCATTGTTAGATGGTAGAAGAGCCTAAAATTAATTCTCATAGAGCATCCACTAGAAGGTCTACGTATGACTTAAAAATTTTGCTAGTAAATAGTAATATTTATTTTGTATTAAGTAAGTTGGGCAAAATACAAATGTGAAACAAAACCTTAAAGAAAATGACTAAACAATAAAGAAAATAGTATATATGAATTCAAATTAATAACAAGAGTGTTTCAAGGATGAATCAGCAATTTAATCAATTATTCAATATAAAAAATAAAAATGGAGTGACAATAATAATTTTAGAGTGCTAATAATAATTCTTTATTTGATTTGAGCTGTGTATTTACTAAAACACAAAGTTTGTTGCATATTAATTCATTATTATCCTTCAATTAACTATTTAATCACCATACTATTTTTTGACAATCCAGATAAACGTTTAGCTTTTTCCTTGAGGCAAAAATGATCCATCGATGCTTACAAATTGAGAAGTAAAAATTAATCAGAAGAGATGTGAAATATTTGGAATATATGAATTGCCTAATCAACAAAAAAATTTATATTAGACAAGTACAAAGCCAAGAAAGCTACAATCAACTTTTTTCTCTTACCAAAGTCGCTTTGTCATTTTTTTTAAATTTTTTATATTCATTGGCCATCATGTTTGGACGGTTGGATCCACATGATGAATGGATTTGGTAAAAAGTATAGTGGTTTGTTTTTGTGATCTTGCCTCCGTGGGACACCTAAAATTGCGGAGATTCCTTATTTTAAAATGATGTTACATTTCATATTTTATAATATATATTTATATTATATGTATAAAATTATTTTTTAATTATATATTTAATATAAAATCTATACATTTAGCGTACCATCATGCAACAAAATAGAATATGAAAAATGATTTGCCATAGAGAATCTCAAATGTGAAATTAACCGAATGAAAAGTGACCAATATGGCGATAATATGTAAATTATGCTGCAAATTTTGTAACGAAATTTTAAAGCATTACAATTAGATATGATAGATAAATGTTATATAAAATTTAAAAAATAAATAATTATCCACTTTTAGAAAAATGACTCCCTTTCATATATATATAACATGACACTTTTGAAAAGTGTTTCAATTATTTATTAATTTTGATATCATAATTAAAAAATAATTTAACTTGACATATATAATATTATAGTGTCACACAAAGCAATTTTGATTTAGTGACAATAACTAAAGTGTCATGTATTTGAATATCACAATAAAGTAAAGATACATTATAGTTAAATTTTGATATGCTTATTAATTGAGGCATTTTTCATGAGATGTCCTAATAGGTATACAGATATGACACTTTTAGAATGTGTCACAAAAAAAATGTCAAATTTGATCTTTTTTAGTAGCGACAATAGCTTAATTTGATATTTTGTAGTGTCACAAAAGATACATTTTAGTTTAAATTTGGTATAATTTATAAATGCACTTTTGTGAAGTGCCACGATAAATACATAATTAAAATACTTTATAAAAATATCATATTATATGTGTCAAATTAAGTCATTTTTTTAGTAATATATTTTATAAAGAGTATTTTAATTATAAGTCATACTAATATATTTTTTGTGACAATTTGAATTATGAAGTTAGGCTATTATTTCACTTAAATACGTGACATATTTACTAGTAATTTTAAAGATACATTTAGAAATGCGCAAATTAAGTTGGTTTTAAACTATCTAGTAATCCCTTGCACGTGGATTATGAGAGATTTGCATTGGTTCAGAAACGGTTGAGAAATAGATTTACATAATAATTAATTTATTAATTCGGGTTAATTATTTCCATCAAATAAGAATTGATTTATATGAACTAAATGTTAACAAATCATTGCTGAAATTTAGCGAATGAATTCTTTCCGCATGATTGGAAAAGTTTTGTTTCGTATTTATTAAATTTATGAAAGACAAAAAAAAATGATTAAAATTGATCAAATTATAAGATTAAAAATAAATAAATAAGTAAAATAAAATATAGGAATATGAGGGAGGAGAGAAACAAGAGTAGAAAGAAAATTAATAGTATTAGTATATTGGGCACACTCGATGTTTGTCTAAAATAAAAATAAAATATAATTTAACTAAAGAGTTAAAATTTGATGTTAAAATATTGATTTTCTATTAAATTTTCTATACAAATATATTTATCTTTTTTAACTACTTTTATTATTTATACTATACCATTAATTTTCTATATATTTATTAAATTTATAATTGGCAAAAAAATTAAATTTAAAACCTAATGATTTTTTAAGAAAAATAAATAAAAATATAAAGTAGAAAATTCTAGAAAGAGGAATGTGAAAGAGAATAGAGAGAAGAATAGAAAAGAAAATTTAAAAAAAAAAATACATGGAGAGAGGAGAGAGATAGGAGAGTAGTTATTTTATTAAGTATATTTTTGGCATTCCACAACTAAACATACCACAAAAAAAGGTCAAAAGCCCTCTTGCTTAATATCATAGTATAAATAATATAGATTACAGAAGAATAAAAGACAGAGAAAATAGAGAAGAGATAAAGATAGGAGATGAAAGGAAATAAAAAAGGTCCGTACTAAAGACACCAAAAAATTATTAGAGGGTGCTAGTGCTCTATAAAAGGAATAGATACATTAATTACGGTATTACCCTTTTAACTAATATAAATACTCAAACTCTTGATATTATTATTAAGAATCCTAAAAACAGAACACTAATAGTGTCTATGGAAAAATTATTCTTATTTTGAAATTCGGGTTGCTATAATCTTTTATATTACTTTAATGATTATGCAATTTAAATATTAGTTAGATTAGAAATTATATATTTCAAAAAAGTTCTTTGAACTCATTCAAGAAGTTTAGTTGAATTTGTCCAATTCACATTCATATGCTTCAAAAATAAAATCCGTCAAAAAATTGGTAAAAATTTCATATAGTCAGCATTTTGCGCATTCGCTAAACCAATGAAATTAATTGCTATCTCTGACTCGAGAACTTCAGACTTCACAAGACATAAATTTCTGAACATCACGGGCATGCATGTGGCAATACTTGTAAAATTTTTGAATCATGCATGGTGTCATAGTCAAATAATTAATAACTTGTGGCAATACTTGTGGTTCTATATTATACATTGTTTCTCCAAAAAAGATTGCAACACGCATTCTTGCTAATAGTGTCTGCACTAAAACTAAGGATTGGTTCCTCTTTCCAACCACATCTTTGTAAAGATACTTTCCACAAAAATAACTCATTTTCATTTTTTTTACCTTTTAAAAATTCGAAAACATTTAAATCTTCACATAAATATTTCAAACTTATTAAAAACAAATAATTACATTATTCATAATTAAAATTAGTGTATCGGACACACTTGATGCACGTCAGTGCGTGAAAAATAAAAATAAAATATAATTTAACTAAATAGTTAAATTTTGATGTTAAAATATTATTTTTCTAATAAATTTTCTATCCAAATATATTTATCTTTGTAACTACTTTTATTATTTATACTATATCTTTAATTTTTTTTATATATTTATTAAACTTATAATGAGCAAAAAAAAAATTAAATTAAAAATAAAATAATTTTTTTAAGAAAAAATAAATAAAAATATAAAGTAGAAGAAAATTTTGAAAAGAGGAATATTAGAGAGAATAGAGAGAAGAACAGAAAACGAAATTAAAAAAATTAAAAATACACACTGAAGAGAGGGGGGATGAGACTTGACAGAGAAGAAATGAAAGCAATTATTTTATTAAGAATATTTTTGGAATTTTATAATTAAACACACAACATAAAAAGTCGAAGGCCTTCTAATTGTAATACAATAGTAAAGATATTACTGAAAACCTACTGTTGGCGATTAAATTTCGTCAAATTAAAAAATTAACAAGTGTAAATTAAAATATTAAATATTAATTAAATTTTCTATTTTATATTTTGGAATTTTCTGAATTTAATTCCAATATTAAATAGTTAATATTAATTAATATTTTAATATTTATTTTGCCGGCTAATGAGAAGTCGCCAAGTGTCAATATGAGGTGTTTCGGCCAATTCAATCAAGTCTTGCAGCCTGAAAGTCCAAAACCAATCAAATGGTGACAAGTGGCGCATTTGGTCGCATGAACCAATCAAATAATGACACATAAATGATATTTCTCTCTTTAATAATAATTTATATTAAAGAGATAAATATCGAAGAAGTGGCTAGCAATCTCAAAACCCTACACAAACACCTATAAATAGAGGTCATTTGGGGTTCAACGGAGGAATTAAGAAGTCCTCAAGAGCCGGACATCAAGAAGTCTTTAAGGGCCGGACATCAAGAAGTCTTCAAGAGCCAGAACTCAAGAAGTCTTCAACATACAGAGACAAGCTCACAAGAACACGACCTTCGTACGAGCTCTCAAAATTCTCAAGTCTTCAAATTGCAAGCGACTGCTATGACGACGTACTGCATCCACAAAGGCTCTACTTCGTCTTCAAAGTGCAAGTGCTTCAACGCCTTCGATTTCAAAGCCGACCTTTGACTTCAAGGTAAATCGTGACTTCCATCCCGCAAATCCAGGAAGGAATCACATCATTCATCCGGGAATAAGCTTTAAGCCCTCGGAAACAAATTCGGAGAGAAGAATCAGGGGATTTAGTCTACTAGGAAATTATTTTCCTTTTAATTATATCCTTTCTTCAAATTCAAAATATTTGTCACATATTTTTCTTGTATTGTACTTGTTTGTTTTACAGATACGAAAATTTTGTGTGAACAAATTTCTGGCACGCCCAGTGGGACACAAACCTACCCCTCATCTCTTTTCTCCTAACAACGCATCAACATCACTCTTTTAAGCAAGTTCGATGGTCCCTAAGAAGAACAATGCTGGTTTCACCAAAAGAGACGACATGGACAAGCTTGCTGAGGACGCTGTCAATCAATCCTCAACCAAGGCCAAGGTCTCCGACTCTGAGTCTTTCCATGGTTCCAACCCTCCGAGCCCGACGGCTTCTGCTGGCAAAGCACTCCACTTCGCCGAGACAACCGCGGTGGACGAGCAATTGGCTCAGATGGCTCAGGCTATAGCAAACCTGCAAAGGACGATTGAGGATAAGGATTTTCAAATCGCTCAACTTGTGGGCAGGTTGGAGCGTTCAAATGTTGGGGAGCCTAGTCACCGGTATCAGAATCCTCAAGTTCAAGCCACAAATGAAGGGCAAACTCAAGAAACACAACAAAAATACGAGCACATGCCAAGGCTTGAGCAATCAACCACCTCTATCGCCACACTGTCGGTGCAACAATTGCAATATATGATTGCCAACACCATAAAAGCTCAGTATGGTGCCCCAGCACAGCATTATCCGATGTACTCGAGCCCTACACCAGACGCATCGACTCACTGAGGATGCCGATAGGCTACCAACCGCCGAAGTTTCAGCAATTCGATGGAAAGGGCAACCCGAAGCAACATATCACGCATTTTGTGGAAACATGCAATAATGCGGGAACCTATGGCGACCACTTGGTAAAGCAGTTTGTGCGTTCGCTGAAAGGAAATGCTTTTGATTGGTATGTTGATCTTGAGCCTGAGTCTGTTAACAGCTGGGACCAAATGGAGAGGGAATTCCTGAACCGCTTTTACAGCACACGTCGCACTGTAAGCATGATTGAGCTCACCAATACAAGGCAATGGAAGGATGAGCCGGTGGTGGACTACATCAACAGGTGGCGTGCGTTGAGCCTAAATTGCAAGGATAAGCTTTCTGAAATTTCTGCAGTGGAGATGTGTATCCAAGGGATGCACTGGGGGCTTCTCTACATTCTCCAGGGAATCAAGCCTCGTAACTTCGAAGAGCTGGCCACTCGCGCCCATGACATGGAGCTTAGTATCGCCAATCATGGAGCCAACTTCCCTGCTGGAGATCAGAAGAAAGAAAGAAAAGATGTAAAGAAAACTGAGAAACATTTTAAGGCCTCCACCAAGGAATCAATGGCTGTCAAGGCAACTCCAATCAAAATCCCAGGTAATGATAAAAAGAATGGACCGAAGTTTGGAAATCAGCACGTCCCGAATGAAAGGCGTCGACCTTCTATGGAAGAAAGACAAGAGAAGGAATACCCGTTCTCGGACTCCGACGTCTCCCACATTTTTGATGAACTACTGGCGAGAAAACTGATTCAGCTACCGGAGCCAAAACGACCAGAAGAGAGTGGAAGGGTGAATGACCCAAAATACTGCAAGTACCATCGGGTCGTCAGTCATCCGATAGAGAAATGTTTCGTGATAAAAGACAAAATCATGGCACTAGCAAGAGACGGAAAGATAATCCTTGATAGTGAGGACGCTGCAGATGCAAATATTGCGAGTGTGACAACAACTGCCAACACTGAGAGTGCACCCCAACACAAGCATGATATGAGTCTATCGTCAACCATGATCCAATTTGGAAGTTTAGATCCAAACTTTATCAAAAACATGTTCATCAAGGATACAAAGGTTGAAAAGGATGCAGATTCAGCCTCTGAAACTGAGAACGAGGGCGAGTGGATCCTTGTAACGCGCTGTCGAAGGCAAAAGCAACATGTGGATCAGTTTCATCCCGTGCCGGCGAAGAAATTGAACCAAGCCAAGATTAAAGGTGCACGGCCCAGGAGAAACTCAAAAGTTTCACGAACTAAAGGGAAGAAAGCATCGAGAAGCTGGAGACGTCGTCCTATCACTTTGGGCGACTTCTTTCCTGAGAAAATGCTCCGATCAGAGGTCCAAACAGCACACGCTACATCCTGCAAAGAGGAAAAAGAGGAAAGTTATGCTTCTTGCTACGCCACCAATATTGTTGTTGCCTTTACAGACGAAGACTTATTGTTGGGATCAAAGCCCCATAACCGACCACTTTTCGTCTCGGGTTTTATGCAAGAGCAAAAAGTCAATCGCATACTGGTTGATGGAGGTTCTGCCGTGAATATCATGTTGAAATCCACCATGAGAGACCTAGGAATATCAATTGAAGAACTAGCTCGAAGCCGTTTGACAATCCAAGGATTCAACCAAGGGGGGCAACGAGCCATCGGCATGATTCGCCTAGACCTCACGATAGGAGAATTAAAGGCGAGTACATTGTTTCATGTGATTGATACAAAAACCTCATACCGTTTGCTTTTAGGGCGTCCATGGATTCACGAAAATGGTGTTGTGCCATCCACCCTTCATCAATGCTTCAAGTATGTAAGAAATGGGGAAATCTTGAAGGTAGATGCAGACGTGAAGCCATTTACAGATGCTGAGTCACACTTCGCTGATGCAAAACTATACATGGAACTCGACTCAATAGATAAGGTGATGCCTATAAAGATCCCGATGGGTCATCCTACTGAAATAGAGGAATCAAGTCACGGGGAAGGGAAACTCGCACCATGCCCTCAAATAACTGACAAAGGAAAAGAAAGCGCAAACGAGCCCATAGATTGCCAAATTTTGAAGTCTGAACTGACTTTGCCGATTACTAGATTAAACCTGACGCCGTCTACTTCTTCTATAAGAAGTTCGCAAGAAAATCTCCAGGGAACATTTAATCCTAACGCTTATACACTGTTGCGAAAGTTTGGTTATGATTTCTCAAACCCATCCAGGTTGGGAAGTTTGAAGCCTGAGTTGACTGGCGAGAGGATCCATGGACTCAGCAAGGCACAACATAAACTCAGAAAACAAGGGTTTCGTGTTGATCAACCAAGAACCGGTTTGGGATATACGCCAGAAGAACCAGTAAGGATACGAGTTTCCAAGAAAGACAAGTATGCCAATGTCCAACACATTACAACACAAAAGATGAAAGCAGGAAAAGAAGGAGAAGAGATGGTCAACGCATATCAGTATTTGATCGTCTAGGCACTCCAAATACTCATACTTCTGTGTTCAAAGACTTGGTTCTGCCAAACAAAAATCATCTATACATGACAGGATTGGCAACAGTCGTCCTTCGATTTTTGACCGGCTTGGAAATGGCAGTCTGCAGGATCAAGTGGAGCAAAGCCATGAGAATACCGAGACAGAAAAAGAAGATCGAATTATTCATTTGTCTCAAACACGCGAAAGTAAATCTTCATTATTGCTCATTTCTATGAATGGAACAGTGAGTATAAAGCAACGTACCATTGATCGTTCTTGTCCGTTAATTAGAGATACTCAAGGCGGTAATGAAGTAGAGGTCATCGTCAACTCTTGTTATGCAAGTTTTATGGACGAGCCAGAGGCAAAGGCTCACCGTCAAGCTATAAGGGAGTTGAAGAAGTTGATCAGTGCTGGTTTCGTGCAAGCACCAGGTAACTTGGGTTGGAAGCTGAAACTATGCCCAGTCATGAACGTAAATGGAATATTGAGATGGGCCGTTGCATACAAGATGTCCAAAGTCTCTAACGACTATGCTCCAAGTATGCAATCTGACGATGAGGATATGACCAAAGAAGTGCAAACATGCAACCATATCTCAATTGATGAGGATTCGGCCTCTGAGGTTTCCGAAGATGACATCCAGGAAGCCCCTCCACAACTTGAAGATGGTGGACAAGCAACTGTGGATGAGTTGGAAGAAATGAATCTAGGGACGATAGAAGAGCCACGACCTATATTCGTCAGCGCACTTCTAAGTTTCGAGGAAAAAGGCAAGTATATCGAGCTCTTAGCTGAATATAGAGACATTTTCGCTTGGACATACAAAGAAATGCCTGGACTAGACCCGAAGGTTGCAGTTCATCACCTTGGGATAAAGCACGGAGCAAGGCCGGTGAAACAATCACAACGGATACTCCGTCCGGAACTAGTCCCGCTTATCGAGGTCGAGGTTAACAAGCTTATTGATGCTGGGTTCATTAGAGAGGTCAAATACCCAACTTGGATCTCCAGCATAGTGCCTGTCAAGAAGAAGAACGGCCAAATACGTATATGCGTTGACTTCCGAGATCTAAACAAGCATGCCCAAAGGATGACTTCCCGCTTCCTATCATCGAGCTTATGGTTGATGCTACCACGGGACATGAAGCGTTGTCTTTCATGGATGGATCATCGGGCTATAATCAGATCAGAATGGCGCCAGGAGATGAAGAATGCACAGCATTTCGCACCCCAAAGGGCATTTACTGTTATAAAGTCATGCCCTTCGGACTGAAGAACGCAGGTGCCACCTACCAACATGCCATGCAAAATATTTTTGACGACATACTTCACGACAAGGCGGAGTGTTATGTGGATGATCTTGTCGTCAAAACAAAACGGAGAAGTGATCACCTAGCAGATCTCCGGGTGGTTTTCGATCGGCTAAGAAAATACGGCTTGAAGATGAACCCGCTCAAATGCGCTTTTGGCGTCACCCTCGGGCAAATTCCTTGGTTTTATAGTACGCCATCACGGGATTGAAGTTGATCCGGCCAAGATAGATGCAATTCAAAAAATGCCCGCGCCGAGAAATCTTAGGGAACTACGAAGTTTACAAGGTAATCTCGCATTTATTAGAAGGTTCATATCAAATCTTGCTGGACGATGTCAACCGTTTAGCCATTTGATGAAAAAAGATGCCCCGTTTGTATGGGATAAAGGATGCCAAAATGCTTTTGAAAGTATAAAGAAGCACTTGGCGAACCCACCAGTCTTGGGAGCTCCGACATTGGGAAAGCCGCTCATATTATATATTGCTGCTCAAGAAAGCTCGATTGGTGCTCTAATGGCTCAAGAAAATGAAGGAGGAAAAGAAATGGCCTTGTATTACCTGAGCCGCCGGTTAACAGAGAATGAGGTGAAATACTCCCCAATTGAGAAGATATGTTTGGCTTTGTTTATTGCGATTAAAAAAGTTAAACATTACTTTGAAGCATATCCCATTCGACTCATCTCTCGTGCTGATCCCGTCAAATTTGTGATGTCAAAACCGGTACTTGCAGGGAGACTAGCTAGGTGGTCTGTCATATTTAACCAATATGACATCATATACGTACCACAAAAGGCCGTCAAAGGGCAGGCACTCGCCAATTTCCTTGCAGACCATCCAATTCCAGCAGAGTGGGAATTATCTGACTCTCTTCCTGACGAAGACGCTCTCTTTGTTGAAATCTTGCCGGCATGGATGATGTTTTTCAATGGAGCAGCTAGAGTCGATGGAGCTGGAGCAGGGGTCGTTTTCGTCTCCCCAGAAAAACTAGTGTTGACATATTCATTTGTGTTGGGCGAATTGTGCTCCAATAATGTGGCTGAATACCAAGCGTTGATAATTGGGCTCCAAATGGCTGTAGAAATGGAGATTACTGATCTGGAGGTCTATGGTGATTCAAAACTGATTATTAATCAGATTTTGAATGAATATGAAGTCAAAAAGGAAGATCTCATTCCTTATTTTCGACAAGCCTCAAGCTTGGTGAAGAAATTTGAAAATATTACCCTAAGTCACATCCCAAGAAAAGAAAATAGAATGGCCGATGCATTAGCCAATCTAGCTGCTACTTTGGCACTGTCAGAATGGGAAACAACAACGTGCCAGTATGTAACAGATGGGTGTTACCGTCGTTAGATGAGCCAAATCACGAAGAATCGATGGCCACGTCAGTCGCGGTATGTGAAGATGATGATTGGAGACACCGTTGATTGAGTACCTGAAGCACGGAAAGCTGCCATAGAACCCGCGCCATAAAACAGAGGTGCGGCGGAGGTCGTCTCGCTTCATCATATACAAAGACATATTGTATCGACGATCATTTGAAGGCAACTACCAGCGCTGCTTAGGTGATGAAGAAGCAGTTGAAGCTATGACCGAAGCACATTCTGGAGTATGTGGAGCTCATCAATCAGGTCCGAAGCTCCACTTTAGGATCAAAAGGATGGGCTATTATTGGCCCACGATGGTTAAAGACTGTTTGGACTTCGCAAAGAGATGTGAGGCTTGCCAGATGCATGCTAACCTCATACACCAACCTCCAGAACCTCTACACCCTACAGTGGCTTCATGGCCATTTGACGCATGGGGTCTTGATGTGGTGGGGCCAATAACTCCCAAGTCTTCTGGCGGGCATGCTTATATTTGGCTGCTACAGACTACTTTTCTAAATGGGCTGAGGCGATCCCGTTGAAAGAAGTGAAGAAGGAAACTGTAGTTGAGTTCATCTGTTGCAATTTAATCTTCAGGTATGGAGTGCCTCGGTACATCATCACCGACAATGGAAGGCCTTTCTACAATAAGTTGGTGGATAAGCTATGTCTTCAGTTTGGGTTCAAGCAGCATAATTCCTCCATGTATAATGCTGCTGCAAATGGCTTGGCTGAAGCATTCAACAAAACTCTGTGCAATCTTTTGAAGAAAGTCGTGTCGAAATCGAAGAAAGATTGGCATGAGAAAGTTGGGGAAGCTTATGGGCATACCGGACAACACATCGAACTGCCACCCAGGCCAATCCCTATTCTCTGGTATATGGCACTGAAGCTGTGCTCCCTCTCGAAAGTCAAATACCTTCACTCCGCATAGCCATTCAGAAGGACTCACTGCTGAGGACAATGCTCGTCTCAGACTTGAGGAGTTAGAGGCATGGATGAGAAAAGGCTTGAGACACAACACACCTTGAATGCTACCAAGCTCGCATGACAAGGCGTTCAACAAAAGGTCCGTCCGAGAACATTTCAAATAGGCGACTTGGTCCTGGCAGTAAGAAGACCCATCACCATCACACAGAGAATGGGAAATAATTTATGTCAAAGTGGGATGGTCCTCATGTGGTCAAAGAGGTGTACACAAGTGGTACTTACAAACTAGTTGATAAAGACGGGTTGCGGATTGGCCCCATCAATGGCAAATTTTTAAAAAGATATTACCCCTGAAGCGGCATATGCTCCTGATGCATGAGCCTAAACTGCGTCACTCCTGACCCTCATGAGTATAAACTGTGCAACGGTACCCACCAATGGTAATGCATGTGGTTAAACTGCTAACATACTCCACTGACGGTATTCCATGTGGTTAAATATAAAATACTCCACCTTGTCCAGGGCGTCTAAGCAATGGATACTCCTGGCCCGCATGAGTATAAACTGTGTACGGCCCCCCCAAACCAAAAAAAAAGAAATAAACAATTGAACTACGTAATGACTTGATACCCTTGATAGGGTACGTAGGCAGCTTGGTAATTATTCCAAGTTCAGTCATATGTTTTCAATAAATATTGTTTGTTCTTAATGATATCCTAGTCAATCTGAGGTGAATAGTTTATAAGTGAGTTAATGATTTATTTTATCAGTTCGATAATATCTCAATTAAATGCTTATGTTGAGCTAAAAAAAAAAAAAAAAGACACATATAGATTGCAGTGATGAGAATAAAAGAGAACCCGACTTTTATTGCATTTGAATATTTCATTTACAGGATGAAAGAAAACAAAAAAAAAAAAAAAAAAATGCATAGCTAAGTCTAAGTGTTCACGAAAATAAGTCAAGAGATGGCAGTCCTTGCGCGACTCTTCAAGTAGAGCCTCCATTCTCTTCAAAGCCTCGACTTCTTTGGTGGACATGCAAGGGTGTTCTCGAGCTCCAAAATAGTCTCTCGCCGCGTGTTACATCTTTTTCAATCCCGGATAAGTCCTCTTCAGCTTTGCGAAGGGACGAACTTGTTGCTTCTTCCATTTTGCCCAGATCCACGAGTTGCTTCTTCAGCTCTTCTTGTTGCTTGGTAATTTGCAGAAGTTGAATCTTCAAGTCGTCTACTTCCTTGGCCATTTTGTGTTTTTGTGCCTCTGATTCATCAAGATATTGTTGTTGCAATTAAAAGGGATTTCTCATGCGTCTCTCCTGGGTCTCTCTCTGAGTAGAAGCTACCTTAATTTTGGCATATTTGGAAGCACCCTCGAAAAAATTGATCCAGGTGGCTCTCTAATGATGACTACGTCTTCATAGTGGTCCTTCATCTGATTGACTAGGTTGTGTACAGTGGGGTCTTATATGGGGAAGTTTCCTCAAGTGGAGTCTTCATAACCTTCTGGCAAATTTCTTTTCCAATAAAAATTCAAGGAGAACTCGCTCAGCTTCACTCTTGATAACTTGGGGGCAAAATTCAGATACTGGCAGGGGCTAGATTAGGCCAAGTAGGGTGGCTGGAATGTTCTTTTAGGCTTCTTAAGGATATCGGGTTTCATTGAACACCTTAGTTACCTCAGTGCAGGTGGTGACACTCGTATACTGCTTCCCTAGGCCCGTCGCGCTCCTTATATATGGGGATAGCTTGCATACATTTTCATTAGCGCAAGGAGTGTTTACTTCAGGCAAATCAAAAGGATTACCTCATTCACCGAGCCAAACGCTTCCTTCACAAGTGCCAAGGGCTCCTTCCTCAAGCTCGCCAGCTGCAAAATAAATAAATAAACAAAAAAAAAAAAAGAGTGTTAAAAAAAAAATGAAGGGAAGAAGAGGAGACATAGGTAAATTTTTGTAAGTTTATGTATAAAGCCAGGTCCAGCTATAGGCAATGAAGAACTCGGAATATCTGCAAAGAATCCGAGGTAATAATTGATATTGTCTAAGTCAAACACCTTTGGTTTCTTCATAAGTTGGCATTGGGCCGCCATAATTCTCATTCGAGCAAGAAAGGGCTGAAATTACTTTCGTTTCCCTCAATGGGGGCATCCGTCAAAGTATGCCCATGGGTTGAATCCTTGAGAAGAACCAATCGCCTCTTGGAGTTGTTTTAGTAGGCTCTACAAAATCATTATCCTCCAAGATTTTGGTCTTTTCCGTTTGTCGGAGGAGTAGGTATTATGAGGAATTAATGTCGTGTGGTCGTCTCTAGAACCATTGAAGCCCTTCGAGGTGAGGATTGATCTTTTAGAGTAAGATTCCGTTCTTTTCTTTAGCTTTGCCGCTTGAAGTTCCACCATTATGTTTTCTTGAGCTAGCCCTGCATCTTTGCAATTAACCTTGACACATGATCCTACTACTCTTTGCCAATGAAGCTCTCCAACAGCCATCCCACCACATCGTATTCTTTGTGGGCTAACGGAAGAGAAGAAGTGTCTCCTGGCGTGATAAGCCCTCGAGGATGTGTTTTAATAAAGTACAAGATTGCCAAAGTTTCCACAAGTTTGCTCAAGTCACACAATAAATTTCCTTCTTCAGAATACCAGGGATATGTTGACCAAAAGCCAAATTGCCCGCTGAAACGATGTGGACTGTAAGCCTCGACAACGTGTTCGGCTCCACACCGAAGGGTCAAGTAACTAGATCGCAGCGCTACAAAGATATCTCGAAAAGTATCGGATGTACGAGCATCGTCCAACCTGTTACGGTTTTGATTGATACCAATGAAGATTCTGAAGTGTGGAAGGATCGATGTTATAGAACAAGTCTCGCGCTTCGGTAAGGTCAAAATACTTAGCCATATTCTCTCCCGCATACTCGCGACCATCTGAGCTCTTTTACATCGATCTCGGTAGTGGAATGCGTGCCAAGATAGTGCCCAGTCCAACCATAAATAAAATGGATAGGGAAGATGGCTGTAGAATCGTTTGGATTTGTTGAAGCAGATATGTTCCTCAAGCCGCGGTAGATGCTTCCTAGTACGGGCACGGCAATGAGAAACGCGATCGCCGGCCATGCCATCTTGCTAGAAAACTTTAAAGGACGGTGGGGCGGATTCGATTTCGCTTTATGATGCAGGTAGAACGAAACTGCAAAGCCAGCATGAAAGGAAAAGCAGCTAGGTAAGTCTCTTCTTGGGCATCTCTCTCAATATCCAAGCATTGTGAAGGCTCATCAAATTTTCGATATGAGGCCAGGAAGATGCATCGATGACTCCGGAAGGGTCTGTGAGTATCATGAGGCGGGGCCTCGCCTCTTCCTAGACGATCTCAAAGGAGGTTCTGATACTTGAGGGGTCCTTTAAACCAAAAGTTGATCCAGTCGGAGATAAGAACGCCGTCGGCATTCTTTGGAAGCTTGTGATATGCCAAGAATAAGTATTTGCAACTCCGTGGTAGAGAAGGACCGCGTGTAGCATCGCCAAGCATCTCCCTGGCAGACGAATGACCTCGTCGTAGAAATCTCCACGTATAGGTAAACCGCTCAATCCGCGAAGATCCCACAAAGAAATAGACAGCTCTCCGATTGCGGTGTGCAGAGTGTTTGTAGAAGGGCACCACATCTCGAGGAAGGCCTGAAGGACGGGCTTGTGGCAGACGTAATGAAGAGTGAGGCATGACGGCTGCACGATCTTGGCACGGCGAAGGACATCCTCGTGATAGGCTAGCACATACTCTGTCCACTCCCAATAGCCGGCGTGAAAAGATACCTCGCCAAATCTAGATGATGGAATCCTCCAAGAGCCTCCGCTGATGCTAAGATGGTGGTTTGGAAGTGAAAACTCTGGGCATGTAGCTTTGACGTCGTGAAGCGAGGATTTCAAAAGGACTCTCGAACGGGGTGAAGGACCAAAAAGTGGATCCACTATGTCCTTAATCGCCTCTTCTGACCATTGGGATAGATGCATAGACTTGCCGACGATGGAGACATGGTAGGTTGAGTGCTGATTGCCGGCTTATGGACCGCCAAGAAGTACTTTTGACTTTGAGGCCATCCTTGTCGCTTCCGATAACTATACGGGGAAAAGGTTCTACGTGGTCCTCAATATACATCTTGCAATATCCGATGTTCCTGCAGGAGTAATATATACAAATATGATATGAGGAAAGATATTGTATGTTTAAGGTTACACATCAGGTTTAAGAAATCAAAGGAAATTGATATATTTCAAGTGGAGAGAGAATGCAGATCACTATGAGTATAAACACAATTCAGTGCAGCGGCAGAGTGTTGATCTTCTCACTTTTTTTCCTTTACCAAAGTTCATTATCAGAAAGCAGCTAGTAAAATCCCGGTTTATTATTCCCTACATCAGAAAAGATATAGGGTCGTAATTCAAAAAAGAAAGAAATTGCATTCTTAATGCTGGCATGCAAGTCTCGATTGATGCAACAAAAAAAAAAAACAACAAAAAACACCAAGGGCACAAGATTGAGTTCTATCACATGATGGAACTCCAAGAGGGTTTTCCTAGTTAGATTGATGGAAGAAAGAAGCCCAAATTTGTTAATCTTCCTCTCAAAGCATGTAACTGCAAAGTAAATTTCATAAAATAAAAAAAATAAAAAAAAAGTGGTCGGGAGCAATTGGTTTTGCAAAATTTCAAGAACTTTGGAATTATGATGAATCTCTGACTGCTCTGGGGAGACAGAGCTGGTTTTGACGAAATTTCATGATGCACTTCACTAAAGAAGTATGGAATTTTGCAAAAAAGTTTGCAAGGGCAAGAATTCTCTTTCTCTGGTTATTGAGAAATTTCATCAAACATGTGGCATGCGTGAAATAAGAAAAGCAAGAATAACGTCTTATCCCATTGCCGAGCACTCAAAAATTCACCAAATCCAATTTTCTTCTGTGTTTATGTCTCGATGAATTTATTCGTTGCTTAAGAGGTCTTTATATATGGCTTGGTGAGTTATCTTATTCAATTAGGATTGGAAAAAGTTGAGTTATAATTGAAGATTTGAAGTTTATCACAATACACGTTGAATTTTCCAAGGATTACACGTCTAAGGACGTCTCCAAGCCGGACGAGAATTCTCAAAAAAATAAAAAAAAATAAAAGAAAAAAAAAAGAAAAAAATGAGAGAGAGGAAGTTTATTCTCCTGCCAGTGTTCGAGCCGAAGAAGGAGATGAGGTTCATTGTTTTCCTGCACCTGCTGCACCAAGAAAGTCACGAAACATTACTTTTATGTGAATAGGACTCCTTGACTCTCATAAAATGTGCCAAATTCAATTGAAAAGAGAATGGAGGTCAATTTAAGTCTAGCAATTGGCTTGCTAATTTGGGCCAAATAATGCTCAGAGAAAGTATTGCAATTGGATTGCTAATTTGGGTCAAATAATTCCCGAGAGAAGTCTTTGCAATGGATTACTTTGGGCTCAAATTTCATAGGCCATATTTGGAATGATGTCTCTTTATGAAATTTGAATACTTAATTTCCATGCATTCTTGGTGACTTGACGGGCTAAGTGTCATGGACAAGGAAAATCTTGCAATATTACTAACTTTGGGCCAAAAAATAGTCAAGTGAAGAAATTAATGGCTGGCTTAGTCTCTTAAAAGTCCATAATTATTATTGAAAAAAAAAAATTCAAATACTTCAAGTCCCGCCTCATGCAAATATTTGGCATGTTCGTCGCCGAACCTTGAAGTAGGGGGCATTTGTTGGCGATTAAATTTCGTCAAATTAAAAATTAACAAGTGTAAATTAAAATATTAAATATTAATTAAATTTTCTATTTTATATTTTGGAATTTCCTGAATTTAATTCCAATATTAAATAGTTAATATTAATTAATATTTTAATATTTATTTTGCCGGCTAATGAGAAGTCGCCAAGTGTCAATATGAGGTGTTTCGGCCAATTAAATCAAGTCTTGCAGCCTGAAAGTCCAAAACCAATCAAATGGTGACAAGTGGCGCATTTGGTCGCATGAACCAATCAAATAATGACACATAAATGATATTTCTCTCTTTAATAATAATTTATATAAAGAGATAAATATCGAAGAAGTGGCTAGCAATCTCAAAACCCTACACAACACCTATAAATAGAGGTCATTTGGGGTTCAACGGAGGAATTAAGAAGTCCTCAAGAGCCGGACATCAAAGTCTTCAAGGGGCCGGACATCAAGAAGTCTTCAGACAGAACTCAAAAGTCTCACTACAGAGACAAGCTCACAACACGACCTTCGTACGAGCTCTCAAAATTCTCAAGTCTTCAAATTGCAAGCGACGCTACGACGTACTGCATCCACAAAGGCTCTACTTCGTCTTCAAAGCGCAAGTGCTTCAACGCCTTCGATTTCAAAGCCGACCTTTGATTTCAAGGTAAATCGTGACTTCCATCCCGCAAATCCGGAAGGAATCACATCACTCATCCGGGAACAGCTTCAAGCCCTCGGAAACAAATTCGGAGAGAAGAATCAGGGGATTTAGTCTACTAGGAAATTATTTTCCTTTTAATTATATCCTTTCTTCAAATTCAAAATATTTGTCACATATTTTTCTTGTATTGTACTTGTTTGTTTTACAGATACGAAAATTTTGTGTGAACACCTACTATATATTCAAGTGACTAAATATCTTGATCATGTGGAACTCCTTGACACAAACTAATTATGTTGCTCTTAATTGGCATCGTGACCCTGAAAAGACATGACAAAGAGAACTTGGACTCTGTAGATATAATAGAAGATCCATGGGAAAATAATAATAAATGATATATAATCCTGCTTAATCACGATAATACGATATAGTTCAATTGATGGCACGTGTTTGATTTTGTCATAATCTTCTCCTGGCTGACCGTCCACACTTGTACCCTGTCTTTGAATTCTCGGGGCATATCGTATAAAGCTAGTCGTTTGAGATCAGTGATGAATTTCCATCCTTCTGGAATCATCTTCAGTTGTTTGCAGGCACATATTGCTAGAGAAGAAGATTGGGCATGGCTTTCTCCTCCACTCTCCATTCGACTAAATTAGGAACCAACAGAGCTCAAGACTCCTGAGTTGAGGAAATCCAGTTGCTCGGCAAACCTAGCTCTACCCACAAATGCATTTTCGAACAGGTGAAGATCTCGCAACATGGGAAGCTTCTCCAGTATTCCCATCGGGTCTTCCTCCATATAAGAATTTTCAAGATACAACCAAAGTAGATTCCTACCCAACTGGGATTCGTAAGGTGTAGCTTCTCGCCAAATGACAATTCACACTCAACACACACAAAGAGCGGCACATATTGTCTTTTTGAGAAGAG
>CM047873.1:10848821-10935871 GCA_026212405.1 Petrea volubilis
ATTTGATTCTAAAAAAAAAAATTTAAGTACCAAATTAAAGTATATATTTTTTATATTTTACATGCGCGTAGAGTGTATACCATTGTTAGTAATTTATAAAGCGAGCTATTTTATATACTTGAGCAAATTTTGTTAATACGGATCATTGTCCTATCAAACACAGGATCAATTTTATTTGAAAGCAAACGACGATGTAATTGAGACAATGATAAAGTGCTTGAAATTAAAATTCATAAAATATATATATTATTTATACTAAAAATAACGGAAATACAAAAAAAAAAATATGTTACTTAATTAACTCAAATCGCATGGTTTCTCAGGAACCGCAAACTAGCGTCACAAATTTTGCTCAAACGAATCCAAAATTAGAATAATGAAACATAAGATAATATATTGTTATTAGAAAATAATAAACAAAGATAGATATACCTAGTAAGCCAAAAGGAAATCGAAATAGGTACCAAGCGAAACCATCAATCGCCTACTAATAAGTCTATGTATATAGGAGAGAACATCGCATTTTTTTTGTCAAGTAAGTTAGTCCTAATTCAATTTAGATCTCGTTTATTCATATACTTGTGCTACATTGATTCCAGTTACTTTCAAAAATTCTCAATTGAAGTCTTTTTGTAAACTTATGATTTGAGGGGGCAAAGTTGTAATTATTTTTTTTTAAATCGACCACTAAAACTTAGTTAAATCTTAAAATTAACTTTAAATGTAGCTGAACCTATTCAAAATAAAATAAAATTTAGCTAATGTAAGGACTTCAATCATGGAAATAAACATTGAATGCCACTTTGTTGCCACCGTTGCGCTACCTGTGTCCATCTTTCCCCGCGCGCGCGCGCATACAAACATATATATATATATATATATACACACACAATTGACAATCCTGATATTATAAACAAGCTATAATTTTTGTTCAATTTTGCTAATCACCATAGCTTTAGTGAACAATTTTAAAGTGTGTGTTCAATATGTGTTTTGTGTTTGTTTTGCTCTCTTTCAAATTAAGTTTAGGGGCAAGGGTGGGGATAGCCAAAAAGAAAACAAAAAAACTGCAATTTGGCCCCTTCAAAATATAAAATTTGTTAAACAATTTAGATTGAGATATTATTCAAAGCTATGAGACTAAATGCGGCACAAGTATAATGAATGAGACCTAAATTAAAATAGGAGTTATGGAACCAAAATTGATATTGTTTCTATATCGTACAAAGCTCAAGTGGACATTTAAATTTAGACAAGCATATTTTGCAACATTTAGCGTGATACTAGAACTACGGGGTCCTTCGGCCTAATAAAGACTAGCGAGTGAGACACACTCAATGTATGTGCAAATTTTAAAAAAAGGTATAATCTAATCATATTTTTAAATTTAAATTTTATTTGAATATATAAATTTTTAACTATTTTTAATATGTTTATTAAATTTATGAAAGACAAAAACTTGATTAAAATTGATCAAATTATAGGATTAAAAAAATAAATAAATAAATTAAAATAAAGTGTCAGGAATATGAGGGAGGTGCGAAAGAAGAATGGAAAGAAAATTAATAGTACTAATGTATTGAGCACACTCGATGCATGTCTAAAATGAAAATAAAATGTAATTTATCTAAATAGTTAAAATATTAATTTTAATTCTATTAAATTTTCTATACAAATATATTTATCTTTTCAACTACTTTTATTATTTATACTATACCATTAATTTTCTATATCTTTATTAAATTTATAATTGGCAAAAAAAATTAAATTTAAAACAAAATAATTTTTTTGAGAAAAATAAGTAAAAATATAAAGTAGAAAAATTCTAGAAAGAGGAATGTGAAAGAGAATAGAGAGAAGAATAGAAAAGAACATTTAAGAAAAGAAAATAAAAAAAATATACACATTGGAGAGAAGAAATGAGAGTAGTTATTTTATTAAGTATATTTTTGGAATTCCAAAACTAAACACACCACAAAAAAAAAAAAGTCAAAAGCCTTATTGCTTAATATAATAGTATAAATAATATAGATTACAGAAGAATGAAAGATTGAGAAAATGGAGAAGAGATAAAGATAGGAGAGGAAAGAAGAAAAAAAAAAAGTCAAGACCAAATACACCAAACAATTACTAGAAGGTGTTAGTGCTTTATAAAAGGAATAGATACGTTAATTATGGTATTACCCTTTTAACTGATATAAATTCTCAAACTCTTGAAATTATTATTAAGAATCCTAAAACTAGAACACTAATAGTGTCTATGGAAAAATTATTCTTATTTTGAAATTCGGGTTGCTATAATCTTTTATATTAATTTAATGATTATGCAATTTAAATATTAGTTAGATTACAAATTATATTTTTCAAAAAGTTCTTTGAAGTCATCCAAGAAGTTTAGTTGAAATTGTTCAATTCATATTCATATGCTTCAAAAATAAAATCCGTCAAAAAATTTGTAAAAATTCCACATGGTCAGCATTTTGCCTATTTGCTAAACCAATGAAATTAATTGCGAGCTCTATCTCGAGAACTTTAGACTTCACGACATAAATTTCTCTAACCACACACCAAATCTAACTACCTCAAATCAGTAATCTTTCTGAACATCTAGACTAGAATTTGAGTACATCACGGGCATCTAGATATTTGAATCGCGCATGGGGTCAAATAATTAATAACTTGTGGCAATACCCGTGTTTCTATGTTCTGCAATGTTTCTCCAAAAATGAATGCAACACACATTCTTGCTAATAGTATCTGCACTAAAACTAAAACTAAGGATTGGTTCCTCTTCCGACCGCATCTATGTAAAGATACTTTCCACAAAAATAACGTATTTTCTTTCTTTTTTCTTTTAAAAATTTGAAAACATTTAAATCTTCGCATAAATATTTCAAACTCATTAACAACAAATAATTACATTATTCATAATTAGTATTAGTGTATCGGACACACTCGATGCCTGTAAGTGTGTGCAAAATAAAATTAAAATGTAATATAACTAAATAGTTAAATTTTGATGTTAAAATATTATTTTTCTAATAAATTTTCTATACCATACCTTTAATTTTTAATATATTTACTAAACTTATAATGAGCAAATAAATTAAAATAAAAATAAAAATATTTTTTTTTTGAGAAAAAAATAAATAAAAATATAAAGTAGAAGAAAATTTTGGAAAGAGGAATTTTAGAGAAAATAGGGAGAAGAATAGAAAACAAAATTAAAAAATTAAAAATACACATTGGAGAGAGGCGGGATAACACAGAAGAAATGAACGTGTAGTTACTTTATTAAGAATATTTTTGAAATTTCATAATTAAACACACCACATAAAAAGTCGAAGGGCTTCTAATTTAATATAATACTATAAATATTACTGAAAAGCTACTATATATTCAAGTCGAATAAATGCCCGTACTACTTGCACTCAAACCCATCATATCTTGATCATGTGGAAGTCCTTGGCACAAACCTAATTAATGCTTCTCAACTGGCATCTTTCCCCTAAAATGACAAGACAAAAAGAAAACTTGGACATATGTAGATAATAATTAAAGATCCATGGGGAAAATAAAAATAAATGATATATAATACCTGTTTAATCACCACGAATTCTGTCACGCGTTAATTGATGGCACATGTTTGATTTTGTCATAATCTTCTCCTGGTTGACCGTCCACAACTCGTGCCCTGTCTTCGAATTCTTTGGGCATACTGCTTATATTCAGTTCTTTGAGATCAGTGATGAATTTCAATCCTTCTGGAATCATCTTCAGTTGTTTGCAGCCACATATTGCTAGAGAAGAGAGATTGGGCATGGCTTTCTCCTCCACTTTCCACTCGACTAAATTAGGCAACCACAGGAGCTTAAGCCTCCTGAGTTGAGGAAATCCAGTTGCTTGGCAAACCATAACTCCGCCCACAAACGCACTCATTGACACGTAAAGATGTCGCAACATGGGAAGCTTCTCTAGTATTCCCATTGGGTCTTCCTCGATATAAGAATTCTCAAGTTTCAACCAAAGCAGATTCCTACCCAACTCGGATTCGTAAGGTGGTAACTCCTTGCCCAAACCACAACTCACGAACAAGGAACACAAAGAGCGGCACATTAGTGTCTTTTTGAGAAGAGTTGAGTATTCTGCTTCAGAATTGATCATGACATTGCAATTTTCCTCAATAACAAATTTCAATTCCCGGAATTGATCTTGGTGATTCAAGATGTAATCAATAATCATTGAGAGACAGTCTTCATCATGGATAATTGCCATGAATACTCGAAGCTTCACAAATTTTGATAGATTGCCAATATCATCAATTGAACTATCAAACCCAATCAATGTCTCCAATTCATTCAAGCTATCGAGTTTCAATTTTCCACCCCCGATAACGCTCCTTGACTTACAAGCAATATACAAATAAAAATGCTTCAAACGCCTCATTTTTTGTGTGGAGTTAGATATTCTGAAATTATCAGTAAATACATCAAGTTCTAGAGACTGTAAATGTGGTAGCTCGCACACAGATTTTGGTAGCTCATCCACGTAACAATGTTGTATACTCAACTGCTTCAATAGAATCAAATTTTCAATTCCCCTAGGCAGTTTTCTCTCTGGAAATCGACAGCGTCTTAATATCAATGTTTTCAAAAATTTGCATTTTCCAACATCAATAGAAACCCAGAAGCCTCTAGGGATCGATTGTCTCGACAGGAACAAAAGAGATCGCAAGTTTTTTACAGATTCAGTACGACATTCGTAATTCTCCGCATAAACCAAATGAACCGCCAGCCTACGAATTGAAGAAGCATCTCGTCTTTCGGTTAGTCTATCCGCAACCTGAAAAAACTCTTCTTCTTTTCCCTTTAACAAACAAAGATCTCTCATCAAATCATGAAGGCGACATGAAGAAAACCTATTGTAAGTTGAATTTTCATCCATTTTCACTTGGATCATACACCTGTGTGCTAGCTCAGACAAATAGCGTTCCGCTATATCTCTTAAAGTTTCTCCAGTTCCTCCATCGTCAGGTGAGACCATGCCTTCGGCCATCCATAGTAAATACAACTGGCGCGTCTCTATCACCATGTCCTCTGGGAAACATCCCAGATATAGAAAACATGGCTTCAAGTTGTATGGTAGCATCTTGTAACTCAAATCCAATACTTGTTTCACTCTTATGTTTTCTTCCACACCTTTCCCACGTTGTAGATATGAATTAATATCTTTGCAAACTCTCTCCCACTCGCTCGAAATTATTTTTTCCTGACGTAAAATTCCTCCAATAACCGAAATAGATAGTGGTAAATGCTCACATTTCCTTACCATTTCCCTTGCAATTTTTTCAAACCGTTTGAGTTCAGGTTCAGTTATAGGTAGCTCTGCATGCATGCGAAGAAGCGGGTTATTTTGGCTTGTTGATAGAAAAGGCAAAAAAATTATCAAATGACTTAGAAAATTTATCAACACTAGCAGTTTTGGCACATCCAATGGGTGTGCAAAATAAATATATATAATTGAATTATATTCTTAAGTTTGATTAGTATATAATTATAGATATTTATTATTATTTTTATATAAATATAATTTTTAACTATTTTTCACTTATCAAATGAATTAAGGGTGAATTACACCCACCATCCCTAAGGTTTAATGTATTTACAAGAAACACCCAATATTTGAAAAATTACAATTACCCCCTGAATTGAGGGAATTTCATATTAAATCGATGAAAAGTCAATTTTATCCCTAAGTGATTTAAGTAAAAAAAAAAAGGAAAAACAACTAAAATAAAATTCCTAAAATACCCTTTTTTAATTTATCCCTAAAAAACTAAAATAAAGTTTGTTGAAAAAACAAAAAACGCTAGAATCTGGATGCTCCCACCGAATAGCCTCGTTCTTCATAAGAAAAAGAAATATACCACACATAATGTTAGGATAACACCCGGATCTAGTAGTACATTTATTTTAAAAGGCGACAATAATTTGATAATAAAACGAACGAAAATTAAAGCGACACAATATTTACGTGGTTCGGCTAATAACAAGCCTACGTCCACGGGCAAGGAGCGATTCCACTATAAGAAATTTACAGAGAGTTACAACAATTAGAGAAACAATTCTCTAATTAAACCCAAAATCCCAAGAGAACAAGCTCACAATTCTCTTCACAAAGAATTTATCTCTCAAGTGTTTCCCGACTCTCTATTTTTCAAGCCTCTCGAATAACCTCACTTGTCTTGAAGTTCTCTAACTTCTTCTCTTTTCTCTCTTCTCCATGTTTCCAAATGAATGGCCAAGGCCATCTATTTATAGGCAAAAACAAGAGATTGGATAAGCATCATCCATTCCTAATGGATAAGCATTATCCAATATTAATGGATAAGCATCATCCATTTCTAATGGATAAGCACTATCCAATATTAATGGATAAGCATCATCCAATCCTAATGGATAAGCATTATCTAATGCTAATGGATAAACATTATCCAAATCCTAATGGATAAACATTATCCAAATCAAGAAGACTTCAGTTTGAAATTTGCTTCTTTACATAAATCGAGGCCATCATTAAATTCAAGTCACAATAACAAATCTCCACCTTGACTTGAATTTTACCAAAATTTCAAACAGTGATCTCGCTCCACTTAGCCAGTTAAATCATCTCTCTGTGATACCAATCAAGTTCAAGCAATGCTTGAACTTGACCTTTGGAAGAGGCTTAGTCAGCATATCTGCGGGATTCTCATGAGTAGAAATCTTTTTCACTGAAATATCACCCCGCCCAATAACATCACGAACAAAGTGAAACTTTACATCAATATGCTTAGTTCTTTCGTGAAACATTTGATCTTTAGTCAAGTGAATGGCACTTTGACTATCACAGAAAATCACGCTCTTGTCAGAGCAAGAACTAAGCTCTCCCAACAAGACTCGTAGCCAAATTCCTTCTTTAATCACCTCAGTCACTGCAATGTATTCAGCCTCTGTAGTAGATAACGCAATCACAGGTTGCAATGAAGCTTTCCAACTTATTGCACTTCCCCCAAGAGTGAATACATATCCGGTCAATGATCTTCTTTTATCAAGATCACCAGCATAATCAGAGTCAACATAACCAACTAGAGAACTACTATTCCGACCAAACTCCAGACAAACTTCTGAAGTCCCGCGCAAGTATCTCAAAATCCATTTCACTGCATCCCAGTGTGCTTTTCCTGGACAAGACATATATCTACTAACCACACTAACAGCATGTGAAATATCTGGGCGTGTACAAACCATAGCATACATCATGCTACCAACTGCACTGGAGTAGGGAACTCGGGTCATGTACCTCTTTTCATCATTAGACTTTGGTGACAGAGCAGCCGACAATCTAAAGTGCGCAGCTAATGGAGTAGATACCGGTTTGGCATTTTTCATACCGAATCTCTCCAAAACTTTTTCAATATAACTCTTTTGAGTTAAATACAGCTTCTCACCTTGTCTATCTCGTTTGATTTCCATGCCAAGGATCTTCTTTGCTGGACCAAGATCCTTCATTTCAAACACTTCGCTCATCTGCTTCTTTAACTTATCAATATCAGACATATTTTTAGCTGCAATCAACATGTCATCAACATAAAGAAGCAAATAGATAAATGAGTCGTCATGAGTTCTTTGAAAATAAACACAACTATCATAGTTGCTCCTTGAATATCCGCTGCCAATCATAAAGGAATCAAATCTTTTGTACCACTGCCTGGGAGACTGTTTCAGGCCATACAAAGATTTTTTCAACAAGCAAACGTGATCTTCTTTTTCTTTCACAACAAAACCCTCCGGTTGTTGCATATAAATTTCTTCTTCTAGTTCACCATGCAAAAATGCAGTTTTAACATCAAGTTGTTCTAACTCCAAATTATGCATGGCAACTAGAGCAAGCAAGACACGAATAGAACTGTGCTTCACAACAGGTGAGAAAATATCATTAAAATCAACACCTGGTACCTGACTGTAACCTTTGGCTACTAACCGTGCCTTGTACCTTGCCTTTTCTACTCCAGGAATTCCTTCCTTTCTTTTAAAGATCCATCTGCACCCAACAATCCTTTGTTTGGCTGGCGGCTTCACAAGTACCCAAGTACCGTTCTTGTGAAGAGACTCAATTTCCTCTTGCATAGAAATTAACCATTTCGAGGAATCTTTTGAAGAAACTGCTTCAACATATGTAGCTGGCTCGTTGATAGAATCTATTTCTTCTCCAACAGACAAGGCATACGTGACATAATCAGTATATCGCTGTGGTGGTCGTATTTCTCTTCTTGGTCTGTCTCTAGCAATACATCTTTCCTCCTGGGGTGATGTTTCTTCAATAGGATCAGGCTCCTCTTCTATTGAAGGTCCAGAGCCAACGGGACTTTCAGACGTCACAGATGGACTAGGAATTTCAAGCTCCACCTGCTTCGATGTACTCTTTGAGTTATCTATATCAGAAGAAACTGTGGACTCCTTGTTTGGGGTCAGTAGAGCAGACTCATCAAAAGTAACATCTCTACTAATAACAAATTTAGGTGACTTAGGATCAAGACACCACAAACGATATCCTTTCACCCCAGAAGCATAACCAAGAAAAATACACTTTTTAGCTCTAGGCTCTAACTTTCCTTCATTAATATGCATATAGGCAGGACATCCAAATATTCTCAGGTTTGAATAGTCAGCAGGTTTACCGGACCATACCTCTTCAGGAGTTTTAAACTCGATTGCTGTAGACGGTGAGCGGTTCACCAAAAAACAAGCTGTAGAGACTGCTTCAGCCCAAAACACTTTAGACAAGCCAGCATTGGAAAGCATACACCGAGCTCTTTCCAAAAGAGTTCTATTCATGCGCTCTGCTACGCCATTTTGTTGTGGAGTGTTAACTACAGTGCGATGCCTGGCAATTCCTTCAGCTTCGCAAAACCTGTTAAAATCTCCACTACAAAACTCCAGACCGTTGTCTGTTCGGAGTCTTTTGATTTGCCTTCCAGTTTGCTTCTCGATCAAAGCCTTCCACTTCTTGAAAGTATCAAGCACATCATTTTTGTGCTTCAGAAAATAGACCCAAACCTTTCTTGAAAAATCATCAATAAAGGTTAATAGATATCGAGCTCCTCCTTTTGATGGAACTTGTGATGGTCCCCAAAGATCAGAGTGAATATAATCCAAAGAACCTTTAGTTCTATGAATTCCAGTGCCAAAGCTGAGCCGCTTCTGCTTTCCGAACACACAATGTTCACAGAAATCCATTTTTCCTGTGCTCTGGCCACAAAGAAGACCTCTTTTACTCAACAAGGTCACACCTTTTTCACTCATATGCCCAAGCCTCATATGCCATAATTTTGTAATATCAGCATCTGACATAGATGATGAAACTGCTGCAGAGCCTATAACAGTAGTGCCTTGTAACACATACAAGCTACCTGCTTTTCTAGCTTTCATGACAACCAATGCACCTTTGCTTACTTTCAATACTCCACCTTCAGCTGAAAACTTGCATCCATTGGCATCTAGGGTGCCTAATGAGATGAGATTTTTCTTGAGATCTGGAACATGTCTGACATCAGTCAATGTTCTAACAATCCCATCGTGCATTCGGATCTGGATTGTTCCAATACCAATAGTTTTGCATGGAGCATTATTCCCCATCAAAACTACTCCTCCGTCAATAGACTCATATGTAGAAAACCAGTCCCGATTGGGACACATATGATAAGAACAACCCGTATTCATAATCCATTCATTGTTGAATTTGTCCTGCTTCTCTGCCACAAGAAGCACATCAACACCACCTCCTTCTTCAGCAATACTCGCGTTGCCAGAATCTTCGTTCTTTTCCTGTGGAGCATTTCTCTTCTTTTGCAATTTATCGCAATTTCTGCGAACGTGCCCTGGTTCTTTACAGTGCCAACACACAACACCTTTACTTCTAGATTTTGATCTAGATTTTGGCCTGCTTTTATTGACTCCTCTTTGTTTGGACCTTCCTCTTGCATATAGACCCTGCGCCTGACTATCACTAGTTTGACCAGTGATATCATGATCAATCTTTTCTTTGGTCTCCAAAGCAGATTTAACATCTTTTAGAGAAATAGTATCTTTTCCATACAACATGGTTTCTCTAAAATGTCTATACGAAGGAGGTAATGAACAAAGTAGTAACAAGGCTTTATCCTCATCATCAATAATGACATCTAGATTTTGCAAATCCATAATAATAGATTCAAACTCATCAATATGAGAACTCAAAGATGTACCTTCACTCATTCGCAGTGAATATAGGCACTGTTTCTTGTACAACTTATTCGTGAGAGTTTTTTTCAGGTAGAGAGACTCCAACTTATCCCAAAGATCTTTCGCTGTCTTTTCGACAATCACCTCGCGTAAAACTTCATTTGACAATCAACTCAATGTAGGACTTAAAAATTCAGCACTCTCAAAAATCGAAAAGGGTCGAAAAGCTTTAAATTGAAGAGAAAATATGTTTGAAGATGATGGCTACTCATCACACGGACTTTTACAGGACTCGACTACAGACACACGCATTGATGACTCGGGTCATCTATGACAGAGATGCATTGAGTAGTCCCTAAGGACTCTAGCTACAAATCGGCCACATTGATGACTCCGGCCATATCTACCTGTGGTTGCATTCAGAGGCTGATCACTTCGACGAGCATTGATTGACTCCATCTGTACTCCTCTTCATACATGCGCTCGATATGAATGCTGGATAACACTCAGTCGCATTGATATCTCACCTCGAACCGGGCCCAATCCGAATGAGTGATGGCTACGACCTCGTGACGTTACAGAATGAGTGCATTGATATCCTCAATTCGAGCTAAATGAGGTATGGCTACAAACACCCGCAACGATTTTAAAAAGCCTTCTAATTCTTAATCTCCTATTTCCTCTAAACCTTTACATTCTAGGATCAAGGCCTTGTATTTGGCCTGATTGTTGGTGCATGGGAAATCGAACTGGACTGCCATGCCAGTCTTGATTCCTAACGGTGAAGTGACAACTATACCAACCCCAGATGCTTTGTCTGTCCATAATCCATCGAATTGAAGGACCCATGGCTTCATGAATACTGACAGCATTTCGATTTGCTGAGCCATTTCATCATTTATTTCGATACCGGAGTGTTCGATGAGAAAATCGACCAAGGCTTGGCCTTTCACAGCTTTCTGCAGAACAAATTGCAGCTGATATTCCATTAGGTGGATAGCCCAACGGCCTATCCGACCACGCACTATTGATCTTGAAAGTATGTATTTAATCACATTGACGCTACTGATTACAAGAACCTTTATCGGTAGCAAGTAATGTCGTAGTTTAATACACGTGAAGTACAGAGTCAAACACAGCTTTTCGATAGGATGATATCTTTGTTCCGTGTCACTCAAATGCCTGCTTAAGTAGTATACAGCCCGTTCGAGACCATTTTCATCATCTTGAGCCAAGAAGGCCCCAATGGTCTTGTCGGCTGCTGAAATGTAAAGCTTAAGCGGTTCTCCTTTTCGTGGCGGCATCATCACAGGAGGGGAAGTTAAAGCTTTCTTGATCTTATCGAATGCCTGTCCATATTCTTCTGACCATTCGAAGTGGTCATGGTCTTTTAATTTTAATAAAGGTGAGAAAATCTTGATTTTGCCTACAAGGTTTGAAATGAACCTTCTCAAATAATTGACCTTTCCATGAAATTACGGAAGTTCTTTCTTAGTTCGAGGTGACTAGGCGGCCAGGATGGCCTTTGCCTTGTTTGCTTCCACTTCGATTCCTTTCTTATACACTAAAAATCCAAGAAAATGGCCTACGGCCACTCCGAACGCGCATTTCAGTGGGTTCAACTTCAACTGAAATTTTCTCATCATTTCAAAGGCCTTAACCAGGTGCTCTAAATGCTGAGCAAAGCTGGTAGATTTAATAATGAGATAGTCAATGTAGATTTTGACGACGTTATTCATGTAGTCATGAAAGATGCAATTCATAGCTCGCTGGTATGTAGCTCCAGCGTTTTTAAGACCAAACAGCGTAACTTTCCATTGAAAGGTACCAATGCCCATTGGGCATTGGAATGGCAGTTTTGGGATATCCTTTTCAGCTATGAAGATCTGATTATATCCTACATTGCCGTCGACAAGAGTTAAGAACTCATGTCCTACGACGGCATCTATCATCATGTCAGTCATTGGCATTGTATACTCATCTTTTAGAGATGCCAAGTTCAAGTCCTTGAAATCTATGCAAATCCTCAGTTTGCCATTCTTTTTTATGACTGGCACGACATTGGCTACCCACTCTTTTTAAGTCTGCTTTAAGAAGTCTTTGAATTTCTTCTTTGATTAACACACAGACTTCGTCGAACATGCGTCAAATAGGTTTTTATGTGGCTTAAACCCAGGAAAAATGGGTATACGATACTCCACCAAGTCCCTGCTGAGATCGGGCATTTCATCAGAATTCTATGCAAAGCAATTTTTGTATTTTTTAAGTATGTTGATCATGGCCTCTTTATTTTCAGGGCTTAGTAAAACACTAATGTATGTAGGCCTATGATCGTTTTCATTGCTAAGCTCCACTTCGATGACGAGATCTTGAACCTGAATCCTAACGTCATCGAGCTTTGCTGGAGCGGCACTCAATTCTCTTAATGTGATCTCATCTGTCGAAGTGAGATCTTGATCATGCTCATAGATTACATCCCGCATTACAACTATAGTAAGCGGAAAGGTCCTTGGCCAATAAGGCCAAAGTTTTATTTATTATTTCTGATCCGGTGCTATCCTGAATTATTATAATTTCGTCTATATCGACATTATTCATGATCAACATTTTGAAAAATAGAAAGCGACCTTTCTTCGACGTTACAAAGCCTGCTAACCTCTTTAGTCATTGCTACCTCTAAACTAACTGGCGCCACGGATGAAGTGGCACAAAGCGGACGGCCATATTTGTCCTGTCCGATAAACCTGTAGGGTCCGATATTGTTGGAGTAATACCTAGCTTCTACTACATTCACATTGGCCGTGAACGGCCTCTCTTTTGCCCTCACCATTTCTGATTCATTCTCGCCATCTCCCAAAAAGACCAAAAACTGGTGTAAGGTCGAAGGGTTACACATGGCGGAACGAATCCAATCCCTTCCTAGCAAGCATTGTATGAAGTATTCGCGTCAATGACGAAAAATGCAGCGGTAACTGTCTTATTCCCGATACTGACCTCAATAGGAAGTATACCCATAATGTCTTCTTTTCCCCTTGCAAAATTGCTGATCAGTACATCCGTTTTGAGAAGATCATTCTTCTCCTTTCCGATGCGCTTCATGATTTGGAGAGGCATGATATTCACTGCGGCTCCATTATCTACCAACATTCTTCTAGTGGGCTTGCCATCGAGATGACCCGCACGAAGAGAGGCTTTACATGCTTCGCCATACTTGGCGGAGGCTTCTGGAACAAAGCCTTGATCTCTTCGACTGTCTTGCTTTTCTGGACTGTTTCTTTGGAATTGTTCACAAAAAAAGCCACAGGCTCACTATCATCCCAGACTTCACTGCTTTCACCTGTGTTATGCTAAAAATCACTGTTAGCATTAGCATCGGAAGGGAATGCCCATACCATATTGCACTCCATGTTGACAACGTCGCCACTGGATGACGGTACGTCTGTGGTTTCCATTGGCAACTCCTTGTCGATCTGATTTAGTTCTTCCATCTTTACGATCCATTCACTCAGTAGATCCTCCTCTCTGACCCCGTCCGGTCTGCTTAGGACATCGTTCTCTTATTCATCACTTTCCAATATCGTTGGATCAACAATCTTTCTCTTTGATTAAATGTCGGTCGGAGTGATTTTCTGATTTCTTGGCTCTGCTGACATCACTGCCCTACCCTTGATGGGTTTCGTTGTTTCCCTTTTAAGTATTTTAGCTTCCTTGCGTTGTCGCAAGTGTCTACGGTACTGTGTTCGCATCATTTCTCGAGGACTTCTTTCATTAGGAAATTTAGGATGCCTTATTGCCATCCAGCGTCCTTCCTGGACTACTGGTGGTTTAATGAACCTGGAATGAACTGGTTCTCAAGTTGGTTCATGCCTTCGAGGTGGGCTAGAGGGTGCCCTCCTCTAATCACTTTTATTGGCCCTTCGGGGAGGACTCCGATTTCTCTTATTCCAATTTTCTCGCAATGGACCGCCATGGCACAATGCCCCCCAAGCATGTGAGTGAGATATAGCACCATAGGTGGTTGTGGAACTATGGAAAAGCTGGCCATGGGATTGGCCCAAGGATAGTAAGCTCCCGCTGGATAGACCCATGGCATTGTTTTTATTTCGAAATGGCATCTGGCGCAAAGGCCCAATTGCCACTCTGACTGTGTCGCAAATTGCTCATGTTGCTGGTTTTCCTTTTCGGTTGGGTCATCCTGAATGTTGACCATGTTTACTCCCTCCGCCTGGAATGGCTCTTTGTCAATTCCCATTTTCTTATTCATCTATTTTGGTAAAAAGCGCAACGTGCCGTTGTCCAAGCAGCTCTGAATCATCCACCTGAAAACCAGACAATCATTGGTGTTATGAGTCCTGCATTATGAAATTTACAATATGTTTTGCCTTCCAACTCTTTGGTCGTTGGTATTCTATGGTCATTTGGCACTTTGATTATGCCATCAGCCAATAAGTGATCAAAAATAGCCTCGATTTTTGATATATCGAAACCATAGCGCCTTTCCGTTTCAGAACAGAACTCTGGCTTATTCAGCATGCCAAGAGGCATCTTGATGTGAAGCTGTAACGCCCTTGGTTTTATCAAAGCCAGGCAGACCGTGTTCTTTTGGCAAACGACTTGGGCTAGGCCCACTTCGTTCTCCCATTGGTCTTTTTCGACACTGACCGAGTCATCTTGGACTTCGGCTAAGCCTACTTGATAGTGAGTGGCCTTGCCATGAAGAATTCTTCAATTCTCTTCTATTAACAGTGTTTCGTACCCAGTGACATGCCTAATTAAGTCAAAAATTGATGCAAATTGTTGGCCAAACATTTTCTTTTTTAATTCGAGGTTCATGCCTCTTATGGCCAAACTTATGTAACTTTCTTCGGCCATGATCACTGGGCAAAAGTGTTTGGCCCGGACGAATCTTCCCATCTATTCCTCAGCTGACTCCTCCGGCATTTGTCTCATATTGGCTAACTACGATATGGATACCTCAGGGGGTAGTCGATAGAAATGACTATGGAAAAGATTCTCCATGGTTGGTCAGTCGAGAACAGATCCAAGTCTAAGTCTGATGTACCACAAAAAGGCCTCTCCAGTTAAGGAGTTCGGAAATAAATGCAATTTTAGGTTCCCACCCATTCTGATTTCGCCATATTGTGTGGCGAATTTAGCAATGTGTTCGATCGTGGTTTGTGACCCATCCCTGTTTAACAAAGTAAAAATTGGAAGCCTAAACCCTGGGGGAAAAGGAATCGTGTCAATTTGAGGGGGATAGGGACGAGAATACTTGGGTGGCGAGGCTGATCGTTTATGCCTCGCTAGTTCCTGTTGCAGCATTTCCTGTATCTCTTGTCGAGGCACGGCTGTGCTGTCAGTTCGATTGGTGGGATTGGTGGTAGGTTGGGGTCTTCCAGCCATATGTGGCATTACATAGGGAATTTCAGGCCTGTCGGATTAATCCCTGGAGCCCGATCCTTCTCCTTCCAAGAGTATTCCTCTGGATTCAAATGCCACTCTTTTGCCAGTATCCATGTTGGGGTATCTTCCACGGCAATGATTACCTCCTATGTTCAATCGTTCTGGGCGTGTATCATCAAGGTCAGGCCTGTGATGCTATTCGGCCTCATTCCGTCGTGGAGGTTCTCTCACCGGTGGAATGATGTCCATCCTTGCTGCCACTCTGCGCAAGTTCATTCTGTAATGTGGATATGTTACTTGGAGTGATTCTAACATGGTGGCTATCTGTTCGGCCCTCTTCGATTCTTCCCTATGTTGTCTTTCTATCATCTCCTAGAATCTACGGTTGGATTCCAAGATCCACTTTTCCATCACATAATGCGTCTTCGCCACAATTGGCCACTCTGGCCAGCAAGGCGGGTGCTTCCAGTGTCTCTTCAGGTGCTTTTCGATTTCGCTCGAGCCTGTCAATGATCGCTTGAACGTTGGGAGGTGGATTATGTCCACTCATCTCTTCATTCTGATCACTGGCTGTCTCGCTTCCACTATCTGAACCGAGACCAGCTCGAGTTTGGCTCCTTAAGCGTGGTAGTGCCATGGCTTGCTGTTTATGAATTTTAATTTTCAATTTTTTGTGATTTTTCAATATAGAATGCAACTATGCAATTGACCAAAATAAAACGTGCTTCCTAAAACTTAAATGCTGACAAAACCTTTTCGAAAACCGAAGTGTTGTCCCACTGGGCGTGCGAGAAAGATATGTTTGCATAAATTTTCTCCAACCGCGCCGAAGTGGCCGCTTAGGGTCCAAACCGGCTAAGTTCGATTGGAAAGCAGCCAATTCGAAGTGAGCTTTCTGGTGTTCGGGTGCGAGCATGCAAGTGTGCAAGAGCACACAAGTGGAAGTCTTGTGGTTCGAAATGAAAAGTGATGTAATTTGAAGTGAAAAATAATGTAGTGCGCCCAAGACTTCTATCTGAAAAATGACTGAATCGGAATAGGCAAACACTACCCCTGAGGTTCTACTCGCCTACAACTCAATGTACGACTTAATAATTCAGCACTCTCAAAAATCGAAAAGGGTCGAAAAGCTTTAAATTGAAGAGAAAATATGTTCGAAGATAATGGCTGGTCGTCACACGGACTTTTACAGGACTCGACTACAGACACACGCATTGATGACTCGAGTCATATCTATGACAGAGACGCATTGAGCAGTCCCTAAGGACTCTAGCTACAAATCAGTCACATTGATGACTCCAGCCATATCTACCTATGGTTGTATTCAGAGGTTGATAACTCCGACGAGCATTGATTGACTCCGTCTGTACTTCTCTTCATGCATGCGCTCGATATAAATGTTGGGTACCACTCCGTCGCATTGATATCTCACCTCGAACCGGGTCCAATTCGAGTAAGTGATGGCTACAACCTCGTGACGTTACGGAAGAGTGCATTGATATCCTCAATTCGAGCCAAATGAGGTATGGCTACAAACACCCGCAACGATTTTCTACCTACTCGAACTAAAACTATTCTTTGTTCATTTAAGCTAAGTAATCAGAGAAGTGTGGACTTCCTGATTGAGAGAATTGTTGTGTTGATTGTTGATTGACGTTGTGTCCTCTCCAAATGATGAATCCGGACACCATTTGTAGACTTCAGGCCGCAACCGCCATCCTTTATTCTTGGAGTTAAAAGACTTGACTTCTTGAAATGGATGGACCTCCTTATTTCTTGATATGGCAGTTTTTGCCATTTTATTTAAATTTCAAATTTCAGCATCACATGGCCTTTATTTTAGGCATGTGCAGATATAACAATGCCTATTTTTAGTCATTCTGTTATTTCTCTTCTGACAACCCCTAATCGTAAGGAATTTGAATTTAAGTCTATTATTATTTCTATTTTCTATTTTATACTTTTGGCTGGATGGGCCATGGGCCTCCTATTTTATTCCGGTCCGGGCCTCTTATGTGGGCTGTTCCACGTGAGTCGAAGTGACCTGAACCCAATTAATTCATTTCGACGTCGCGAAAAGAAACCAATATCAGCCCACTCCGAATCTGATTTCAAAAATTATTTTTGGGCCCAAACAATAATCTTATCTGGTGAAAATAAGAAACTATGAAGGAATATGAGAGATTGAAATTATAGTATGTCTTTAGAAATATCATCATTTTGAGACTGATGTAAGTACCAATGTGATTAAGCATTTAATTATATATGTGTTAAAAATATTACTGTCCAATAAACAACATGTCAGAAGCAACCAATAAATCATGTTTGTGTCCAAAAATTAAGAGGAAATTAAATTGATTATAAACTAACCTTGTGAATAATTGATTGGAAGCGCTATTTTTTGGAGTAGCTCCCATCCTTCATCCTCGCTCAAACATTCGAGTTTGTGGACACGTTCCGTGGCAGCAATCTTCTCATTTCGGCTAGTGAGCAAAACTTTGCAACACGACGACGTTGCCATGGGAAAGGCACTGCTCAAGCTATTCCAGTGCTCAACTTCCCATATGTCATCTAGAACCACCAGACATTTTTTCTCTCTTTGCACATCGTACAACTTTCTTACTAACTCATCTTCAGTCTCCGGCCTTGCCTCATTCGGAAGAAGTTGTTTTAGTAGTTCTTGAAAAACAGTTTTGGGTTGAAATTGTTGGCTTATACAAACCCAAGCCCGGGCTTGGAAGCAACGTTGGACAGCTCCCCCGTTGTAAATTTTGGTTGCAAGAGTGGTCTTCCCTAATCCGCCCATTCCACATATGGAGATCACTTGATTTGACCTCTCCTCACTTGTCACGAGTGATTCTAATTGTTTTATGTCCTCCTTCATCCCCACAAAATGTTCCTCAACCTCATGACCATACGTTCTTCTTGCCCAATACTGGACATCATCATCTACAAAAGCACTTGATGAGCTTTCTCCTTTAGTTATTATAAGCTCGGCTTTGTTGGTGAGGTCGGCCATGCGGGATCTGATGTCTTGGACCTCGCTTTCAATCTGGTGCAGAGTCAAGCACTCACACAATACACAAGTAAATCTTTTGAGTACCTGTTTCAGTTTTGCTCTTTCTCGTTTGGAGGTGACTTCGACAGCATATCTTTCCAAAACATTCTCAGCATCGATGGACAAATCGCGAAGTTGAGCAATCCAATCATGTACCGTCTCAGATTTAGACTTGTCTGTCATTTTATTGGCGTCCTTCAAGAAACTATGCATGGTTTTGAGCTGCCTACCTACTTCCTCAACCCGACCTCTCACACTAGATAAAAACTTGGCTTCCTCGATCAACAGGTCCCGAAGTGTTTCGAGAGCCATTGTTGCAACAGAATTGGCCATCCTTTTTTTTTTTTTGGATAAATTGTATTGAGAAATTTGCTCTTGTTAATTGCAATTTTGTTTAGTGTGATATCTTTTCTTTAGGTTCACCCCCAGCTTATATGTGTTGCAATTATGGGATTTATAATTTCAGAAATTGGCAGTGAGAAAAGAAAATTGAAAAAGGAGCGTCAGGCACTCACGCGTCTAAACAAGGAAACAAGATAGAAAGTATGTTAAAGAGGTCTTGAGAGTGGTTGGAGCAATTGTTTGAATGATATTATGCCTTTTATTAATAGATGAAGATGTGGACGGGACAGGCTTAACAATAGTATTTGTGATGAATTTTTCTACACTCCTCAAGTTGAATCAGTCTCCGCTAATTCACTTTAACAAAAGTCAAGATTCTTTTTTGTTTGATTACAAGATATTTTTGTAATAATTATTGTAGCCTAATTATTCAACATAAGATATTATTATAGAAATATTTAGATTTTTAGTAGTAAAATATTAAATTCAATAATATGCATAAACCAAGCTAAGAAGGGGCAAACCAGTTAAATCGGGACTAGTCGTATAACGAGTATATTACACTTGAATGTTATTGATGTATATTTAAAAGAGAGTAATTGTAGAAATATTAGGAGTTAAGTAGGGGTGTCAATTCAGATGGGTTGGATGGATTCAGGTTGGGTTGAGCTAGAGATATAACATGAAAAATTTCAACCAGAAAGGATCAACCCAAACACAACCTGATTGGTTTCGGGTTGACTTGATTTATTTTTAGGTTACCCAATGACCCAACCCAACCCAAAAAAATTTTTTTCAAATTTTCAGATTTTTGTAACCAAAAAAAATTGCTAAAAGTACTATAAAAATAAGAAAAAAGTCTAATATTCAAAAAAAAAAACATAAAATCAAATTTATCCATAACATTAACATAATGTCATGTAATTAAACATGATACCAAAATATCAAATTCATTCCTAACATTAACATAATACCAAAATATCAAAGTCTAGATTACTTTAGAATAAATGTCATCATTAAATTCTAGATTATTTTATATGAAATTAGTTGAAATTTGTGATGCATGGAGTAGGAATTTTTTAAATAAAGTATAACAAAATTTAAGTAAACTAATTAGAATGAAATAACTATACTTTTTATACTATTAATTAAAATCTTGATCTTATGTAAACTATATTCATATTATTTAATCTATTTTATTTTTGAAAAAAATATTATATTTTTCATTTTTTGCCTGCAACATAACATAATCTTTGCAGAAAGATCACAAGTCATAACATAATTTTTTATACCATTATCATTCTTTCTATCAATATAAATTGAGGTTTTCTTTTCTTTTGTTAAGAAAATGGTTCAAGAGTAATACATATAATGCCTTTAATTATATTGAAAATTTTAAATTGTGAGACCAAATATTAAACTAGTGGGTATGAAAAGGTAAAGAAAATAAAGACAATGATATATGACAATCAAATATATTATTTTGATTTCTTAAATCTTTTTTAAGTATTACAAGACTATAACCACACTATTAACTTGTTCTTGATAAAAAGAATACTTGAACTCTTTGTTTTTGTTTTTTTTTTTTTTGAAAAAAGCAAGGGGTTTTCGCTGGGTCCCCCCCCCTTTATTGAATAAAGCTTAAAGAGTTACAGTGGAAAGCTTAAAAAGTATAGCAAAAGGAAAATGTACACAACTATTGAGAACTGGGCTAAACTTAGTGTCTAAATGAAGGCATGCCTATTCTATCAAGAGTAACCATTCCTCTCACAAGTGGAGGAAGCTCCGTCGGTTCCAAAACCGCAACAGCCCATGCATCGCAAGCCAGATTAGCCAAGTAATCAGCCGCCTTGTTTCCCTCGTGGTATATATGAGTGCAACGAAAATGAACCCTACGTATGAGTAAGCATAGATTCATGACCAAATGAGTGATGGACCATCTCACCATTCCTCGCCTACCAATAATATCAATCATTGCCCGTGCATCCATCTCTAGCCAAATATAATGATATCCCTTCTCCACCTTTAATCGCAACCCCTCGGATATAGCAAACAGTTCAGCATATGTGTTCGTCACCTGACCCAAAAAGGTATAGAAAGCAAACACAACGTTACTATTATGATCACGAGCAATTCCTCCAGCCCCTGCCAACCCTGCGACGCGTCTAGAGGCTCCATCTGTATTAATTTTTAGCCATTGAGATTCGAGCCTATGCCACAACACCATGATAGTACGACGTTCCGGTGGCTGCTCTGGGGTGACGAAAAATAAAGCAGCAGCGTGCTCAATCCCATGCCACTGTGCATCCTTGAAGCGCCCAATCGTCCCCAGCGAGTACACGTAACGTCAAACCTTCTTCACAATAAAGCTGGGAATCATGCAATGATGCCTATATTTGCAAGCGTTCCTCGAGTCCTAAATGAACCAAAGTATAAGGATCGGGACTAGAGACGTAATATGGCCTTCACAACCAGCGCCCATCCACGCTTGGAGCCATAAATGGACTTGGTCGGTATTTGGAATCATAACACCAAGCAATGATGCAAAGAAATCCTAAACTCGTCGTGCCTTAATACTGGTGAAGAAGCGATGGATTACATTTTCCTCATTTGTGCAACAATAACACTTAGATGCAAGATGAATACCCTTGCTCTGCATGCGCACGTCGACCAGTATCCATCCGTGTAAAAGCCTCCAAACGAATATTGAGATATTGGGAAGGATATTAGGAGATCAAATTCGAGCATAGAGTGGAATTATTGATCTAGCAGGTCGAACATGCTCCCATGCAAGCTTTGTAGAAAAATCGTCGTGTGTCCCCCGTGCCCAAACTAAGCAATCGCCATTAACAGCATCCCTTGGTATCAGCAGAACTTGTTAGACGAGTTCTAAAAGCAGCACCTGCTCCAGCAGCCGTATATTCCAAGCCTTCCCAGTAATGTAGTGAGAAACTGGCTCCAGAGGATAATCAGGGCCCGCTCTACACGAAATTTCAAAGGAACCCCTTGGAGCCAACCATCATGCCAAAAGGAAACATGGCCGCGCTCAAGTTGCCAAACAAGGTCCAGCTCAATCCAATGGCGCCCCTGGCACATACGCTTCCAATTTGCAGAGTCATTTCGTGTCTCCTGGATATCGGACACCCAGCCCTCCTTCGGCCGTTGGAAAACAAATTTCCCCCCAAGAACACCAATTTATACGCCACTGTCCGCCATATGATCCCCAAAAAGAGCGGTTAAATATTTTCTCGATCTTAGCCATAACACTTTTTGGAGCTTTGAGGACTTGAATGAGGTGTAGTGGCATGGAGAGGAGAATGGACTTGATCAACAGCAGTCGGCCCCCATAGTTAAGCGTCGCTTTTTCCCATCCAAGTATCCTTGCCCGAATACTCTCAAGCAAAGGTGTAAATAAACTAATCTTCTTGTGGCTCGAATGCAGTGGCACCCCCAAATAGCGAATAGGAAAGTCCGTGCATACAAATCCAATTATTCATCAGATTTGCCTGACCTTGCCCTCTAAGCACTGGTTTGATGGAATGAAAGTACTCTTAGCACTACTAATGAGCTGGCCTGAAATCCCTTCGTACCGTCGCAAGAAACGCATAAGACGTCTAAGACCCGATGCCCTGGCATTTGCAAAGATTATTACGCCGTCCGCATAAGCAAGATGTGATATCACTACCGGGTTATCGGCAATGTACCGCATTTTAACGTTAGCGTTAAACATGTGATCAAGCCCTGTGAAAGCCATTCAGCAGCTAAAATAAATAGTGCTGGAGTAGATATCAACCCTATGTAACTTTGAGATGCAAGAGTTGCACCTTATTAATCAAAACCTGAACACAAACACTTGTATCATAAAAGCACCAAATATGATTAGCAGGGTTCGATATAACCCCCCAAAACCCCAACTTTCTCAGCATATAACGTTCATTTAAATGAACCTTGGGCTCAATAATCACCAACATAGATAACTTATGTCGCATTTTCAAATCAAATAAATACCGTTGTTTAGCGAGGCTGCCAATATCCTGTGAATTCCAAATGAGGAGATTAATCATCAAGAGGATTGAGATTGAGAATCTCTAGCTTTAGCTTTACTCCTCGTGAAGCGAGGAGGAGCATCAACAGTTGGCTTCTTAGGGCCCTTCTTAGAAGTAATCGGTGGCTTACTTGGGGGACTCGGATCACGCTTCTTTGTTGTGGAGGTTGGTTTCCGCTCGTGTTCTGCACTTGCATCAGACTCGGGATGATATGAGGGATCGGAGTTCGAGGGCTGGTCTATGGATTGCGTACTAACATCCATCTTGCTGAAATCCATGTAAGGCTCCGGGATAATGACTAGAGCTGCAGTTTGTCCAGCATCAAGCTTCTCCACACTCCCCTGCACCTTGTCTCGCCCGTTCGACGAAATTGGATCATGACCACCCGCCTCCTCCTGGAGGGTCGCCTGTGGGATCACCAATGCTTTGTCTAGATCCTGTGATTCAGTTTTATTATTGCTGTCCGCCTCATCCTGAAGATTCATCTGTGGAATTACCTCATCATCGACATCGTTCGGAGTGTGCTGTGGTATACTATCAACCTGTTCAGATAAGTCTCCAGTAACATCAATATTGTCCCCTTGACACCAAATCGATCCCATCTCCTCTTCACCCAACTCTTCGTTGCCCAAGGTTGCAAATTTATTGTTCAAGTTCATGATCATTCCATCATTCACGCTTGGAGCACGAACCAGAATATCCACAAGAACCACCTTACCCTTATCTGTGCGAGACTTGGGACGCACTACCTGCCATTCCTTCTTGAATATTCTTGATTCGATCTTGACCAGCCTTGGATACGTCTTGGCCAGGGGGGCGGTAACCTCATATCACTTGGACTACCCATCTCGTGGGACGGTTTGAGTGGCCGGGGGCGGTGAGCCTCTAACTTGTCATGCAAGTCACCTTGATACTTGTTAGGCATGCCATCTTCCTTTCTACCCTCGTCCTCACTCGCTGGATGGAAGCAAACATGAATAGAGTGACCACGTCGGCGACAACGGCGATAATATTCCGGTAAGCCCTCATACTGAATTGGTTGCTGGAAAACCCTATCTCTATCCTTCACCCAAATCGATTTCTTCATGGGTTTGGTGACGTCGATCTCCACGTAAACCCTAGAGACCCTAGGGTGAAAAACATCAGTTGTGGCTTCATCAACGCGGACCAAAGTTCCAATGCAACTCACAATCATATGGAGACCTTGCACCGGGATCAGGTGGAGAGGAAGGTGATGGATCTTAAACCAAACCGGACATATGGGCGACTCAACAGTGGGATCGAAGTTTGGATCCCACTTGAAAACCCTTATGGGGTATTCATTGAACTGCCAAACATCACGCATAAAAACCCTAACATAATTGTCGTGATAATAGAGATGGATACAGAGGTGCGTGTCATCAAATAAGAAGATACGAAAATTCATCTTAAACTTCATCTTACCAAAAGAATAGCGGAGCGTGCGAATCGGTGGATGACCGTGCGAGAACTTCCCCACCAAGACATACTGAAACGACCGGCAAAGCATCTCACGATTAGCATGTGAAAACACAGTAGCAGGCTCACCATGAAAGTCAACCACCGTGCCCACAGGTGTAAACGTCGAAGTATCAAAATTCTTTTTCTGTTCATGGGCATCTGGCAAGAAGGGATCCGGCACTGAAGAACCGATGGTTGCCGCGTAAGACCGGCCAAGGGGAGGTCGACCATGTTCGCCGCCACTATCAGGCGGCTTAAGGTTGCCCATAAGGGCAGCGAACGGTAGGGTTAGGGTTTAGGCCGAGAAAGAGAGTTTTGAAAGGAGAGAGAATTTTTTCTAGCATGAAAAATGAGTTACTTGAACTCTTTGTTAATTATATTAAACTCATTTCAAGTTCAATCCCATTATTTAATTAACTAAAAAATGAATTATATTGTATTTATTTTTAAATTCAATAATAAATATTTTATTAAAAATTAGATAGCTCTAAAAGGAAAAAAACAAAATAAGTGAATGAACAAAAAAATAACATCAAAGGTGAAAGTCTTGGAGAGTGAAAAATAAATCACTAAGTGAATAATAATTTTTTTTTTTTTAAATCAAGTTGGGTCGGGTTTAATCGGGTTTTGGGTCACCCAAGATTCAATTTCGGGTTATTCGGGTTGACCCGAACCTAACCCAACCCGATTTTATTTTTTTGAGTCCGACCTTATTTGTCCCGAAACTGAAAATCCCAAACCCAAACCTGATTTTTTTCGAGTGGCTCGTGTTTTGGTCATCGGTTCGGGTTGATTTTTGACACCCCCTAGAGTTAAGGCCAAATTCAACTCCAAAAATTAGATTATGAGATGAGGATTACCAAGTTATTGTTAACACGCCCTCCTTAAGCTCATACCTAAATATAACGGGAAACAATTAGTTGGCATGGAGGGTGAAAGTAATACATATAGTGGGGCCCAATAATAACGCGACCTAGTGTGCATTGGTACTACCCAGAAATATTAGGGATTTTAGGCATAACTCAATTTTAAAAATTAACTCATAATATGAGGATTATCCAAGCTATTATTAACACACTTTCCTCATACCACGGCCCAAACTCATGAGGTAAGGATTATCGAGCTATTATTAACAGGGACCAATCATGCGGTAAGTAATTAGTTGGTTAAGGTTCCTTTCTTTATTTTAGCGGTGTTCAAAATTCCAACTTTACTAATATTGAACAGATTTCATGATGTCAATTCAATGCTTCTATATATATTCCTTTGTCTATTTGCACATAATGGATAAGAAAAAGGAAAAGCAATGGATATAATTTTTTTTCCATATATTAGTAAAATCAAGAAAATCAATTCAAACGGTATGATGGAAAAATACTTACCCCTATGACTCCCCTATGGAAAAATCTTCCTCAAATTGGCACCCCCGGGACAAATGCGAGATGTGAGCCTGGTCCCGACCCCAGAAGGTACTGATTGGGTTCCCATCCGCTCGGGTGAGTGCTCGATCTGAGGGGCGGTCGAAGTCGAGGATCCTCTCATCCTCGTTGGAGTCGGAGGACTCCAACAGATCATCCCGATCCGCGGGTTTTTACCCTTCCCCTTGTCAGTATTGTTGGGGCCTCTCCTCCTTTTCCTGGAGGCGGTGGGGGCACCCCCTTCTCTTATTACTATCCCAGTCTCAAGCGACTGGGTTGGGGGTTGTCTTTATCCTAGCAGTAGCTGTGGTCCCCAACCACTCACCGGTCACTTCGAGGTCGGGGTCGGAATCCACCCTCGTTGTGATACCTTGACCCAGTTATGGGATTTTTATTGTTATTATTATTACTATTATCATCATCATCATAATCATATTTTACTATTAATATGATTACGGATACCATTGTACTATTTTTATTATTATCGTTATTATTATATTATTATTATTAGTATTATTATTTCTATTGGGATTATAATTTTATTATTACATTAGTATTGCTATTGTTAATATTATTAATATTAATTAAATTCTATTGGATTTAGGTCTAGTGGGCTAAACCTAATAGGCTTAGGACAATTGGGCTAATCCTATTATACTTAGGACTATTGAGTTAATCTTATTAGGTTTAGGAATTTAATTTATATATATACACACCTACAAACAAGAGATAATCTAAGAGCGAGAGAGAGGGAAAGCAGCAACAAAACTCCGCATTCATTAGTGTAATGACCGAAGATCACAAAATATAGTAGCAGCAGCCACGAGTTACAGCAGGATTCAATCTCAGTTGTAAGGTATTGACTTTCTATCATATTGTTTAAAGCCTCATTAGAAAGTCAATCCTAATAATCATGACTTGAGGGCTATAGCATCACAAGAAAGTGACGAATCTGACTTTGCACCTCAAATTACTTCATGTTGTAGCAATTATTATGAGTATAGAAACCTACTTACATGCACATGCACGTATATTATATATATATATATATATATATATTTATATGTCTCTCTTAATTAGTGTTAAGGTGTGTCTATAGCTCTATTTATGCTTACATATATATATATATATAATAAAGTTCATATGGATATATATATATATATATATCTATAGAAGTACATGTTGGTTAGGAGTTTGATGAATTGAGTATGCACCACAAATTCGTGACCAAGCATATGAGCTAAGCTAGCCTCAATTAGTTAATGGCAAGTTGGATAGTAGTAATACCACAAGATAAGTTATTGATTTCACTAATGCTACATCACAATACATCACGTTCAGCGGCAATTGAGTATCTATGATTCCTATCGTAAAGTTCAAGTAATAGTAAAGTAGAGGCATTCTGTGGCCGAAATTGATCATGATATAAATTTTAGGTTTTATTCTTTCCTATGATGACCTTAATTGTGGTACGGTGTTACAATAATTAGACTAAATCTAGATATTTTGGCATGGAGGCCACTTATGTTAATATTATAAATCATGATTTAAGGGGTTAGGCGTAGATTTGTTTAAGTATGAGACCCTATGATAATAAATTGAATTAGGATTTTCGGTATCGTTAGATTTCTTATTTTATATAAGATTTCATTTAACTGAGGAGCATTATCGTTACCTTATTTATTTCATATTATTATAGATTTGATTGGTCGGAGTAGGGCATAACCACAAATTTGTTAAGAGTTTTAAGAACACTTAGAGGTCAAGGTAAGTGGTTTCTTCCCTCTATTTGTTTTATAAAGCTATATTTTTATGAAACTTATATTTTTGTTCAAGTAAACTATTTTCTTATGAAAAATTGGATTTGAGCATGCTATTTTATGAAATTTCTATATGAAAAGCTAAAATTGCTTTGTGTCGTGTTATATGTGTATATATAAACATGCTCCGAACACTTGGGATACTATTGGTAAGAACGAGTTCTGAAATTTTCGATCGAGCTACGGGGTACAGTAGCAATTTCTGAACCCACTTAACGGGGTTGTAGTTAAGGCCCTCCTACGGGTAATAATAGTAGTGTCCGAACCCACTTAACGGGGTTGTAGTTAAGGCCCTCCTACGGGTAATAATAGTAGTGTCCGAACCCACTTAACGGGGTTGTAGTTAAGGCCCTCCTACGGGTAATAATAGTAGTGTCCGAACCCACCTAACGGGGTTATAGTTAGGGCTTGATCAAGTTGGCCAATAGAGATTTCGAATGTTCACGAGCATGGATATATAAATGAATTTGTCTGATTCTGTTTTGTTATCTGTTCTGTTACTTGAAAGTGGAAAATGTGAATTTTTGAATATTGTCTATGTGTGCAAAGTGTGATTTTGAATGCTATATATATATATATGTAACTTGCTCAAATTCGATGGAGGGTCAAGAGATCCCTTACTGGGCGAGTGCGCTCACACCACTAATAACTATTTTGCAGAGGATAGTACCGACGAGGGTGACGAGGGACAATTTTGGGGTTGGTGATGATATTGAAGACATTGTTGGCTAGAGAACATAGCATTATTATTAATCACGCCATTTTATTTTAAGACTTTGTTTTATGGAGAGTATTATAGCTTATTTTTCTATTTATGTTTTGAGTTGGATTGTAATAGCTAGAAATATTATCTTTTCTTCTGCAATGAATATTTTAATGGTTTTAGTATGTTCTGATTTTCGTGGCTAGGTGTCTCTGAGTCCTTTGGGCTTAGGGGCATCGCCGTGTTGCGTCCCGGATCCGGGGCGTGACACTCGTTGTCGATCTCGCCCTTGGTGGGGTGCTGCTTGGGGAGCTGGTTAGACAACATTGGTCAGCAGTCGGTCGCGCCCCATGACCACTCAAGGGGGCCCTTCCACCCCGAGACGATGAACCTCTCTGGCTGGAGGATCGAGCTGACGCCTTCTCGGTCTTCTTCTTTTGAGTGGCGTCCATGAGCACTTTGTCATCTACAATAAAAATCCGGCTGTCAGATCGATTATATGTACAAGCTGATCATAAAAGGTGTGTTCATAAAATAGTGACGAACGTACCAAGAATAGCCCCACGAGGCTCCACGATCGGGGAGATGACCGCACGGTTTAAAATTCCTCCTGAAGGAGATAGCCACTTGACATCAAGCCCCAATTGAGCTGGCGGCTCCGAAAGTAGGGATCTTGCCAGGTCGGATTCCCCACCCCATCGAACTTGATCTTATATATTTCATCGTTCTAGGTGTTTCGAACGGGAAAACCGGAGGCGTGGCGAACGAAGAAGAACTTTGCCTTCCACTTTTCCCCCGTATGAAGACTAGCGGGTCTGGATTATCCTTGACCCTGACCGGGCCATAATGCAAAAAAAGCCGCCTCGTTCGGCTGGACCCAATCGGGTGGAGTTTTGTACTTTAAAAATTGCTGCAAAAATTTCTATTGATGGAGTCTAGCCTAAGGCCCTCATCATGACTATAAAACTATAAATTAGACAGTGGGAGTTCGGAGAGAGTTGGGCGGGGGGAAGATTCAGAAAGTTATAGATGGCCACCTCGTCGGACGAGATCGAGAACCTAAACCGGTTCCATAATGCCTCCAAGTGGATAGCGATCGTGTTACTAGGCGGGCTTCCCATCTGTGAACCGGCGGGCGGGACAAAAGCTTGGAAATACGAGGGGATGTGGAATTTGACCACAGCATTTGAGACCTCTATCGGAGTCATTGTCGACAGGATATCTTCGTGCTCTCGCTCGATTCGATAAGACCGTCGGGCGTCGACTTCCTCACCGACCTCCTTCACCTCATCGGTCGTGGGTAGTTCGACCTCCACCTCGGCAACAGACCCGACCGGGTTGTCGCCTGAGAAGGTCGAGCTGCTGCCCGTGCTACTCCCCTCGGAACTACCCTCCGAGGAGCTATCTAATCCGACCTCTCTAATTAGCCTACGATTGTCCATATGGGAAATAAGAAAAAAAATAAGCCTTTAAGTGAGAGGAATTACCTAGTAGAGAGTCGGATCAACCTAAGCAAGTGAGAAGTTCGAACAACAAGTGAGACAATCGATCGGGGCAGCATAAGTATTCTCACAAAATGGTGAAGTCAACACCCGGTCCACCGTCCCTATTTATAGCGTGTAAAATGCTGCCCTCGGGAATCTCAACCGACGTAATTATTACAGCTGTGACTTTTTAAATTCTTGGCGGTAACAACCTGGTCAAACTCACCTCCCCGATCGACTTTGCATCCAACTTGGGGAGTTGGGGGGGGGGGGGGCTAATGATGTGGCGTAGTTCCGATCGTCTTTCTTGTGACGTGCTTGTTGTTTCCTCCGATTAGTTTCCTACCGGATGCCGCGTATCGACTGGTTAGTCAAACCTCTAACCCCGACGAGCCCAGCAGGACGATTTCCCTCTCGACCAGACCTATGGCCTCAGCCCCTCAAACCCAGCTCCTCGCCCCCTCCCCCCCCCTGATCGATCACATGATTGACCAAGGCTATACCGAGTCCAACGGGTCCCGGCTGGCATTAAATGCTCCGTCAGACCAGGTATGAGGGTGCCACCAACCCCATACCTCATTAATGGAATACCAGCTAGTACCTACTGACCCTACTATTAGGCTTATGGGTTATCTACATCATCCTCAACGACCTACTTGGCCTAGCGGGCCCACCGGATTGCAGTCTACTTGGACATAGTATAAATACCCTCGCATTTATGATAAGAGATACGCATTAATTACTCTCAGCACCCTCAATCTGCTCAAATCTCCTCAAAAATTGATCGACTGGCTTAAGCATCGGAGGGTTTTAGCCGAGACCCATTTCAGCTAGCTCATGTTGCCATTCCCTTATTGCAGGTTAACTTCCCGTTCGAACACCTTCATCTACATACTCGACCGGAGTGACAGACCGAGGTCGACCAACTCCCAATTTTGACCCGCATCATCAATTTTTTTTGAACTTTTTTATTTTTGTGATATTTTGTTCATTATTTTTCCCTTCTAGAATCATACAAAAACCACCCACTTCTTTTATTTAGGATCAAATCCTTAGAGAACATACCAAAATTCATAATTATGTACAATAGTTTTTTGATAATATATATCACCATGCATAATAGCACACATGCTAGAATTCGAAGTCTAGCATTATACTTCCATACCTTTAAGCCTAGAGGCCCTGTGCATAACTGTATATATTAGTTAATTTTAGACAAATATAATTATCCTATTAATATAAACTCCTCTATATGCTTATGATCTATCGTTTAGAAGCACATATAGTACTGTAGTTTTATACTTTATGGCTTATGATGGAACATAGACAAATTGAAAGCTTCCAGGCAAGAGTTTGAGATTAAAATTACACTTTTGTGCTATATTCCTACTATTCCACTTTAAAGTATTCAAGTAAAATCATAATATTATATAGTTTTCTCTTAACTACTCAGTATTATAGGCAATATATATATATATATATATATCATTCAAACTGTTATATTAATACTAAAATGCACATGCTTTGTGTTTTGCTAGTGATGCCTAATTTATTTTCTTAAATATTGAATTGTAATAAATATAAATAAATAATAAGAATGAAACCCTCTGGATAAATATTATTTGTTATATATAAATATAATTATTATGTAATTTAATTTATAGCTTTTCATATATTGCTAAAAGTTATTAGGAACACCAACTACCAGTTGGTCTAGTAGGATGAGGCGTTAAATCTCTTAAGCAAGATCAAGGGTTCGAACCTTGGCATTGTGAATGGAGCAGCTGGGTTGAGAGGGTCGCCCCCATAATGGACCTCTACAATACCCGATCCGGATTAGTCGGTCAATGAGTCGAAACCGGATCGATAAAACAAAAAAAAAAAAAAAAAGTTATTAGGAACAATTTCTTGCCAAGTTAGAATATAATTTATTTTTTCTATTAGATATCACCTTAATTTTTTTAAAGGAATACTTATAGAGTTCGTATTTGTATTCACAACAGGGAAAATTTCACTTTACCCACTTGTAAACTAAAGCAATCTCACTTTATCCCCTTATGCTCTAAACTGCATCACTTTATCCCCTGTTTTTATATTTTTTCTTCAACTATTGTATTTCATTGAATCTTTACTTATTTATGTTAGTCCAAATTATATTAACAGTTTCTAAACTTTTTCTATCAGCAAGCATCCTCAATTAGGACTATCAGTAGAGCAGATTTTTATTTGAATTTTAGTATATTTGACCTATTAAAATATTCAATAAATCAAATTCGATAGCAAATATCTATAATCTAAAATAAATTAATTGGATTTAGAATTAAACAGGACCTGAGGAGATGACCAAGCAACAACAAATGTGAGAGTGCACCTTCCTTGAGGTTCAACCCTTGTGGAAGCAAAGACCGCAGCACAATACGTTTCTTCAGGTAATGATGAAATTCTCTCGATCAAAGTGTCCATCCTAAATAATTCAGAGAGTTAGCAAACAAAAAGAAGGAAAAGAGAAAAAGAAAGAGAACATGATGAGAAATGGGTTTTTTTTTTTTATGAATCAGGTATTTGTACTCTGTAATTTAGATTTAATCACATATTATATATTAAATTTTTAATAAAATATATATAATAAATGAATAAATATAAACCGTCAAATATAAAAATAAAATTCAAATACTCAATCATTTCCAAGGAGGAATGAAAACTGGTAAGTGCATAAACATGTGATATATTCTTCACGTGGTGGGCCCCGCAAAGACTTAATACAATGGGCTTATATACAATTTGGGTTGATTATTTTTGCAAAGGAAGGACGAATGCGAAACAGTTGCTAATGGAATCTGTCATGTAGTGTCTCACTTGCGGTTCCGACCCCGTGGCATGGGACAGGACACAAATTTTCAGGGCTTCGTGCTAATTGATTCTTCAATCTTTTTGATTGCAATGGGTATTGGACAGTTGAGAAGAAATTCAGCTGGCAACTGGAGTACCATTCGTTACCTACTACACGAACTGTTGTATAAAGAAAATAATGTGGTGTGGGGAACCCATCAAATCTATAAAAACAAAATGTTTGAAGTGTGTTTTATGTTCACCCTTCTACTTTATATATTCTTTTTTTTTTTTTTTTATTTAATGCATTCACTCTACAATTATTGTTATATGATATTGTTATATGTACTAATTCCGTTTAATCAAGGGAAGCGTTTCCATTCTTATTGTTTGATTTTGTCTTTTGCTTCAAATGGAATAATGCAGTTACGTCGAATACAAGTAAACTTAAACAAAAACTCGAGAGTTTTTACAAAAATAATTTAATAATGTATTTTGTTTAATTTTTTAATATTAAAATAAAAAAATTAAAAAAATAACATATACTTACGTTGGGAATCGACACTCATTAAAAAAATTATTTCTGAAAACTTAAATAAAAGAAGTCGACATCTCTTTTAATTTAATTTTTTTATCCCAATTGCCAACGTCTTAGGCCTTAAATAATATTCACCTACTATTTTGTGTATAGGGAGCTAAGCTAGATAGATATAGGTTGAATTAGTGGCTTGTCTTTTCCTGTGGAAATTGGGATAAACACGTAATGTACATGGTGATGGCCACAACACACAACCAGACGAGCTGAACGTGTGTGCATGGGGCTAATTACATTCAAATCCTCATCTGAAATCGCCTCTCTATCATTTTCATAATTACACTGATGAATTTTTTTTCATCGGAGTTTTTTAATGAATATGAGAACAAGGAGAAATAAAGTATTTTTCTTTTTTATTTCCAATAAACTGAGGCCAAATATATATTTTTCTTGAAAAAGATAGTAAGTTAATTTTTTCTTTAATTGTTTTTAGTTGGGAGCGACTTCGACACGTTGTGTTTTCGATTTGGACTTTTAATTATTCAAATTAAGAGGTTGTGTTAATGTAATTTTGAAAGTTATAGGAGAGAGTTGGTATAATTTATTCCTTTTCATTAAATAAGTAAGTTACAGTGTAATGAAAATCAAATTAATTTACACATATTAATTCTTAAAAAAAAATATTTTATATTTATTAATCAATTCCCTTAATTGAAAAACCTACATCAACCCTCCTCACTTGACGTTTTTATCCATTCAAAAACAAAGAGATCAAAGGAATAAAATACATTTTTCCTATTGATTAAAAATCGAGGGTTGTAAATAAATTTTACCAACATATCATGTTATGAAGTCTGACAACGTGGTGTAATTATAGCCATACCATCAAGAACTCGAGGTCAATGCAATTAATATAAGAAAAAAAGTAGCTTGTAATATTTTCTAAACTAAATTATTGGACCACACCCTCTGCAGCACAATCATAACAAAGGAGGAGTACTGTTTAATAATAGCACAAAAATGTGTACTAGAAGTTCCACAAAATTAAAAAAAAAATAGAAAAATAAGAGTCGATGTTGTGAATGTCGACCCTCATTTCAAATATATATATATATATATATATATATATATATATTAAGAGTTTAAAAGTCAATATTCACAATGTCAACTATTATTTTTTTATTTTTTTATTTCATCTTTATCAGAGATCATTTTTAAATGAAAGTCACAAAAAAACTTGATAATAATCTTTGCATAATTTTTCAATTAAGAGCTCACAAAATCATACAAACCTGTTTTGCAAGTTTAATAACAACAAATCATATTCACTCAGATAAAAGTTTCTCATAGAAGAACGAATGGTACTTATTCATTTAGCATTAAAAACACCGGAGACTCCATCCAATACATCATATATCCGATCATCATTTGAAAGTTTGATCTGTTTCTACTTTCTAGATGAATACAAACCTGACATGTTAATTTATCCGAACAACATAAAAGATCTCACATTATTACAAAACATGCATTTCTGCTCAAATTGAAGATTCAAACTACAGCATAATAATTTTGAAGTTCATGGCATTATAGAACCTGAAAAGATGTTAAGAAAATAAAAAGACCGGATTAATTTCAGGAACACAATTTAGAATAATATAGGCAACTTAAAATTGCCTGCAAGCTGAATGATATAACAAGTCAATTAATCTAAAAAGAGTTAAAATTGGCCATTTATCTTTTCTGTATTAGAGCTATTTTCGCATGTAGCACTTTTTGTATGCACCAGATGAGGCACTCATTTGAGTTTCCAGCTGCCAAAAATGTCTTTGTGTGAATAAAAAAAAGACAAAACACTCACTGCCAAAAGTAAAAAATCTGCCAAACAATTTCTCTCTCGTCATTTCCCTTGGTCTCTCACGTTCTCTCTCTCTCTCTCCAAAACCTTCACCTCATGCTCCACAATTTCTTCGTCTTTTCCCTATTTTTTTTTTTTTTAATTTCAACAAAAGGAATCAATAACCAGATTTGAAAACCCAATTCAAGCTTCGGAAAAGTTCAGCAACACGCAACCATCCTGATGTTGCCCGGCCTCATAGCCACTATCGTTTTTGATCGCGAGCAACATCCCCAACGGCTCTCAACTTCTCCTGTACTTTGCCGATACCTTACTCTGTTCCAGTCCGAAATTGGCGTTCTAGTCCGAGAAATCGGAGTGGAAGGCCAATTTGACAGATAATTCACCTAACCGGCTCCGACCCATGCCTTTGGTGGTTCCAATCCATGGCGATGGAACATCAACTGTTGTTCCATGCCAGTCGATTTTATGGCACGACGGCAAACCACGCTTTTATGTATACTAGGATTAGTATATTTTAAACCCTATCATCAAATATGATTGGCCAATGATTAATTAGCTCAAACAATGTTTTTATCCTTCCAAATAATCATTTGAGCTGTAATTCTCCTCAAGCAAAGTGAACTGGCTTTATTTTACGCATCATCTTGTCAAAAATTATTTAGAGAAAAAGAAATGCAACTATTTTCCCAAATTTGAAAAGAATTGAGGCAGCAAACAACTAAATTTTATTTGCCTATTTTAAACAGTCGGACAACTTGCTTGTGATGTAGCAGCACTCCTGAGACTCCATCTTCACCTCTATGAAAATTTGAGATGGGATCAAACTCACCACCAAATGACATTCAAAATATAATTTTCTAAGGTATACTCACATAAATGGCTCATTAACATGATCTCCTGACAGATGTGAGTTACCTCCAATTGAATTCTGCATTAAAAACAATTGACTAAGTAATATGGAACTCTGCCTTAATATATATTTATGCAACTGTATATATAATTATATATAGACTGCAATTATCAGAAGACAAAACTCACCGCCCAAGTAAAAAAGAAGGCTGACCTTTGCCCTTTCTTTTCCAGTATTGACCAACCAAAAATACATAATTAGCGACATACAAGCAAAGCACAGAGTAAAAAATCTTCTGATTAATGACTAAAAAGAAGTCGAACCAACAAAATAAGTTACGACATTGTCACAGATAATATTCATTTAAAAAGATTATGCAGGAATCCTGAAGTAAATTATGAATATCTTGCTGGATTACGTTGACAAATATATTGATCAATTGCAGAATATATGGATCTAAAAATCAGAAAATCCATACGCATTGGTGAATAATATGGAGATGTGAAAAAAACGTTAAAAGTAGATGTTAATTTTACATACAGTGTAAACAAAAACAGCCGTTGGAAGACTGCTCTCCCTATAGTTATGGGGTATGAATGGTGATATCCATCGACAAGAAATTTTTAATTCCGGGTCTGGTCCACCCGCATGAATAAGAAAATTGTAGATGAACACAGTCCAAGCTCCAATTGACACAACTACCAGAAAAACAATTACAAAAAAATGACACTAAAGAAGGAAAGAAAAGAAAACGAGTTATGTTAGCAATTTACCATCATATATTGCCCATGCCCTTGGCAACAGTGCATAACATGTTAAATGTTGACCACTCAAATTCCATCTCCATGATGATATACCTTGATCACTTGACTTCCTGTCAGTCCATGATACAAATGAAATCGTTCTATGAATGGGCAACCTTATTAAACTGCATGAATGAGAGAATAATTTTACCCTAAACCTTCAAGCTGGCCAGGAGCTAGAACAGATGCATATTTTTTGTTCCCTCCATCTCGAGATATGAAAATCTGTGAAATTAACAATATTTTAGGCAGTGACATGCCTTGGCAACGTTTATAAAGAAAATTTCTTTGTCAATTGTTTGTTCTTAGGATTATGCTTTTCTAGAATCTTAAGCTTGGATTATATTTACACACACACACACACACACACATTTACATATGTATGTATGCATCTTCCTTTTTGTTGGTTGTTTGGGGAGAGAGAGAAGGGGGTGGGGGTGATTGGAGGTTTCTCACAGTATCAGAAATGATAACAATCAAAACCAAAAACATGCTCCCGAATTTATTAACAAGAGTTAAGGTTTAAAACAAAAAACAGCACACACGAACAATACAATGAATTTGAGGAACGAACTTGCTAAAAAAATAAGTAAGAGGTCATAAAAATACATCTGAATATGATTTTCTGAACAAAACCGACTCAACATGCTTATAGACTCGAGTCTTACATTTCACTATTTCTAGAAGTACAACTAATTCAACTCAGAATAGAAATAGATTAGTGAAAAGAAGAAAGAAAAAACTACGTTATTAATTTCTAGTCCAAGATTTCATTATAAAGAAAAAAGGTTCTGGTGAAGCAAACAGAACATAAAAGTATCACTCAATAGTCAAGTTACTTATAGTCACACGCCATGTGTCCTAAATTTATCACTCTATTACCTTTGGGATATCTCAAAATAAGGCTGCATTTGCTCAAATAAATTTCTTTTTCTCAAATATGGAATATCCTCTACTTTAAAGCAACCCATGTGAATCCACTAACTCTATACCATTACTTTAAAGGACAAAAATGCTAAAACACACAAATTAGTGACAACATAATACCTTTATATTATGGACAATAGATGATAAGTTTGACAAGAAGGAGAATCGGACTCACTGAGAATTGATTGGCCATGACTGGAGACGTCTCACATGTACCAGAAAGTATTTGAAAATGCTTGAACTCCCCTCTGAAACCCCTGGATACGCTACCACTTCTGTAATGTTACACAGATTGACCACTCATTTTAGGTTCATAAAGTAGAGATGGAGGTAGAATAATCTCAGCATAGATTACTATTTACCCCATCCCGCCCAGTGGAACTCCTTGTGATGCTTAAGGTTTGCAGTGTTCCCATGTAAAAGGATCTATCGGTGCTTTCTGTACAAATAGAACAAATTAATCATATCAAGAATGCTGCTTAACATCCAAAATCAGCTTGGTTTTTAAGTAAAGATAACAATAATCTGCATTTCCTTCCTACATTAAGCTCTGTTATTCGAAAAAATGGAGCACTCCCAAGTTAACACTAATGTAACAATTTGAATATTATTTTAATCCAAAATTTTAACAAATTTATCTATCACACAAAAATAAATACAGAAAGCAAAAGTTTTTTCTTTTTTTTTTTTTTTCTTTCTTTCTTTCTTTCCTTACAGTGGGAATAGATAATTAGAATGAAAATAAAACCAGTCAGAGCCTTACTCTTCCATGGAATGCCTCTTCCCTTATGTAGTGCCATAGACGTATTCCAAGTCGAAACTAAAATAAAAAATCTGTGTCAGAGATATTTGAACATTGGGAAGAGAAGGGCATGTCATACACTTGAAAATAGTTTCCATTACCATTTTTATGGCTTCTGTAAATGTGACTCTAAACTCTTTCAGAATGCCGGCATGGCTATTTAATTTCCTTCTCCATGCTTGTTGCGGAGGGGCAGTGCTATCAAAATCAAACTGTCCCCCGTGAACTCGAACAATTAACATGTCTACACATGGAAGGTAATTGTGAAAACTATTCAAAATGCAAACGGAAAAATGGATCCGAAAAAGATCAAAGGTTCATGAAAATAAGCTCCCATAATCCTCCCCTCCCCAAAAAGAACAAAGAAAAAAGATAAGAAACACGAAAAATGATGAGTCTAACTGAAACATGAAGGATACCCAAATTTCGGACATGCACCGGAAAGTTAAAACTGAAGTATATGGACATTTGTGTGTGTGAGACAGAGAGAGCAAAACAACAAGCTCCCTCAGCAAAACTTCTTCTGATGATCAAATTCTAAAATACAACATTCATAATATTTTTGATTCCATTCTTTCTATTTAGCTTAACCACACGAGTAGACAATGCCAGATAAATACTGTTTTTTTCTTTTTCTTTTTTTTTCTTTTTTTTTTTTTATTGAGCAAAGATTAAATGGAGTCTCCAAGTAGAAATTGCAGAATTGAGGCGGTGAAAATCGGGGAAAAAAAAATCAAAATTCACAAAAAAGCATGGCATAATTCTAGCTGAATCACAGATTAAAAGCAGGAAAAGCTTACCAACTCTAGAGTTGTTCGATTTATGTACTCTTCTGGAGGCCAAGAACTCTTTCGACATTGAAACAAACCCTGCTCAACATTTTTCACTCTCTCTATATTTCATATATGTGTGTGTGTGTATTGCTGTTCAAGGAATCAAGACTGGATTCTGATCAATATATTCATAAACTTAGCTCAAAATCCACCAGAAACCCAATTTCTAAAGCCTGCCCAACTTTTACTTCACTCTAAACACTACTATTAAAATGAGAAATCCTAAAAATTCGAATGAAGTTAAACGGGTTTGTAGTAAATTAAAATAGGGAATCGAAAAAGTATGGGTTTAGTTTAGGCTGCAAATTTTTTCCCCTTTTCTACATCTCTGATTATGGGTTATGACTTATGAGGGGAAGCTCTAGTTTTCAACTTTATATCTGGTGGGTTTTTTTTCTTGGAAAATATCGGGTTTTGTGGAATTGCGAGATGGCAGCGAAAAGGTCAAAGGAATGACTTGTATTCTTGTTATTTAATGAACATGATATAATCGATATATTATATATATTATTATTGGTATCAAAGGGCTATAGTGTTCATAATCATCAACCTTTCTGTGATCTTTTAGTAACAAGTGCCACTGTATTGGTCCAACATTTTTCTAGACAGGCGTGAAATTATAAGAAAAACAACATGGATTTTGTAGTGGTTAGCTGATTGAATTCATCGTACGGTCTAATCATGTATGTTATTTATTAAGTGAGAATTTTTTTTTAGTGCGTGTAATTTTTAACTTTTTAAAATATCCTGTAAATATAAAATTTTTAGTTATTATTTTTTTCTTATCTCTCTAATGTATTTTTAATTTCTTTTTTTTATTCTCTTTCCTATCTTCTCTTTCACATTCATTTTTCTAGAATTTCTTTTACTTCCTTTTCTACTTAATTTTTAATCATAAAATTTAGTTTTATTTTAATTTTTGAGCTTTTCACTTATCATAAACTACGTCAATATATTAAACCCAGTTAAAAAAGTAGTATAAATAATAAAAATAGTTAACATATACACATACGTTTATGCATATTTAATAAAAACTTCATTTTAAATTTAATCATTTCATTAGATTACATTTCATTTATAATTTTGCACACATCGAGTGTACCCAATATACTAGTATGAATGACTTATTAGAATAGATATATGTTGTAAAAGGGTAAATGTCAACCTAAATAGTTATAAGCAGACTATGTAATCAAAGTTAAGGCTGTCAATGGGTAGGATTTAGAGCAAATATGGAAAATTCAAATCCAAATTCAATAAACTTTTCTCAATATTTGAATTTGACCCGAATTCTATAGGATTTACATTCAATACTATTAAGTCTAATGTGATATAAAATTCAAAACCCGACAAGAAAATTCAATCCGATTAACAATTGAAAAATTGAAACTTTAGAATCAAGTAATGAATAAAAAAACTTATGTAAACAATACATTTTAATTAAGTAGAAACTTATTTTAGAATATGTATAAAAATTATACATTATTCTGTTAAAAAGAATTGTTTTGAAAAACAAAAATTAGTGTATTATTAATTATTATGGTTTATATATTACATTATTTAAACCTCTTTACTAACATTATATAAATAAGGTTATTAATCTAATAAAATATATTATTAAAGTTCGAATTTGGATTTTGAATGGATCGGACTGCTTGGTTCTAACATTATTTAAAATTCTTTACTAACATTATATACATAAGGTTATTAATCTAATAAAAAATATTTTTAAAGTTTGCACTCAGATCTTTAACGGATTGAACTACTTGGTTCTATATTCTATCAATTGATTTCGAATTACAGATATTTATAACCGCATCTAATCCACCGAATATTTTAATCGATCGAATATGCTAAATTTGAATCAAATCCAAATTAAAATCCGCTCCATCGAAAGCCCTAATCAAAGTAAGAAGCAGCAAGTAGTTTTTTTTCCTGGTAAGTATATTAACAAGTATTTTACTTAACATCTTTTCGATTTCTTTTATATTTTTGCAATTTTAATTGCAAAATAACTTTAGGGCTTTAGGTTTTATTTTATTGAATACTTGTCAACTATAGTTTTCCTTAGGTTTTTATATATTTTTATTATTTGTAAATGATCTTTAGAGTTGTAAAGAATTATTTTGAGAATTAGTTAATTACTACATTAATTGAAAATTTCAGTAATTATTTTGATATCTGTGCAAATATTTGAAGGTTGAAAGACCAAAATGATCAAGCATAAAATAATTGATTTTTCCTTTAAGAAAGTAATTTTCAAGAAAGATTATAAAAATATAGGCTCAACATTTTCAATCCTATCAATTTAAATTCAAATGATCAAAGTGTACAATCAAAGATGGTATTGTTTTAAACAGTTTTTTCAATGAATTACTTTAGTCCCAAAAATTTTGGTCAAGATCCACTGTTGCAACAAAATAAATATATACCTAACTTCGAAACAAAAATTGTATTATTATTAACTATGAGAAATATCATCATTGAAATAATTATATATATATATATATATAAAAGAAGTTTTCTCTAGTAAAAGTACTCTTCACAATATCACGAGAGAAGTATGTATGTGTGTGTGTATATATATATATATATATATTAAGATGAGTATTTCTATTTTATCAGTTTAATGTTTTATCGATCATAACAATGAAATAAAGTTTTAAAATAGGGATCATGAGATTCAATTATTTGTATGAAGATTGTTGCCGACTCTCTAAAATTGTTATAGGCATTTCCGTTCAATTTATGATTTTTATCAATAGACCAATATACCCTTTTAATTTTTAAACATTAATTTCATTCGATTTTTTGGACAAAAAACTCATAAGGGTTTATCTTCGCCTTCCTACTAACCAAAAAATTATTCTTCATTTTTTTTTCGACTTTGGTGATGACAACTTAAGAAGTATTCTTCAACTATGTCTTTGTTGGATGATAATCCAAGAAATTCCTATTCTAGCTAATATTGTTGTCTTTTGTACAAATGTTTTGTATATATTTATTTTATTTTATTTTTCTACTTATTTCTCGTATTAGTTTTAATTACTTGAAAATGTAGGAAATTAGTATTTTAGAAGATTCAACAATGAGTTTTAAATTGAGAAGATAATAAAGTTTATGAATAGCAAGAGTACTAAACAAATTTTAGGATTACCGTTCTTACAACTCATCTAATCTAATGGCAATGGAGGTATTGATTTATTTTTCGTCTTGTTTATATTATACATTAATTAATATTTTCTCACACTTTGAGTTTAGGAAGTGTTATTAAATAACCAAAATTTGTGGATTGATTAACTTAATAGTTTTTCATAGGATTTTCAAAATAAATATGAAAAAATACCTCTTGCGCAAAAAAGAAATTACTTGAGGTGAATTTCTCAAGTTGTGGATTCTTCTCATTCTTTGCATGGTAGGAGAGCCTAAAATTAATTCTCACAGAGCGTTCATTAGAAGTTCTAAGTATGGCCTAAAAATTTTGCTAGTAAATAGTAATATTTATTTTGTATTAAGTAAGTTGGACAAAAAACAAAGGTGAAGCAAAAAATTAAAGAAAATGACTAAACAATAGAGAAAATGGAATATATGACATTCAAATTAATAAAAGTAGTGTTTCAAGGATAAATGAGGAATTTAATCAATTTCTTAGTATGAAAAATAAAGCAACAATAACAATTTTGAAATACTAATAATAATTCATTATTTGTACTTGCATTGTGTATTTACTAAAACATGTAAAGTTTTACTACAAGAAAATGAGTAAATTTGTGATAATATAATAAGTAATAATTAAAAAGTTATTATTAATTATATACATTTGGTGACAACAAATTGGTATTGTCACAAAACATAGTATGTACAATGTCAATGGTGATAACTTATTGTAAAAAGGTGGCAACATAGTGCACAAGTGATAGTTAGTGACACACCTATTGTGACAACTTAGTGGCAATGAAATCTTATCACAAAATCCTAATAACAATTTTTATTGTCACCAAATTGTCACTATATGTGTGTCACTAATTATTAATGGTGACAACTAAAACATTACTTCTTGTCACTATTGAGTGATATTGTGACAACATAAAATTTGTTGTCACCAAAAAAATTTAATTAGTGACAAAATAGAATGTATTGTCACTTTATATAATTATTGGCGATAATTTTTTTATTGCTACCTTTAAATCTTGTCAATAATATTACTTTTTTTTTTTTTTGTAATGTTTGTTGAATATTAATTCACTATTATCCTTCAATTAACTATTTAATCACAAGACTTAAGTATTTATGACAATCCAGATGAACGTCAAGCTTTTTGCTTGAGGCAAAAATTGACCTATTGATGGTTACAAATTGAGAAGTAAAAATTAATCAGAAGAGATGTGAAATATTTGGAATATATAAATTGCCTAGTCAACAAAAAAATTTATATTATATTAGAGAAGTACAAATCCAAGAAGGCTACAATCAACTTTTTTATTTTACCAAAAGTCGGTTTGTCATTTTTTTTAACATTTTATATACATTGGCCATCGCATTTGTACCCACATGATGAATGGATTTGGTTAAAAGTATGGTTCTTTTTTTTTCTTTCTTTCTTTTTTTCCGGTGAAGCTGTGGCACCTGCATCTGCGGACACCTGAAATGGATAAGACTTCATATTTCAAAATAATGTTTTGTTTTATTTATAATATTTATTTATATTATGTGTATAAAATTATTTTTTAATTATATACTTAACGTAAGATTTTTACACTTAACATAAATTCATGCAATGAAATATGATATGAAATGCAATTTGTAATATAGAATCACAAATGTTGAAATTAACCGAATGAAAAGTAACCAATATGGCAATAATATGTAAATTATGCTGCAAATTTCGTAAAGAAATTTTAAAGCATTGCAATTAGATATGGTAGATAAATGTGATTTAAAATTTAAAAAGTAAATAATTTAGAGTTGAGACATTGTCATTATCCACTTTAAAGGAAACGACTTCCTTTCATACGTATGACATAACACTTTTGAAAAGTACTTCAATTATTTATTAATTTTGAAATTACTATCAAAAAATAATCTAATTTGATATATATAATTTTATAGTCTCAGAAAAGGCAATTTTGATTTAGTGACACTAGTTAAGGTTTCATGTATTTAAGTGTTATAATAGGCTATCTTAATATTTTATAGTGTCACAAAAGATATATTTTAGTTAAAATTTGATATGCTTATTGAGACATTTTTTATGAGGTGTCATAATAGATGCACAAATATCATACTTTTAAAATGTTTCACAAAAAAGTGTCAAATTTGATCATTTTTTCAGTAGTGACAATAGCTCATTTTCACCCTTTATAGTGTTACAAAAGATCTATTTTAGTTTAAATTTGGTATACTTTATAAATACATTTTTATGAAGTGCTACGGTAAATACATAATTAAGACACTTTTTAAAAGTACAACATTATATGTGTCAAATTTAGTCACTTTTTTACTAGCATATTTCATAAAGAGTATTTTAATTATAAGTTATACTAATATATTTTTTGTGACATTTTGAAATATTAAATTAGACTATTGTTTCACTCAAATACATGACAATTTAACTAGCATTTTTAAAGATACATTTTGAAATGTGCAAAATTAAGTTAGTTTTAAAGTAGCTGGTGTGTTTGCATAAATTTCTCCCGGCCGCGCCGAAGTGGCCGCTCAGGGTTCGAACCGGCCGAGTTCGATGAAAAAACAGCCGATTCGAAGTGAGCTTCTTTGTGTTCGGGTGCGGGCGTGCCAGTGTGCAGGAGCACACAAGTGGAAGTCTTATGGTTCAGAGTGAATGTGAGGTGGTTCGAAATGGAATTAATGTGAATCGAAATGAAACAGTGATGCGCCTAAGACTTCTATCTGAAAAGCGATTGAATTGGAGTAGGCAAACACTACCCCTGAGGTTCTACTTGCCTACAACTGAATGTAGGACTTAATAATTTAGCACTATCAACAATCGAAAAGGGTCAGAAAGCTTAAATCGAAGAGGAAATAAATTCGAAGACGATAGCTACTCGCCAAATGGACTTTACAGGACTCGACTACGTACACACGCATTGATGACTCGGGCCATATCTATGACAGAGATGCATTGAGCAGTCCCTAAGAACTCTAGCTACAAATCGGACACATTGATGACTCCGGCCATATCTACCTGTGGTTGTTTTCAGAGGCTGTTCACTCCGACGAGCATTGATTGACTCCGTCTGTACTCCCCTTCATGCATGCGCTCAATATGAATGCTGGGTACCACTCCGCCGCATTGATATCTCACCTCGAACCGGGCCCAATCCGAGTGAGTGATGGCTACGACTTCGTGACGTTACGGAATGAGTGCATTGATATCCTCACTTCGAGCCGAATGAGGTATGGCTACAAACACCCCGTAGCGGTTTTCTACCTACTTGAACTAAAGCTATTCTTTGTTCATTTAAGCTAAGAAATCAGAGAAGTGTAGACTTCTTGATTGAGAAAGTGTTGTTGTAGTTGATTGTTTGACGTTGTGTCCTAAATGATGAATCCATCTCCCTTTTATAGGCTTCAAGCTGCAACCACATTCCTTTATTTTTGGAGTTGGATGATTTCAAAAGACTTGATTATTTGAAATGGATGGACCTCCTTATTTGTTGCTATGACAGTTATGCCATCTCATTTGAATTTTAAATTTTCAGCAACACATGGCCTTTATTTTAGGCATGTGCAAGTATAACAATGCCTATTTTTAGCCATTTCCTAACAACCCCTAATTGTGAGGGATTTGAATTTAAATCTATTATTATATTTATTTTATTTTATATTTTTGGCCGATTGGGCCATGGGCCATTATTTCTTTCCGGCCTGGGCCTCCAACATGGGCTCTGTGGACGCGTCGAAGTGGCCTGGGCCTAATTAATTTATTTCGGCGTGGCGAAAAGGACTAAAATCAGCCCACTCCGAATTTATACAAAAATTCATTTTTGGGCTCAAACAATGCCCCCCGCAAGTTGTGATTAAATGCAAAATTTGATCATAACTTGGTTAAAACTCCACATGCCTCGCGCCCTTAATTTGACGGCTTCTTTATTCATGTCACCATGTACGATTTGGCAACTTAGCTCTCTCCATAGGCACGAATAGAATGAAGAAAGAAATATTTATTTAAGCAATGGCTATCACGTCACCAATTGCCATAATAAAATTTGGTAATCAAGCCATATTAATATGATAAAATAAAAAATAAAACTAAGTTACCTGAATTCCACTTCGTTTGTAGCTTCCCTTCTAGATCCCTTCTTCTTTGCTTTAAGATATTTTAAACCATATTTTGGCTCATTTTTGAACACATTCTTTTTCTTTCGATCTATCAAGTTATCTGATTTGCTTGCATTAAGATTCCTTCAAAAAACATTTTAAATGTGGAAAAGAAATCTCTCAAGCGCATCGATAACATGATTGGTTCGAAATAGAAAATGTCTCTAAGTTCGATTTGGCCTAGTAGCCATTTTGACTTAGATTATTTCGGCGTTCCAATGGCAATGTCTCCCATAAGGTAGGATGATACTTCTTTAAATATTTGCCATTGATTGGATCCCTTAGCAAATTCCCTTCCAGGTTTTCTAGTAAATAAGCTCTCCCTCTAGTTATCGAATGGATCGAAAAGGGGCCCTCCCAATTGGGGCTCCATTTTCCCAGCGCTGCATCCTTTTTCTCCAAAGGAAAAACCACCTTCCACACTAGGTCTCCTATTTGGAATCTTTTGGCCTTGACCTTTCTGTCATAGGTTCTAGCAACTTGCTTTTTCTGAGCCTCGATGGAATCTAGCGCCTGTACCCTGATGTTCTCTACGGCGTCTAATTCATCCATCATTTTGTAATAGTACTCCTCAACGGTGAGGTTATTCTGCTGAGCTATTCGTGCGGACCTCACGTTGATTTCCATGGGCAGAACTGCATCGTGGCCATAGGTGAGTCGAAATGGGGTAGTTCCCGTACTGGAGCGCTTGCTTGTTCGATAAGCCCATAACGCTTCGGAGAGCAATAGGTGCCATGCTCTAGGATTTTCTTCCACCATCTTCGAAATGATATTCTTTAAGGTTTTATTGGTGGATTCGGCTTGTCCATTCCCCTGTGCATAATACGGCGAGGAATGCGTGAGTTGGATGCCATATGTGGTGGGAAAAGCCTGAATCTCCGACCCTGTGAACATAGTACCCCTATCCGTTACGATAGTTTGGGGAATCCCAAATCTGTGTATCAGGTGTTCCTTGATGAATTTGACTACTGTTCCCTGATCAGTTTGCTTGAGGGGAATGGCCTCTACCCACTTGGTGAAATAGTCCGTGGCGGTGATAATGTGGGTATGCTGTTTCGATGAGGAAGGAAAAATGGCCCCTATTAGGTCGATGGCCCAACATCGAAATGGCCAAGGTTTGACAATCAAATTCATCTCTTCGGCTGGCACTCTCTGAATTGGACCATGTAGCTGACATTTTTCACAGCCTCTGGCCAGCCAATGGCAGTCTTGCACCATTTTTGGCCAGAAATAGCCATATCGCTTGATTAACCATGCCATCTTGCGGCCACTCTGATGGGCTCCGCACACTCCTTCGTGGACTTCCATCATGATTTTCATCGCCTCATCTTGTCCGACACATTGCAAGAGCACTTCATCATGACCTCGTCGATACAGCGAGCTACCTCCCAGAACTACATAGTTGGCCGCTCTCATTCTGACTCTTCGAGGTGCTCCTTGGGAAGGATCATTTAAATACCTTAATATTGGTTCGCGCCAATCCTCAGCTTGCTTCATGGTGCTTTCTATGGCGCAAACATTAATTCTTTTGAAATGAGAGGGATAGGCCTGCCTTGTGATGGTATAACTGGCGGCCATGCAATTTTTGGGAAGCTCTGCTCCAGTGGCTATCTGAGCCAATTCATTGGCTTCGAAATTGGACTTTCTAGTCACATGCTGCAACGTCACTTCGTCGAATCCCATTAGTAAAGCATTTATCGTGGAAATATATTTATCCAATATGGGATTTCGACACTGAAATGCACCCTGAATCTGCTTAATGACGAGCTGGGAATCTCCAGTCACATTGATGCTAGATGCCCCCAATTCTCGTAGTATTTCTAATCCAAGGATCAAGGCCTCATATTCGGCCTGATTATTGGTGCATGGGAAATCGAACTGGACTGACATGCCAGTTTTGATTCCTGATGGTGAAGTGACCACGATGCCAGCCCCAGATGCTTTGTCTGTTCGCGATCCATCGAATTGAAGGATCCAGGGTTTCACGAATATTGATAGCATTTCGATTTGCTGAGCTACTTCGTTATCTATTTCAACACTGGGGTGATCGGTGAGAAAATCGGCCAAGGCTTGGCCCTTCACAGCTTTTTGTGGAACAAATTGTAGTTGATACTCCATCAGGTGGATGGCCCAACGGCCTATCCGACCACGTACTACTGATCTCGAAAGCATGTATTTGACCACATCAACGCTACTGATCACAAGAACCTTTACCGGTAGCAAATAGTATCGTAGCTTGATACATGCGAAATATAAGGTTAGACACACCTTTTCGATCGGATGGTATCTTTGTTCTGTGTCGCTCAAATGCCTGCTTAAGTAGTACACAGCTCGTTCAAGACCATTTTTGTCGTCTTGAGCCAAAAAGGCTCCAATGGTCTTGTCTGCTGCCGAAATATAAAGCTTAAGCGGTTCTCCTTTTCGCGGCGGCATCATCACGGGAGGGGAAGTTAGAGCTTCCTTAATCTTATCAAATGCCTGCCTATGTTCTTCCGACCATTCGAATTGGTCATGATCTTTTAATTTTAATAAGGGTGAGAAAATCTTGGTTTTGCCTGCAAGGTTCGAAATGAACCTTCTCAAATAATTGACTTTTCCAAGAAACTGTTGAAGTTCTTTCTTGGTTCGAGGTGGTTGGGCGGCCAAGATAGCCTTTGCCTTGTTTGCTTCCACTTCGATTCCTTTCTTATGCACCAAGAATCCAAGAAAATGGCCTGCGGCCACTCCGAACACGCATTTCAGCGGGTTTAACTTCAACTGAAATTTTCTCATCCTATCAAAGGCCTTAACCAGGTGCTCTAAATGCTAAGCAAAGCTGGTAGACTTAATGATGAGATCGTCGATGTAGACTTTGACAAAGTCATTCATGTAGTCATGAAAAATACAATTCATAGCTCGTTGGTATGTAGCTCCAGCATTTTTAAGGCCAAACGGCATAACCTTCCATTGAAAGGTACCAATGCCCCCCGGGCATTGGAATGCCAGTTTCGGGATATCTTCTTTAGCTACGAAGATCTGATTGTATCCCACATTGCCGTCGACAAGAGTTAGGTACTCATGCCCTGCAACGGCATCTATCATCATGTCGGCCATTGGCATTGTATACTCATCTTTCGGAGATGCCAAATTTAAATCCCTGAAGTCTATGCAAATTCTCAGTTTGCCATTCTTTTTGATAACTGGCACGACATTGACCACCCATTCAGGGTATCTGGCCACTTCGATGAAGTCTGCTTTAAGAAGCCTTTGAATCTCTTCTTTAATCAATACACAGACTTCTTCGGACATGCGTCGGAGAGGTTGTTTGCGTGGCTTAAACCCAGGCAAAATGGGTATTCGATGTTCTACCAAGTCTCTGCTGAGACCCGGCATTTCATCATAGTTCCATGCAAAACAGTCTTTGTATTGCTTGAGTATGTCGATCATGGCCTCTTTGTTTTCATGGCTTAATAAAGCACTAATGTAAGTGGGCCTATGATCGTTTTCATTGCCAAGCTCCACTTCGATTACAGGATCCTGAACTTGAATCCTAATGTCATCGAGCTTTGCCGGAGCGGCACTCAGTTCTTTCATCGTGATCTCATCTGTCGAAGTGAGATCTTGATCATGCTCATAAATTACATCCGCATTACAATTGTAGTAATCGGAAAGATCTTTGGCCAATAAGGCCAAAGTTTTATTTATTATTTCTGATCCAGCATTACCCGGAATTATTACAATTTCGTCTATATCGACGTTATTCATAATCAACATTTTGAAAAGTAGAAAGCGGCCTTTCTTCGATGTTGCAAGGCCTGCTAACCTCCTTAGTCATTGCTACTTCTAAACTAACTGGCGCCACAGACGAAGTGGCACAAAGCGGACGGCCATATTTGTCCTGTCCGATAAATCTATATGGTCCGACATTATCGGAGTAGTACCTAGCTTCTACTACATTCACATTGGCCATGAACGGCCTTTCTTCTGCCTTCACTATTTCTGATTCGTTCTCGCCATCTCCCAAAAATACCAAGAATTGGTGTAAGGTTGAAGGGATGCACATGGCGGAATGGATCCAATCCCTTCCAAGCAAGGCATTGTAGGAAGTCTTCGCATCTATAACGAAAAAAGCAGAAGTGACTGTCTTACTTCCGATGCTGACTTCGATTGGCAGGATGCCCATTATGTCTGCTTTACCTCCGGCAAAATTGCTAATCACCACATCGGTCTTGAGAAGATCAGCCTTCTCCTTTCCTATGCGTTTCATGGTTTGGAGAGGCATGATATTCACTGCGGCTCCATTGTCAACCAGCATTCTTCCAGTAGGCTTGCCATCGAGATGGCCAGCCACGAAGAGAGGTTTTACATGTTTTGCCATACTTGGCGGCGGTTTCTGGAATAAAGCCTTGATCTTTTCGACCGTTTTGCTTTTCTGGACCGTTTGTTCGGGATTGCTGACAAAGAAGGCTACCGGCTCACTATCATCCCAGACTTCACTGCTCTCTTCTGTGTCATCCTGCGAATTATTGTTAGCATTAATATCGAAAGGGAATGCCCATACCATGTTGCACTCCATGTTGACAGCGTCGCCACTGGATGATGGTACGCCTGTGGTTTCCATTGGCAACTCCTTGTCGATCTGGTTTAGCTCATCCATCTTTACGATCCATTCACTCAGATCGTCCTCTCCGATATTATCTGGTCTGTTTGGGATACCGTTATTTGATTCATCACTTTCTAGCATCATTGGGTCAACAATCTTTCTCTTCGACTGACTATCAGTCGGGGTGATTTTCTGGCTTTTTGGCTCTGCTGACATTACTGCCTTACCCTTGATGGGCTTCGTTGTTTCCCTCTTGAGTATTTCAGCTTCTTTCCGTTGCCTCAAATGTCTTCGATACTGTGTTCTCATCATTTCACGAGGACTTCTTCCGTTTGGGAACTTAGGATGTCTTACTGCCGTCTAACGTCCTTCCTGGACTGCTGGCGGTTTAATGAACCTGGAATGAACTGGTTCTCGAGTTGGTTCATGTCTTCGAGGTGGGCTAGAGGGTGCCCTCCTTTTATCGCCTCTGTCAGTCCTTCGGGGAGGACTTCGACTCCGCTTATTTCCATTTTCCTGCAATGGACCGCCATTGGCACAATGCCCCCCGAGCATTGGAGGAGGATATGGCACCATAGGCGGCTGTGGAACCATGGGAAAGTTGGCCATGGGATTGGCCCAAGGATAGTAGGCGCTAACTGGATAGATCGATGGCATTGTTGCCATTTCGGAATGACATCGGGCACAAAGGCCTAATTGCCATCCTGACTTTATTATTTCCTGATCAGTTTGTTGGTTTTCCTTTTCGGCTGAGTCATCCTGAACGTTGACCATGTTTACTCCCTCAGCCTGGAATGGTTCTTTGTTAATTCCCATTTTCTTATTCATCCATTCCGGCAGAAAGCGCAACGTGCCGTTGTCTAGGCAGCTTTGAATCATCCACCTGAAAACCAAACAGTCATTAGTGTTATGAGTCCATGTATTATGAAATTTACAGTATACTTTGCCTTCCAGCTCTTTGGCCGTTGGCATTCTATGATCATTAGGTACTTTAATTTTGCCATCAGCCAATAAGTGGTCAAAAATAGCTTCAGTTTTCGACACATCGAAACCATAGCACCTTTCTGTTTCAGAACGAAACTCTGGTTTATTTAGCATGTCAGGAGGCATTTTGATATGAGGCTGTAGTGCCCTTGGTTTTATTAAAGCCGGGCAAACCGTGTTCTTTTGGCAAACGACTTGGGCTAAGCCCACTTCGTTCTCCCATTGTTCTTTTTCAACACTAACCAAGTCATCTTGGACTTCGGCTAGACCAACTTGATAATGAGTGGCCTTACCGTGATGCCCTCTTCGATTTTCTTCTCTTAATAATTTCTCATATTCAGTGACATGCCTCATTAAGTCAAAAATTGATGGAAATTGTTGGCCAAACATTTTCTTTTTTAATTCGAGGTGCATGCCTCCTATGGCCAAGCTTATGTAACTTTCTTCGGCCATAATCACTGGGCAAAAGTGTCTGGCCCGGACGAATCTCCCCATGTACTCTTCGGCTGACTCCCCGGGCATTTGTCTCACATTGGTTAATTCCGATATGGATACCTCAGGGGGTAGTCGATAGAAATGACTATGGAAGAGATTCTCCATTGTTGGCCAATCGGGAACAGACCCAGGTCTGAGTCGAATGAACCACAAGAAAGCTTCTCCAGTTAATGAATTCGGAAATAAACGTAACTTTAAGTCACCGTCCATTCCGATCTCACCACATTGTGTGGTAAATTTAGCAATATGTTCAATTGTGGTTTGTGACCCATCCCCATTAAACAAAGTAAAAATAGGGACCCTAAACCCTCGGGGAAAAGGAATCGTGTCGATATGAGGGGGATAGGGACGAGAATACCTGGGTGGCGAGGCTGATCGTTTATGCCTTGCCAACTCCTGTCGCAACATTTCCTGTATCTCTTGTCGAGACACGGCTTTGTTGTCATTTCGATTGGTGGGATTTGCAGCAGTGGTGGCAGGTTGGGGCCTCCTTGCCATGTGTGGTATGGCATAGGGGATCTCAGGTCTTTCGAAATGATCTCTAGAGCCCGATCCTTCCCCTTCCAAGATTATTCCTCTGGATTCGAACGCCACTCTTTTGCCAGTATCAACGTTAGGGAACCTCCCACGACGATCATTTCCTCCAATGTTCAGTCGTTCTGGTCGTGCATCGGCGAAGTCGGGCCTGTGATGCTGTTCGGCCTCATTTCGTCGTGGGGTTTCTCTTACCTGTGGAACGTTGTCCATCCTTGACGCCACGCTACGCAAGTTCATTCCGTAATATGGATCTTTTACTCGGAGTGATTCTAACATTGTGGCCATTTGTTCGGCCCTCTCCGATTCTTCTCTTCGTTGTCTTTCTATCAACTCTTGGAATCTGCGGTTGGACTCCAAGATCCACTTTTCCATTACATATAGTGCGTCTTCGCCACAGTTGGCCACTCTGGCCAGTAAGGTGGGTGCTTCTTGAATCGGCGCCTCTTCAGGCGCTCTCTGATTTCGCTCGAGCCTGTCAATGATAGCCTGAACGTTGGGAGGTGGATTATGTCCACTCATCTCTTCGTTCTGATCACTGGCTGCCTCGCTTCCACTGTCTGAACCGAGGTCAGCTCGAGTTTGGCTCCTTAAGCGTGGTGGTGCCATAGCTTGCTGTTTTTGAATTTTGATTTTTAATTTTTTGTGAGTTTTCAATATAGAATGCAAGTATGCAATTGACCGAAATAAAACGTGCTTCCTAAGACCTAGATGCTGACAAAACCATTTCGAAAACTGAAGTGCTGTCCCACTGGGCGTGCCAGAAAGATATGTTTGCATAAATTTCTCCCGGCCGCGCCGAAGTGGCCGCTCAGGGTTCGAACCGGCCGAGTTCGATGGGAAAACAGCCGATTCGAAGTGAGCTTCTTTGTGTTCGGGTGCGGGCGTGCCAGTGTGCAGGAGCACACAAGTGGAAGTCTTATGGTTCAGAGTGAATGTGAGGTGGTTCGAAATGGAATTAATGTGAATCGAAATGAAACAGTGATGCGCCTAAGACTTCTATCTGAAAAGCGATTGAATTGGAGTAGGCAAATACTACCCCTGAGGTTCTACTTGCCTACAACTGAATGTAGGACTTAATAATTTAGCACTATCAACAATCGAAAAGGGTCAGAAAGCTTAAATCGAAGAGGAAATAAATTCGAAGACGATAGCTACTCGCCAAATGGACTTTACAGGACTCGACTACGTACACACGCATTGATGACTCGGGCCATATCTATGACAGAGATGCATTGAGCAGTCCCTAAGAACTCTAGCTACAAATCGGACACATTGATGACTCCGGCCATATCTACCTGTAGTTGTTTTCAGAGGCTGTTCACTCCGACGAGCATTGATTGACTCCGTCTGTACTCCCCTTCATGCATGCGCTCGATATGAATGCTGGGTACCACTCCGCCGCATTGATATCTCACCTCGAACCGGGCCCAATCCGAGTGAGTGATGGCTACGACTTCGTGACGTTACGGAATGAGTGCATTGATATCCTCACTTCGAGCCGAATGAGGTATGGCTACAAACACCCCGTAGCGGTTTTCTACCTACTTGAACTAAAGCTATTCTTTGTTCATTTAAGCTAAGAAATCAGAGAAGTGTAGACTTCTTGATTGAGAAAGTGTTGTTGTAGTTGATTGTTTGACGTTGTGTCCTAAATGATGAATCCAGCTCCCTTTTATAGGCTTCAAGCTGCAACCACATTCCTTTATTTTTGGAGTTGGATGATTTCAAAAGACTTGATTATTTGAAATGGATGGACCTCCTTATTTGTTGCTATGGCAGTTATGCCATCTCATTTGAATTTTAAATTTTCAGCAACACATGGCCTTTATTTTAGGCATGTGCAAGTATAACAATGCCTATTTTTAGCCATTTCCTAACAACCCCTAATTGTGAGGGATTTGAATTTAAATCTATTATTATATTTATTTTATTTTATATTTTTGGCCGATTGGGCCACGGGCCATTATTTCTTTCCGGCCTGGGCCTCCAACATGGGCTCTGTGGACGCGTCGAAGTGCCCTGGGCCTAATTAATTCATTTCGGCGTGGCGAAAAGGACTAAAATCAGCCCACTCCGAATTTATACAAAAATTCATTTTTGGGCTCAAACATGGTGATCCCCTGTACATGGATTATGAGAGATTTGCATTGGTTTAAAAAAGGCTGAAAAATAGATTTACAAATGAATTAATTTATTAATTCGGGTTAATTATTTTCGTCATATAAGAACTGATTTGTATGAACTAAATGTTAACATAGCATTGCTGAAATTTGGCTAATGAATTCTTTTGTACGATTGGAAAAGTTTTGTTTCGTATCTGTTTTAAAGTGGATATCTAGTTGAATCACACTTTTTAAAATTAAAGTGGAAAACAATGATTTACCGGTGTGAATGAATGGTGTGAGACGCATCGCCATTGATAATCTAATCATTACTTATTATTCATCTTTACCGGTTTTGAATTTACAGTTGTTTGGGCTCAAAAATAAATTTTTATATAAATTTAGAGTGAGCTAATTTTGATCTTTTTCGTCATATCGAAATGAATTAATTGGGCCCAGGTCACTTCGACGCGTACAGGGGAGCCCATGTTGGAGGCCCAAGCCGGAATGGAATAACGGCCCATGGCCCAGTAGCAGAAAAATAAAATAAATATAATAATAAAGTCAAATTCAAACCCCCCCACTTTTAGGGGTTATTAGGGAAAAATTAACAGAATGGCTAAAGGATAGGCAAATATGCCTAAAATAAAAGCCATGTATTGCTGAAAATTTAAAATTCAAATGAGATAGCATAAACTGTTATAGCAAGAAACAAGGACGGCCATTCATTTCTAATGGCCAAGTTTGAATAAACTATCCAACTCCAAGAATAAAGGAATTCGGTTGCAGCTTGAAGCCTATAAAAGGGAGCTGGATTCACTATTTGGGACACAACGTCAATCAATCAAACACAACAATAATTCTCTCAATCAAGAAGTCATCACTTCTCTGATTTTTCTTAGCTTAAATGAACAAAGATTAGCTTTAGTTCAGTAGATAGGAAACTGCTACGGGTGTTTGTAGCCATACCTCATTCGGTTCGAAGTGAGGATATCAATGCACTCATTCCGTAACGTCATGAGGTCATAGCCATCACTCACTCGGATTGGGCTCGGTTTGAGGTGAGATATCAATGCGACGGAGTGGTATCCAACATTCATATTGAGCGCATGCATGAAGAGGAGTACAAACAGAGTCAATCAATGCTCGTCGGAGTGAACAACCTCTGAATACACCCACAGGTAGATATGGCCGGAGTCATCAATGTGGCCGATTTATAGCTAGAGTTCTTAGGGACTGTTCAATGCATCTTTGTCATAGATATGACCCGAGTCATCAATGCGTGTGTCTGTAGTCAAGTCCTGTAAAAGTCCGTGTGGCTAATAGCCATCATCTTCGAATATATTTTCTTTTCGATTTAAAGCTTTTTGACCCTTTTCGATTTTTGAGAGTGCTGAATTATTAAGTTCTACATTGAGTTGTAGGCAGGTAGAACTTGAGGGGTAGTGTTTGCCTACTCCGATTCAATCATTTTTCAGATAGAAGTCTTAGGCGCACCACATCATTTTTCACTTCGAACCACGTCACTTTTCACTTCGAACCACAAGACTTTCATTTGTGTGCTCTTGCACACTGACATGCCCGCACCCAAACACCAAGAGCTCACTTCGGATTGGCTGTCTTCCTATCGAACCCAGTCGGTTCGAACCCTGAGCGACCACTTCGGCGCGGTCGGAAAAAATTTATGCAAACAATAGTTTAAGTTTTATGGAGGAAATTGAAAACGAGATAAAGCAACTTAACAGAAAATGGAAGAACATTCAAGGAGTATTATTGCATGCGGAGGGGAAACTTTAGTTAGGGGTATAAATGGATATTAAACGGACTGAATATATTTTTTTATATATAGTTGTATTCATTTATTTTATTAGATATTGATACGGATACGAATATTAACGGATATTTAAAATTACTGTTTGTATATGTATTCATCGAATATCGGATGGATATCGGATATATTTATATCCGATTGTAATTTTTAAAATTTAAATTCAATTATAAATATTTGAATATTCAAATCCGATTATGAATATTCAAATATAGTATTCAATTGTAATTAATTGAATATTGGAATTTGTGTATACAATTTTGTCATATTATTTTTATATATAATCTATTTATATACAAAATATATATATATATAGATACATATACATAGGTATCATACTTTTTTATTAATAACACCTAAAGTTCATATTTGTTTATTTATTTATTCTTTTTATATCTTTGTAAGTTATAAAGATATGATACGCATTAAAAATATCCATGCATTTTATTTGAATCAACAATTTATCATTTATCACTCACATAATACGAAACTATTTATCTTTTTATTTCTATGTATCTTATGATATATGAAAGATAATGTATATGATTATTAACAAAAATAGTTTTTAAAATTGTTAACAACAAATGAATTTAACAAAATTATATCAAAAAAACATCAATTAATTTTTTAAAATGAAATATTATTTATTTAAAAAAATTAGTATACATATAAGTTATTTTTCCAAACATTATTTATTGGATGTAATTAATGGATAGAACTAAATTACAAATAATCGAATATCTAATTTTTATATTCGTATCGGAGGTCTAATTATTATATTCGTATCCATTTGTTTTATTAGATGGTAAATCAGACCAATTTAATAGAAAATACGCTACAAACAAATATTTCATGGCACATTCCTCTAAAATTGTACAACAAATACTACTTTTCAATAAATATTGTTTGACAACTCTTTAAATTTGGATGGCTGATTTCATTTGTCAATTTTATATATAATTTCATTCTATAGTTGATTTTTCTTTTCTTATTCATTAAACGTGAATATGATTTTTTTGATTGATAGATCAACTTTAATTATTGTTTAATTTTAATTATGGATTTCCTTTCTTGATTTTCTTCCAAAAATCAATCTAATTAATTATTTTCTCTATTCTCTAGATCATTCAAATTTTATTAACTTAATCAATCTTCTTTAATATGCACTTTTTCATATTTATCTCTTTCTTTAATTTTATTTTTTTAGATTTATATTGACACAACAATGAAATTTTTTTTTATCACAATCATAAATTTAAAACACGATGAGGGGATTAAATGTCCCCTCCCCTAATGAACGTTGATGAAGATTTGTTGAGCCTCATTTCTTCAATCATAAAATTTGTTGGTAAGTTCTGCACTTTTCATCCCCACTGATCTTCTATGATTAGTTTTATTTTGTTATATTATTTTTATTTATTTGTTGGTGCTTAGTTTTTATGATCATCTTTTATTTTTTAAATAATATCAATATTATTGTATTTTATGTTCTTTGTTCTTACTTTTATTTTTAAAGTTATTTTTTTTTATTATACTTTCTTTATTCTGTTTAAACTAGGTATGTGTTTTTTAAATGGGTCGACAAGATCTATTTGATTTATTATCTAAGTCTTTTTCTCTCTCTAAATTGATAAGTCTCTTGTCATTTAATTTTTATTTTTGTCCATATCTTTACACTTTTCATATTTTTCACTTGATTTTCATTCTTCATATTCAAGAAATATTATCTTTAAGAAGAAGTCGTGCATATCACGGATAAAAATCATATTTATAAAACCATCTAAAGATTTACTATTGTTCGACAACATTGGTTGGATTAATCATATTTAAAAAGTTTGAGAGGGTACATTAATTATTATGAATTTTGGTTTAATTATAAACGGATTGAGGCTTCGAATTGTTTTTTAGCTTTATGTAAGGATAAAAGCATAAGTAACTCGATATTTTTTCAATGATTTTTGGTTGTGATGTCAATGCCAAAAAATAAAATATTGGGGTTCATTTTAGTTTAAGAAAATCAAGAAAAAGTATAGTAGTACAAGAAATAATAAATAAATATTATTATAAGAAGGAGAGGGGGAGGAAAGAAATAAAATGCTCATAATAGTATTAATACAATTGGTATTATTATTAAAATAGTTATCATTTTTATTTATATATTTATTTTTTCATAGGAAAGAAGAGGTTTAGTTACCATTTTTTTTTTGGTTTGATTAGTTGCAATTCATAGATTTTTGCATGGCTTTTTACCATTTATTTTATATAAATGATAATTCAATTATTATATGAAGGAGATGTAAATTAATTAACCGTACTTATGTTTGCCTTTCCATTTACTATTTAATTTGTGGGATAATTAGTCAATTTGGATATGTATGATTGGGGCTAAAATCCTAAAATTCAAAACATGATTACTTTATCTCTTTGTGTGTGAGACTACAAGTGGAATGATTAAGTTGTGTATTTATCTTTTTGGCGTTAATAGTGATGTGTGCTTAATTACATATATTTGAGAATCTAGATTAATGACATGCACAACTTTTCTCGAATGATGCTTCGATTTGGGACTAAGCCTCCCTTACTGGAAATGACATATCTTCTGGTTATAGTTTTTATCTAATGTCTTTATATGGACAATATTGTTTATCTCATATCTCCACAAAGTATATAGATTTTTAACAAAAACATATCAACAATGGCTATTAAATTTGATTTCATTGAAAGTATTTATTAAAACAAATCAATTAGAGGCTAAATAGATTGACGGTACGTGTGTACAATATCCCCGAATATCAAAATAATAACATTTATAGCATAGAGATGATGCTCCAATATGAGATGACTTTTTACTTGTTATTCTTTATAAATTCTATTCAACATTTCTTTCATTTTTATCTTTTTTAACCACCTTTAAAAAAAATTATAAAGAATTCACAGTTCTAATTCCATAAGTTGTATTATAGTGTGTTTATCATTATCCTTCATAAAGAAATGTTAATTTGGCTTAACATTTGAGTCATTATACATTATTTATACTTATAATTGGTTTGTTCCTAAATTTTATTATGTTTCCACTTTTATGAAAGTTTGAAATTATTTTTAACACAACTATATTATTTGTTGAATTTTAATTATTATTTCATCAAACAACTCATCATTAAATTAATCGTGCACTAATGCGCAGGAGTGTAATATGAGTATCTATTATATAACGGAATAGTGTTAGTGCTGTTACATGACATGTGTCAGCCTAAATTTACGACACGTGTCAACATTTTATCATTATATGGTAAATTGTTCCAATTTAATACAAAATATTCTACAAACAAATATTTCATTGCATATTTCTCCAAATTTGTACAATAAATATTACTTTCCAACAAATGTTGATTGACAACACCTTAAATTTGGATAGTTAATTTAATTGCCTAATTGAGATATTATTTTTTTCTATTAATTGATTTTCATTTCCTCATTCATTAGATGTGAAAATGATTATTTTCATAAGAGATATATTTTTTTTTCTCTTTCAAATTCTTTTTTTTTTAATTTTAGGCCGAATCGTTTTTATATGTTGACTAAATAATTTGCACGTATATTCCAAATTTAGATTCAACAAGGTTTAGCAAGAGTATTTCTTATTAAAATTATTTCATTTACGAAACAAATTAAGTTATCCGCCGTCGTCATTCGCTTGAATAATACGCATCGCTTCAAGTATGCCCCCTTTCTTGCCAAGGTTTTAAAGTTTCTTTTATCTTTTTTAATTTTTTATGATATCAAGTGTGTGCAAGTAGGTTTCAATTCTTCATGTATGTGTTTTAAATGATATTAGTTTGTGTGTGGCCAATTTATTCTATGTATAATTATTAATGTGTCGTGTTGTATGGTCCTTGTAATTATTATTTTTTCTAAGTGCAATTAATATATTTGTTGTACATCTGACATTTTACTATTTGTCAATTAATCAACCATAATTATGTATTAATTAATTAGCCATTTGGAGTAATAATTAGGTTAAAATCATAAAACTTAACACATGATTACTTTGTCTCTTCATCTGTGAGACTACAAGTGGAATGCCACAATTGTGTATTTGTCTTTTAGCATCCTGCGTACTTAATTACACTGTGCTTGGGAAGATAGATTAATGGCATGCAATAACTTTTCTCAGGCAACGCTTCAATTTTGAGTCTAAGCCTTCCTCTTTGGAAATGACACATCTTCGTGCTATACTTGTTATCTATGGTGGTTCTTATGAACAAGTTTGTTTATCTCATATGTGCAAAAAGCATAAACTAAAAGTATTGAAACATTCACCAAACAAATATCAACGATGGCTAACAAGTTTGATTTTATTGAGGATGTTCATTCAAAGAAAGTCAATTAGAGGTTAAAAATATTGACCTTATGTGCGTACAATGTCTATATCTATCGAAATTGTAATAAAATTTATAGTATTAAGATGGTGCTCCAAGATTAGAGAGTTTGTTATTTGTGTCCTTTATAAACTTTTTTCAATATTTCTTCTTCTCCCAACCATATTCAATAGAATTTATAAAGATTTTTTGAGTCATTATACATCATGTTTATTTATTATTGATTTATTACTGAATTCCATTATGTCTCCACCTTTATGAAAGATCAAAATTATTTATAACACAACTATTTTAATTATTGAGTTTTAATTATTATTTCATCTAGTAATTCATCAGCAAATTCACCGTGTGCAATGCACACGGGTGTAATATATATATATACTACTACTACTACTACAATAACTACAACAACAATAACAACGTAACAACAGCAACAACAGTAGCAGCAGCATCAGCAACAACAACAACAACAACAACAACAATAATAATAATAATAATAATAATAATAATTTTTTAATGCTATTTATCAAATCCGGATAACGGATATAATTAAACGAATATATCTGATGGATACTCATTCAGAGCGCATATTAAATAGAGTAGATATGTAATTACTATATCTTTATCCATTTATTACCCGGATACCTGTAATCGAATATGGATAATATCCACTTTATACATATATGGATAATAAGCCCTATAAACAGATACGGATACGAATGGTAAATAAATTTTTGATTACCCATTTACAACCCTAATTTTAGTATAGCTCCAATTTAATTGAATCGTTACTAATTACGTGGTGAATGATTTGTTTTGGTATATTTGACAATATTTGTAGGTTGATATTGTATACATAATTTGTGGAGGTGAAGTTTGAACAAGGTATGAATTGTTATGATTTTGTTGCGGTGAATTTTATTTTGTAAAATTTAGATTATGAATTGTTATATATGAACTAGTTTGTTTGGATTGGCCATTGTTATGAATATGTTTGGATTATGGATTGTTATGAACATAAATTGTTTGGATTATGGATTAATGTTATGAAGGGCGAATTACGTTTACCTCCCCTGAGGTATGCCGTATTTACAAAAAACACCCCGACGTTTGGGAAATTACAATTACCCCCCTGAATTGAAGGGGTAATTACAATTTACACCAAAAAAGCAATAAACTACCCAAAATACCCTTCTGAAAATAAGAATAAAATTTGACCACATTGAAATGACTATTTTTCCCTTTAGATAATTTCTTGTTATATTATATATATTTCATTTTAAAAATATTATACATATTTAAATATTTTTAAAAAAAATTAAATCTTATAATATTATAAATTTTATTTTTATAAATATAAAAAATTATAAATTCTTTAAAAATTATTCTTTTTTGTTATAATATTTAAAAAAAATTCTTTTTTCTTTTTTCCTTTTCTTTTTCTTTTCCCTTTCCTTTTCCTTTTCCTTTTCTGCTCTATTCTTCTCTGCCGCACCTCCGCCGTTGCCGCCGCCTGCCGCCTCAGGATCGAGAGAGGAGAGGGGATAGGGACTGAGATTGAGAGGGGAAAGGGGAAAGGGGCAAAGATCTAGAGTGGGGGAGAGATTGAGGAGGGGGAGAGAGAGAGAGAGAGAGAGAGAGAGAGAAAGGCCCGCCGCCGTCGCAGGATCCAGAGGGGACAGGGGAGGGGGACAGTTATCGCGATGGGGGGGGGGAGAGGAATTGAGAAGGGAGAGAGGGAAAGGGAGAGAGAGGGCCGCCCGGCACCGCCGCCAATCACCGTTCTCCGCCGTCCGTTGCCGTCGCTAGTCTGCCTTCCGCCGTCCGTTGCTGTCGCCGGTCCTCCAGTACAAACCCTTGGGGGAGGGGGAGGGGGTGGGGGAGGGAAGGAGAGGGGGTGAGAGAGAGAGACGGAGGCCTGGTTTTGGGGGGGGGGGAGCGGGAGAGGGAGAGGAGGGCTGGTGGGGGGTGGGAGGGGGGGGTTCTCATTTAAAAAAAAAAATAATAATAACAGTAATAAAGATAACAAGAAATCAAAAAATAAAAGAAAAAAATGACAAAAAATAAAAAATGGTAAAGAAAAGGGTATTTTGGGGTTTTTATTTTATTTATTTTTTCTATTTTTTTTTTGCTTAAATTATTTGAGGGTAATTTTGGAAATTTATTTTTTTTTGGTGTAAATTGTAATTACCCCTTCAATTCAGGGGGGTAATTGTAATTTTCCAAACATCGGGGTATTTTTTGTAAATACGGCATACCTCAGGGGAGGTAAACGTAATTATCCCATGTTATGAACAAGCTTGTTTGGATTAGGGATTGTTATGAACAATTTATATTGAGATGAATTTTGTTGCTGAGGTGGGGTTAAAATTGGGTGAAATATGTTTGATAGGAAGCATGTTGAACAATGTTTGAAATAATTTCCAAGGTGCTAAGTCTTTATGGATTGTGCCATTAATGAAGCATGTTGAACAAATATTAATGACAAACTTATTCTATCTATCTAGATATGAAGTCTAGCAATGATGTTAACTTACCTTTGTTTTATATTTACAGAGTATAGATATACGGGAAATTCAAGGTTGGATGTATAATAGGTTAATTGTTGATCGAAAAAATTACACCAAACAATTTATGAATAGTCTTAATCAGTTTATTCAATTTGCAACTACACAACCGCAGTATATAGCTGATAAAGGCTTTATAGGTGTCCGTGTTCAAAGTGGTCTAATAAGAGATATAAGGATACTAGTAATGTGCATTGCGATTTGATGAAATTTGGATTTCAACCTGAGTATTGGTATTGGACTTCACATGGCGAGTTAGCTCCAGAAACTCAAAATGTGGAACTCAATGGTGCTAGTTCTTCGAATCAGGCTAATTTTTCGTATAGACTCAATAATTATGAGAATTTGGTGTATGATGCTATGGGTGTGAATTCATTTCACCATGGTATGCATTATCGTCCCAATTCAAATGTCGAAGTAAGTCATGATACTGAAATTGAGCGAAACAACGAACAATATCCTAATATACAAGCTCAATAGTTTTATGACATATTACAGGCTGTGCATCGATTATTGTGGCTAGGTTGTGACACTCAGACGGAGTTATCAATGACTCTTCAAATGATGTTATTAAAATCCGACTACAATTTATCTCAGGGTTGTTTTGATCGAATGGAAGAATTTGTGAAGTCGTCAAATCCGTCGGATAATCATGTTCCTAACAACTATTATGAAGCAAAAAAAAAATAGTTAAGAAATTTGGTTTAACATCGATAAAGATTGATTGTTGCATCGAGGGCTATATGTTGTATTACAGTAAAGATTCATGTTTCGAGGAATGTAAGTTTTGTAGACATCCAAGATTTAAACCATCTAAGAGAGGTAGTAGGAATCATATTCCTTACAGAAGGATGCACTACATACCTCTTATTCCAAGATTGAAAAGGTTGTATGCTTTTTCAAAATGAGCTGATCAAATGAGGTAGCATCATGAGCACAGAAGAGAGCTTGGTGTTACTTGTCATCCATCCGATGGTCTGGCATGGAAACTCTTAAATGAAAAGCATTCTAAATTTACTGCTGAGCCACGAAACATTAGGCTTGGATTATGTGCCGATGGATTTAATCCATTTAATCATACTTCGTCGACGCTATACTCGTGTTGGCTCGTGATTGTTATTCCATACAACTTGCCACCAGAATTGTGTATGACTACACCATATATATTTTTTACATGCTTGATTCCAGGGCCACGTAACCCAAAAGAATGGATTGATGTGTACTTGCAGCCTCTAATTGACAAGCTGAAAATTCTGTGGTTAGAAGGAGTTGAAACGTATGAAATTTCTAAAAGGTAGAATTTTCATTTACGGGTCGCCTTAATATGGGCAATTAATGACTTTCCTACATATGGGATGTTGTCAGGATGGATGACATCGGGTCGATTGGCTTGTCCTATATGTATGCGACAAACAAAGGCATTCAGACTGAAAAATGGTGGAAAGGTTTTTTGATTCGATTGTCATCATCGGTTTTTGCTTGAGAATCACCAATTTAGACAAAACAAAGATGTATTTTTCAAAGGACGCCGTGAACGATCAAACCCTCTGTCAGTAATGATACGCAATCAGACGTGAAAAGAAGTGCGTGGAATGCCGAAAGTTACCGATATGTCAGTCAAGCATCCAAAATTGCAAAGATATGACATACATCATAATTGGACCAAACAAAGCATTTTTTGGGAGTTGCCATATTGGAAAGACAATGTGGTCTGCCATAATTTGGATGTAATGCACATCAAAAAAAATTTTTCAACGATATACTCAACACTGTCATGGATATTAAAGACAAAACAAAGGATAATAAGAAGGCAAGATTGGATTTAGTTGAGTATTCTAGGCGGCCTAACTTGCATTTACAAATGATGGCCAATGGTAAGGTGCTAAAACCAATAGCTAGTTACACTTTGACGACCGAAAAAAAAACATGATTTATGTATATTTATTCAAGCTTTGAAGATGCCTGATGGTTATGCATCGAACTTGGGAGCTTGTGTTGATCAATCGAGACTCAGGTTGTACGGTATGAAGATTGTTCATGCAACATTTACTCCCAATAGCATTTAGCGCACTCCCACAAAATGTTTGGAAGCCTCTAACTGAAACAAGTCAATTCTTCAGAGATTTGTGTTGCACGGAGCTTTGCGAGGAAAATTTGTCACAATTGGATAGAAATATCCCTTCAATTTTGTGCAAATTGGAACGCATTTTTCCTCCAGCATTTTTTGATTCCATGGAACACTAGCCGATACACTTGCCTTTTGAAGCGGCGATGTGTGGACCTGTTCAATATAGGTGGATGTATCCATTCGAGAGGTAAATATTTTTTTTAAAGATTTGCCTACCTCTATTTTTCTTTTTTGAAATCCCAAATGAATTAGTAACTTTGTCACACAAAATACGATTATAAGTTCCTACATGACTTGAAAAGTATGGTGAAGAATCGAGCAAGGGTAGAGGGCTCACTATGTGAGCCGTACTTAAATCACGAATCATCATATTTCACATGGTATTATTTTGAAAGCCACATTCAGTTGAAGAGTACAAGAGTCAGGCGTAATGAGAACGATGGAAGTGCTGAAGAGATACCCTATACATTGTCTGTCTGCAATCAAGCTGGTAAGCTCGATGGTAAATGCGACGAGCGATTTTTGAGTGATGATGAGTTGAGAAAGTCGGCATTACACGTCCTTATTAATTGCGACGAGGTTGTGCCTATCATCGAGTAAGTATTTAATGACTAATATTAATTTGTTAAAAAATTTATTAAATTCTAACTCCTAAAGTGTCTATTTCAATATATAGAATGTATAGGTTGTCGGTTCGGTACTATTAGCCAAATTTAACCGACCAAGAAGTTGAGGAGTTGGTCGCGGAGAATTTTGAACAATGGTTTGAACAATATGCAAGTACTTTATTAATTAAAATAAAAAATGTATATATAAAAATTTGTTATAAATATTATGAAAGTGTAATTGTTTGTGTAGGTTCATGATCCCAAAAATAATATCGCTAATCAAAATTTACATGATTTGGCGTGGGGACCAAATCGTTAGGTTAAGACATGGTAAAGATACATTATGAATGGATATGCCTTTCATGTAGACGAGAACACACAATGTATGAACATTTATAATGCTGGTGTTTGTGTTCGGGGCGACTGGTCCATAGATTTCTATAGCATACTTAAAGAAGTTATTCAATTAGAATATCCCAGTGTACTTGAAAAGAAGATTGTCTTGTTCAAATGTCATTGGTTTGACTCCGTTTCTAAGAGGGGTATGAATATACACCCATAATATGGCATTGTAGAGATCAAATTTAATGAAAAATACCCAAAAAGATGCTCCGTTCATTATTGCACAACATGCATCTCAGGTATATTATGTACCATATCCGGGCTCAAGGAGGGATAAATTGAATTGGCATTTTGTAATTAAAACCAGACCACGAAGTAGAGTAACCAATCAACAAATTGTTACTGATGATTTGTTGCAAGAATCTTCACCCTGTGCGAATTCTATGTTCGATAATGAACCTACGGGTCTTTTGGTAGATGCTGATAGTTGACTAGAAGAGGTGATTTTGGAAAATAATGCATTTCATAATGAACTTGAAGATGATGAGATACGAGATGAAGCAAACGAGTATGATGATGACGAGGAGGATGAATTTGATGATGAACTTGATGACGACGACGAAGGAGATGATGCAATTGAGTATGACGATGATGATGAACATGAAGTTGATGAGAATGAAGATGATGAATAGGATTCATATTTTAATTGTTGATGTAGTTGTCTGTTTGCGATTTATTGTCATGAATTCTTGTGAATTGTTATTATGTAGTTGATGCTTGTAAATTGTTATTATGTATTTATTCATAATTGATGTGTGATCAATTGTTGTGCAGTTTGTTAATATTTTATTAATTTTCTCGATTATTTGTTGAAAATTCTAAAACAGATGGTCAGGAGATTGAAAAAAGGCAAAGAGAAAGTATCGGACTTGGGGTCTAATAGGCATATGCCTCCACCGACTAATTTGAACATCAATTTAGGTAGCTCGAGATCAGATTCTCCATCCCATGCCTTAGGGTCCGTCCCATCGACGCCGATAAGTGAAGGTTGATCCATTGACATGTCTCAAAACAATGATACTGGTGGACATCAGATTCTAATAAGGCAATGAGGAAAGAGTAAGTGAATTGATTTATATAACTTTGCTATCTTATCAATAAATAGGTTTCTATTCTATATATTTTGTGTATTGTAATGTATAATTTTGTTTTTACAATTGTACAATAGGTTTGACTTCGAGGAGAAATGTATCGAAGAGATTGTTAGGATAATTGAGAATGGTTTCAAGTGACCATGACCTACTTGGAAAAAGGTCCCGATAGAAATTCGTGAGATGTGGTTTGTCCAGTTTAAGGTATGTGTATTTACTAATAGTAATTGAGATTTGATTATTACTAAAACTTGTTCACATATGATTTTTTTTTCTTGATTTTTTTAGAAAAAATTCTTTTGGCGACTTGATCATTCGAAACAAATTTGGAAGAATTTCTAGCATAAATGTTCAGATATCATGAAAATTAGACTGGCTAAAGCTCGTAAGGATAACCGCAAGCCTAATTGGATAGGTGAGGAATCTTGGGATGCTTTATGGGTCATATGGGGCACCCTAGAGTTCCAGAGGTTAAGCCAACAAAATAGAGCACACCAAGCATCGACCTGTGACGGAAAGTGATTCCCTGGCCATAAGGGAGGATCCAGATATCATCTAAGGTGGCAAGATGATTTGGTAAGTAATTACTTTTTCCTTGTATTTTATTTAATTAATTGAAGTAAGTTGATTTTAACAGTTTTATCTCATTACTATCCTTAATTTTTCCGTTCAAAAAGTTTTTACTTCATTTTTATTGCATACGAAAAAATATGGACATCGACCTTCTGCGGATGAAACATTTGAGGCTCTCTATTATTCGAGAGATGATGATAGAACCGAGCATTATGTGGATGAGTGAGCAAAGACTAATTTGGTAGTTTATTATATTTATTTATCGTCACATATTATTGCCAAAAATGGTTTTATAAAAATTATGTACCAATTTTTTGCAGTACAGTTTCAGAACTAATCACGACGAAGCTTGTTCCCGAGCCACCGAGAATGCATAGGAGGATCTATTCAGCAACCCGACAAGTTGGAGGTCACATTAAAAAGAGTAATTATTAGATTTGGAAGCAGACAATCGGCAGTCCAAAGAAGGATCGGTGGTATAGGGTTGCCGGTGGACCTCTACCGTGACTGTTGAGTCTTTCGGCTCATGGACTGACTTGAATACTTGGGTTGACCCCAAGACAGAGGAGCTCACACAAAAGATGAGCGATTTAGAGGAGAAGCCCAGTCAGAAGATGGCCAAGATGGAAGAAAAGTATAGTCGACAGATCTCCAGCCTTTAGAAGACCATGTCTCTAATGGCGGCCAACCTCAAAAAACTCACGCGTCGATTGGCTCCGCGGCGTAAGAAGGGCTATACTGCGTCTGCTCCTGTTGCTCGGAATGAAAATGAAGGTGACGATAACGATGATAATGATGAGGAGGATAATGGAGACGATTATATTCCTACGTTTGACTTTTAAATACTTTTATATATGTATTCTTGTATAAATTATTTTGTATGAATTATTGTATTAAACTAGTAGAATAAAATTAATTATTAATTATATATATGATAGAATATGTCATATGGATTATTAGTATTATATTGATATATAGTTTGTTAGAATTTATGTTTGTTGGTATTTTGATTTTTGAAAATTTTTTTACAGGTTTTGGGGTGTATTAAAATCAAATTAATCATGAAAAAAACTGTATGATTAGCGACGGATTTTTCCGTCGCTAATTTTATTTTTTTTAAAAAAATTATTTTTGACCACGGATAAATCCATGGCTTTAAATATTTATTTTTGGCCACGGATTTATTCGTGGCTATATTTATTATTTTTTAAAAAACTATTATTTTTGACCATGGATTTATTTATTATTTTTTTAAAAATTATTTATTTTTAGCCACGAATAAATCCGTGGCTATATTTATTATTTTTTTTAGAAAAATTATCTTTCCCAAGGATAAATTCGTGGCCAAAAATAAATCATTTTTAAAAATATAATAAATAAATCCGTGGCCAAAAATAATATTTTTTTAAAAAATAATAAATATAGCCATGGATTTTAAGTCCGTGACCACTTTAGCCACGCCAAAATTGGCCAAGGAATTTTTCCGTGGCCAGATCTGTGGCCATTTTTTTTGGCAACGGATTTTTACCAAAATCCATGGACAAATCCGTGGTTAAATCTCTGTTTTCTAGTAGTGTGTTTTGAAACCCTACTCCTCCATCCCGGCATGAATCATAGTAGTAACCACAACATATGCCGCTCCCGTCTGTATCTCATGAGATTGCATGCACGTCTTGTCTACCTTACCATTAGTATACATCCCGTTCACCGCCCCCATCCCGCCCCTTGTAACTTTGATCACATTATAATCATATATTTTCGAAAGTGCGCTTCGAATCTTAAAATCATCAAAGAGATTAGGCAAGCCCGAAACCGCTGCATACCAATGCCCCGCCAGTTGATCAGCTTGAATCGATTTGCTGTTATTGCTTGACCCACTGTCATAGTTAAAATACGATCCACTCCAAAGTTTTCTACAAATACGGCCTTCGCTTTCACAAATTTGCCCTCGCATTTCTCAACAAAGGCCTGGTCGCCTAGCTGGACGGCCCCTGCTACAGCAGATTGAAGCGTAGCGAGCCATAGGGACCCACAACAAGCACTCACACCATTAATGGTCCAAGTGTCATAAATTTGATCTGGGAACCTATAATTTTCGGACCATCATTGTCCCTATCGAATTGTTCCATGTATTCAATAGCAGCACAGACAGATGGCCATACCTGGGCCCCAATTGAAAAATCAACCGTTGCAGCAAAGTCTCTGTAGACTTGAGGACAAATTTCAAGTTCAAACATTTCCATCTACTAGTGTCGTGTATGTTGTATGCGTTCATTTCATGCTACGGGCCATAGGTCCCAAGGTCGTGTAGGACCGCTCCTTTCACCTTATGTTGTCCCCAGTTGCCCTCTACTAGAAACTTCACTTTCCTTTTATCTTCGAATAATACAACCTTTGCGAATTCCCGTTGGATGCTCAGCTCAATTTTTGGGAAGAGCTCAAGAAGTGCCAAAGAGGCGTAGAAATGTACATTGTACACACACCACATTATGTATTCGATACCTTCCAAATTTAGAAACTTTCCCACATTATCATTGTCGTTTACTAGTTCCATCAACCTATTAGAGGGACTTAAAAAGTGGTCATCATCTCCATTCCCAGTAGTACTTAACTCTTCTTTATCAGGAAATCTTTTAGAACCCTTTTCGTCTATGTTTACTGCAGCCTCTTTGGAGGTGGCAGCTGATTTGTGAACTATCTTTGCTTCTGCTTCGATTGTTTTGGCTTCTTTTCTGTCCTTGATAATTGGCTTAATACCACTTGAGTCCTCAGCTGGTACGCTAGAGTCTGTATCAAAAGATCAAGATAGCTATACTTATGTAACCATAGGTTAAACAACAAAGGAGAGAACTTTAGCTGCAATCACTCAGTCAAATTGTTAATGTAGTCAAACAACTTTAGTGGGGATGAAAAAATTGATTATTGCTTACCATTCGGGCAGTTGATCATCTTTAAGAATAGGGTTCTGGCATTTTTCAATGTTTTCCTCCCATAGCTTATAATCTGATGCATTTTAACCACAGCAAAGCAATTAAAAAGCAAATCAACTATATACTAGGAATTTAATGATCTCCATGGAAGAAAAAAAAAATTGGAAGTCTTATCAGAAAAAGTTCATATCATCAATGCAAAGCACAATCCAACATCTCAAATGACAAAACTCACTGGTGAGTTTATCATGCACCAAGTCTTTGGCAGCCATTTTAAAAGTGCCATACTATTTAGTGTATCTTCTGGGAAGGTAAAAAAAAAAAAAAACAAAAAAAGGTGAATGAGATATTGAACGATTCAAGGATATGAATGAGAGAGAGATCAAAAATGGACAACATAGATCGTAATGTTCAAGTAGGCAAGATGTAATCAAACATACTAACAACAATAAAGATGCCAAGTTTGGAAAGCTAACGCGCCAAGCATCTAGAAGTTGATACAAGAAACGGAGGACAGGACTAACCTATGATAGAATTTTCCCTTACAAAATCTAACTTTAGGAGATGACCAAGCAATAGTAAAAGTGAGAGTGCACCTTCCATAAGGTTCAACCCATGTAGACGAGGCTTTCAGCCACACTATTGGAGACAGAAATATCAATCTCTGTATTCCATTAGAGACGGAAATACAATTTTTAGAGATGGATTTTTCCGTCTCTGATGCCCTGTTTTCTTGTAGTGTCTTTACGTCTCCTTGTCCTGGTTAGGAGCTAGCCCCGGTCAGCACCGTCTGGCAGTCTCGCTTGGGAGAGTGGGATTCGGACCTTATCAACTCACTTTTCTAGCCCAAAGACTCGGAGTGTATCCTCTCTATTCCGCTTGGGAGCCTCGCTCACGAGGATATACTGCTTTGGCATTTCACGAGGAATGGTTTGTTTTCTGTCAGAAGTGCATACTATATGATGCAAATGCTATCTTCCCAAAATATCCTAAGTTCACACCGATTGGTCTCTAGAATTTTCTTTGGCGTGCGCTGGTCCCTAACAAGGTCAAGACTTTTGTGTGGAAAGCTTGTCAGGATGCTCTAGCTACTGTGGTGGCTCTTCATCATCGTCACTGTCGTATTGAAGGACTCTGCCCTTTGTGCCAATTGGACTAAGAGGACATGTTCCATGCTCTCCTTTGTTGTCTGCGCGTCAAGCCTGGTGTCTTTCGTATCTTCCCTGGGCTATTGTGTCGGCGTCAATGTCTGTGTCTAACATTGAGACGTGGTTTCGTGGGGTGGCAACTGCATTGGACAGCCCGCAACTGGGGCAGTTCCTTACAACTTGTTGGGCACTTTGGTATAATAGGAACCGTAAACTTAGGGAGAATGTGTCTGTACAGGCCGCGGAAGTGTGCTCCTCACTATCATCATGCATTTCTGGTCATTCACGAGATTGATCGGTCTTGTGTGCGATGGCCGCGTGCTGCTCCAACGGCTTGAGCGCCTCCGCCAGCAGCCATTATCAAGGTAAATTTTGACGGGGCAATTTTTTCACTGAGCGCGCTGGGTTTAGGTGTCATTGCCCGCTATGATAAAGGGGGGTGTGTTGCCTAACTCTCTTTGGTTGTGTTGCGTAGGGGAGAGTCGCTTCAAGCTGAGATCCTTGTTGCGAAATTAGCAGTGCAGCTAGCAGTCGAGCAAGCATGGCCTATGGTCACCATTGAGAGCGATTGTGAGGAAGCTATCACAATGTTTAATTCCCACTCCCCGGACTGCTCTCCATTGCGCGTTCTCGTTGAAGATGTGAAATTAGTGGCTCGTGAAATCCCTTCACTTTCCTTTACTTGCGTTCGTAGAACTGGGAATCAAGTTGCCCATTTATTGGCTAGGCATTCATATGTTTCTTTGCCTAATGTCACAACTTTACCTGAAGGTGCTTGTATTTTGATCCAACGTGATCTTTCGATTGATTAATAGAACCTCATCCTTTCTCTATGTAAAGAATGTTAAAACAAAGTGGCTAACTGAGAGGTATCTACAAAAGTTCAAGTCAGATCCTAAGAGGAGTGTGGAGGGATTTAGGAAGGAGGTAATGGATGAGATTAATTGCAATGTAAGTAAGGATCAAGCATATAGGACTAAGAGAGCAGCTCTAAAAAAACTTGAGGATAGTCCAGATAGTCAGTACTCTAAGCTTTGGGACTATGCAGAAGAAATTAGAAGAACCAATCCTGGTACTACTGTGATATTGGGTACAGAAGAGGTGGATGGAGAGACAAGATTTGCTAAGTTCTATGTGTGTTTATTTGCTTTAAAGCAGGGTTTCAAGGCTGGATGTAGGCCCCTAATTGGGGTGGATGGGTGCCACTTGAAGGGATCTCATGGAGGTATATTGTTATGTGCTGTAGGGCTAGACCCTAACAATGCCACTTATCCCATTGCTTACTCAGTTGTATGTAAAGAAAACAAAGAAACTTGGGAATGGTTTTTGAGAATTCTGAAGAGTGATTTGGGAATACAAAGAGATTGTGAGATGACATTTATGTCTGACAAATAGAAAGGTTTAATCCAAGCGTTCCAAGAAGTATTTCCAGTAACTTGGTGTGGAGGGCTGCAAAAGCAAGCACAATAGGTGAGTTTAAGATGGTGATGCAACAGTTGAAGGATATGGATTTGTCTGCAGCTGAATGGTTTCTTGACAAAAGCCCAATGCATTGGAGTAGATCCCATTTCAGTGAATTCTCAAAATGTGACATACTCCTAAACAATTGCTGTGAAACATTTAATAGTAATATCCTAGATGCCAGGGATAAGCCTATTATTACTATGTTAGAGTGGATTAGGGAGTATCTTATGAAGAGGCTGCAAACCAATAGGGACCATGCTGATAACAAGTGGAAAGGTAAAGTGTGTCCGAACATTGTTAATCTCATTGACAAGCATGCTGCAAAAGTGGGAGATTGCATTCCTATAAAGGCAGATAACACTCATTATCAAATCAAATGTTTGAGTGGAGGCCAATTTGCAGTTGACTTGCAACAATTCAGTTGCACATGCAGAAGGTGGGGCTTGACTGGTGTGCCATGCAAACATGCTGTAAGTGCTATCATAGCTCAAAAAAGATCACCTCATGATTTTGTGCATCCCTGCTACTTGGTAGATACTTACAAAAAGGTATATGCTCCTGCTATAATGCCAATTAGTGGCCAAGATCTGTGGGCTGAAACATTGTTCATACCACCTTTGCCTCCCAATTTTGGAAGGGTTGCTGGAAGGCCTTCCAAGTGTAGAAGAAGAGAACAAGATGAGTCAATATCAAAAACTAAGAAAAGAAGAAGGGGCAAGCCTGTTATGAAGTTAAAGAGGCAGCAAAGTACTATAAAATGCTGAATTTGTGGGCAACCAAAACACAATTCAGCAACTTGTCCGAACAAGGATATGAATTGCAAGAATGGAGTTGATTTTACAAGGCCACTTGCAGATGCCAATGTAAGTTTTTTTTCTTAATTATTTAAATATTTTTACTGGACTTAAAATGAGATTACATATTTCAGGATTGTGAAGAAGTGAATATGGACGAGACAGTTGGGATTGGTACACAGCAGTCTTGGAACTTCTTACCAAGCATACCACATATTCCAGGACCAACTCCTTACGAACAATTGCAGATTGGGAGATCACATCCTAAGTCCTCACAGCAAACTTTACACACTCACAGTGTTCCAAGACCACCCATTCAACATGGAGTGAACATTAGAGCTCCCCCACCAATGGTTGGATGTTCTTTTCCAACCTTCAGCAATTTGACGGAGTCTCAAGCCTATATGCATATCATACTAGACGGTGACAAAAAATATGTGGATCTGAACCAATCTACTCAACTTAGCCAGTCAAGTGTGAAGAAAAAATATACCAAAAAAACAGTTTAAAAAGAAGATTACTAGTTGTTATAGATTTTTGTCAAACATGTACTAGCAAAGTCTCTTTTGGCTACTGATTATGACTTATTTTGCTTGGGCTTGTGCAATGAATTAAATTTATGTACTTTGCTTTTATGATTTGGCAATGGTTCAATCTTCTCTTTTGCTTGACATCTTTTGCATTCTATTTCTATTTTGAAAGTCAAATGAGTAGATGAAATCCAAATATATTTTTATAAATTCATTGTCTGCAAAAGTTACAATACCTTATCCAAGTGCATTTCCTAACCACTTAACACAATAGACAAGTAACTAGCTTACAAATTAGAGAAAATAAAATTACAAGCCGTTCATCAAAATTTTCAAAATGGATCCAAAGCCAAAACATGTGATTTAAGATAGCTTTAGGTAATCGTTCCCTGTCTCCTTCACCATAGCACAACTGCAGCCTCCTTTTTTTCCAGACATGAGAACCAAGATCACAGTCCAAATCAACAAGGCTAAGAACAGTTCTTGTAGTCTTTTCTTCTTCAGCAACTTTAGTTCATTCTCAGCTTCTTTTTTCCTCTTCAAAATCCCGGGAATAATGATTCTAGCTCTCTCACACAGAGGATCCTCAAACCACAGAAAGAAGTTACAAACTTGAGCCTGCTAAAAGAAGGCTTCACATTGAGAAATAAAAAAAAATAAAAATGAAACAAGGATTGAAGAGCAACAACAAATATTACCGCACAAGAGAGGAACCTACGCCCAGGGTTCTCATCAGTCCACGATGTGCGAAGGGCAGCTCTCCGACCGCAGTTGCAAGGAATGTTAATGATTCCTTCCATGTATATCTCTTAGGTTGTCTTCAGAAAAATGGATATGAAGATGGTCTTGCAAATAATGAGAAAAATATAGGGCTATTGGGTGGTTTGGAGGGAAAATCTCCCACCAAAAAATATGCCAACTTGTCTTATTTTTTTAGCCATGTAAGATTCCTTAATTGTACACCACTTCCAGCCATGTAGGATTAAAATGTCCACGTCATCAACTTCAGGCGAATTGTGCCACACACGTGACAAATTCCGACAACTGATGTAAGCTCCGACCAAAAAAGGACTAAATTTTCGGATTTTTTAAAGATACATGACGAAATTGCGAATTTTAATTTGGACAGGACCAAAAATGCCAAACACCAATAGTTACAGGACGAAAAATGCAATTTTGCCTATATATATATATATATATATGCCTCACTTCGAAACAAAAATTGTCTTATTATTAACTAACTATGAGAAATTTCACCATTGAAATAATTATATATATATGTATATATATAAGAAGTTTTCTCCAATAAAAGTACTCTTCACGATATCACGAGAGAAGTGTATATATACATTTATTATCAGATGAGTATTTCTATTTTATCAGTTTAATGTTTTATCGATCATAACAATGAATTAAAGTTTTAAAATAGGGATCATGAGATTCAATTATTGGTATGGAGATTGTTACTGTCTTCCTAAACTTGTTATAGGCATTTTCACTCAATTCCTATTCTATCTAATATTGTTGTCTTTTATGTGGACATTTTGTATATATTTATTGTATTTTTTTACTTTTTTCTCATATTAGTTTTAATTACTTGAGAATGTAGGAAACTAGTGTTTTAAAAGATTCAACAACGAGTTTTGATTTGGGAAGATAATAAAGTTTATGAATAGTAAGAGTACCAAACAACTTTTAGAATTCTACCATTTTTACAACCCATCTAATCTAATGGAAATGGAGGTATTGATTTAGTTTTCACCTTGTTTATATTATACATTAATTAATATTTTCTCACACTTTGAGTTTAGGAAGTTGTTATTAAATAAGCAAAATTTGTGGATTGATCAACTTAATAGTTTTTTTATAGGATTTCCAAAATAAATATGAAAAAACATACCCTCTTGCGCAAAAAGAAATTATTTGATGTGAATTTCTCAAGTTGCAAATTCTTCTCGTTCTTTGATGGTAGGAGAGCCTAAAATTAATTCTCATAGAGCGTCCATTAGAAGTTCTACGTATGACCTAAAAATTTTGCTAGTAAATAGTAATATTTATTTTGTGTTAAGTAAGTTGGACAAAGAACAAAGGTGAAACAAAAATTTAAAGAAAATGATTAAACAATAAAGAAAATGGTATATAAAACATTCAAATTAACAAAAATAGTGTATAGAAGATGAATGAGCAATTTAATCAATTTCTTAATATAAAAAATAAAAATGAAGTAGCAATAACAATTTTGGAATGCGAATAATAATTTCTTATTTATACTTGAGCTGTGTATTTACTAAAACACATAAAGTTTGTTGCATATTAATTCACTATTATCTTTCAATTAACTATTTAATCACAAGATTAAGTATTTTTGATAATCCAGATGAACGCTAAGCCTTTTCCTTTACGCAAAAATGACCTATCGATGGTAACAAATTCAGAAGTAAAAATTAATCAGAAGTGATGTGAAATATTTGGAATATATGAATTGCCTAATCAACAAAAAAAAATTTATATTAGACAATTACAAAGCCAAGAAAGCTACAATCAACTTTTGTCTATTACCAAAAGTAGCTTTGTCATTTTTTTAAAATTTTATATTCATGGCCATCACGTTTGGTCCCACATGATAAATGGATTTTACCAATTTTTTATTTTTTATTTTTTGTGAGCTTGCCTCTTTGAAACACCTCAAATTGGGGATGTCTCATTTTTAAAAGGTTAATTACAAGTTGCATCTTTCAACTTGTATCTGTGTAATACTTACATCTTCAATTTTACAACATAGCAAATCAGCCCCTCGATTGAAGTTTCATTAATCAGACCGTTTGTAAAGCTGATGCGGCCATTGACTTAATCAATATAAATGTTGTATAACTATTTTGCCCTCATACTATTCACACACACATACATATACATATACATATACATACATATATATATATATTCACACACATACACATATATATATTTTCACACACATACATATACATATATATATTCACAAACGCGCACACACACATATAAATATATCCACACACATACATATACATATATATATGCACACACACACACACACACACACAGATGAGGGGTGGGGGATGGATTAAAGAAAATTTGGTGGAAGAAAGGCATGGGATAGGGAATTGGGGGGTAGGGCGGGCCGTTTTAGAGAGGGTGGGAATGGGGCAGGTGCGTTTCTAGAGGGTAAGGGTTTGGGGCAAATGCAATTTTGGGGGTGGGGAAGAAAGGGAAGGGAAGGCAAGGTAAGAAAAGAGGAGGGGAGGGGAGGGGAGGGGAGGGGAGGGGTGGGGTGGGGTGGGAGGAGGGTGGGGAAGAAGATGATGAATAGTGTTAAAGGTTTCTTTTTTTTTTTGCTTTCTTATTTTAATTAAATAACCAACTAATTAGTTAATATAAATTTTAATTTTTTTATTTTTATAAGAAATTAGACTTTGTATTTATTTTTAGAAATTAACCAACTAATTTTAGAATTTTTTATTTTTGATATTTGTTATTTAATAAGTAATTTCATTAAACTTTCTATTTATTTAAATGAATTGAGTTTATATAATATTTTTGTTTATGTAAAAAATAATATATATTTAAGTTTTAAATTTATAATATTTATGTAAAATAAATATTTTTAAATATATATATATATATAGTAAACTATATTTCTTTCTTTTGGATCAATATGGACTAAAAACGTGTTTTCAAAATCCAATTTCACACAAAACACTCCTTTTTGGGGCAACATTTTTCCCTCCAATTAACCAGGGTATTTTAAGCATTTAGGAAAACAGGGTGATGTGGTTATGATAAGAAGATGGAATTCCTAATTCCGTTAAGTTTTTTTGCGTTGACTGTTAAGTTGAGGGCCTGATTTGCTACGTTGTGAAGTTGGAGGTGTAAGTGTTACATATGTACAAGTTGAGAGGTGCAACTCGTAATTAACCCTATTTTAAAATGATGTTTTATTTTATATTATTATAATATATATTTATATTATGTTTAAAAATTAATTTTTAATTATACACATAATGTAAGATTTTTACACTTAATGTGCATTCATACAATGAAACAGGTTATGAATGCGATTTGCCATAAAGAATCTCAAATGTTGAAATTGAACGAATGAAAAGTAACCAATATGGCAATAATATGCTGCAAATTTTGTAATGAAATTTTAAAGCGTTACAATTAGATATGGTAGATAAATGTGATATAAAATTTAGAAAGTAAATAATTTAGAGTTGAGACATTGTCATTATTCAATTCTAGAAAAACGAGTTCCTTTCATACGTATGACATGACATTTTTAAAAAGTGTTTCAATTATTTATTAATTATGATATCACTATTAAAAAACAAATCTAATTTGACATATATAATATTATAATATCACAATAGGCAATTTTGATTTGATTATACTAGCTAAAGTGTTCATGTATTTAAATGTTACAATAGGCTATTTTGACATTTTATAGTGTCACAAAATATACATTATAGTTAAAATTTAATACGTTTATTGAGACACTTTTTATGAGGTGTCATAATAGGTGTACAAATACGATACTCTTAAAATGCGTCACAAAAAAAAGTGTCAAATTTGATCATTTTTTTAGTAGCGATAATAGCTCATTTTGACAATTTGTAGTGTTACAAAAGATATATTTTAGCTCAAATTTGGTGTAGTTTATAAATGTACTTTTATGAAGTGCCACGATAAGTACACAATTAATCACTTTTTAAAAATACCACATTATATGTGTTAAATTAAGTTATATTTTTAGTAGTATATTTCATAAAGAGTATTTTAATTATAAGTTATACTAATATATTTTTTGTCACATTTTGAAATATTAAATTAGGCTATTATTTCACTCAACTACGTGACAATTTTACTAGTATTTTTAAAGATTCATTTTGAAATGTGCAAAATTAAGTTGGTTTTAAAGTAGTTAGTGATCCCTTGCACATGGATTATGAGAGATTTACATTGGTTTAAAAACTGCTGAAAAATAGATTTACAAATTAATTAATTTATTAATTCGGGTTAATTATTTCCATCAAATAAGGACTGATTTATATGAATTAAATGTTAGCATATCATTGCTGATATTTCGCTAATGAATTCTTTTTGTGTGATTGGAAAAGTTTTGTTTCGTATTTGTTTTGAGGTGGATATCTAGTAGAATCACACTTTACAATTAAAGTGGAAAACAACCAATCATACAAAAAATAGAAAAAAGGAAAAAGTTATTTTGTCACCACAAAAAAGTTCAAAGAAAAAAAGAAAAGAATGTTGTGAGACGCATCGCCATTGATAATCTAATCATAACTTATTCTTCATCTTTACACGTGTTGGATTTGCAGTCTAAGTTTTATGAGAGAGGGTACATACTATCCAGTTGGGCTATACTCAATTAGATTTTTAACGGTTGAATCGAGTATTATGTCGTAATATATATATGTATATATATTTTTAATTCTTTTTGATATTATCATATTCAAATTCAATGATTAAAAACATCAGTTGGGCATGGCTCAACTGGATAGGATGAACAAAATCGTTTTACGGAGGAAATTGAAAACGAGATAAAGCAATTTAACAAAAAATGGAAGAACATTCAAGGAGTATGTATGCATGTGGAGGGGAAATTTTAGTTAGGAATATAAATGGGTATTAAACGGATTGGATATGCATTTACATATATATATATATTTGTATTTATTTATTTATTTTATTAGATATCGGTACGTAAACTAATATTAATAATGGATATCTAAAATTAATATCTATATTTGTATTCGTCGAATATCGGACAAATATCGAATGTATCCATATCCGATTGTAATTTTTAAAATTTAAATTTAATTATAAATATTGAATATCCGAATCCGATTATGAATATTCAATATATTTTGCAATTGTAAATAACTGATATTCAATTGTAATTAATTGAATATTGGAATTTGTACACAATTTAGTCATATTTTTTCTATGTATAATCTACTTATATACAAAAAAATTATATATATATATATACACACACACATATACATAGGTATCATACTTTTTTATTAATAACACCTAAAGTTCATATATGTTTATTTATTTATTATTTTTATATCTTTGTAAGTTATAAAGATAGGATACGCATAAAAAATATCCATGTGTTTTATTTGAATCAACAATTTATTATTTATCACTCACATAATATGAACTATTCATCTTTTTATTTATATATATATATATATATCTTGTGATATAGGAAATATAGTGCATATGATTATCCCAAAAAAAAATATTTTTTAAAACTATTATCAACAAATGAATTTAACAAAATTATATCAAAAAACATCAATTAATTTTAAAAAATGAAATATTATTAAAAGCACATAAAAATTTTAGTATACATATAAGCGATTTTTTCCAAACATTATTTATTGAATATAATTAATGCATACAACTAAATTACAAATAATCGAATATATAAATAGGTATGTATTCGAAGCCGATATTAAACAAATAGGATATCTAATTATTATATCCATATCCATTCTTAATCGGAGAACATGGATAGTATCTGCTTTAAACAGATACGAATGTTTTGCCTATAAATGAATACAAAAGTGATCGATAATTGAATTTTCGATTATGCATTTCAGCCTTTATGGATATTAAACGGAGCGCATATATAATATTCAAATTCGTATTCGATTAAGTTTTTCGATATTCATCTTCGTATCCGAATTCGATAGATATTCAGAGCTTCATATTCGAATTTGACGTATATTTTTTGAATTCAATTGAATATCTGAATCCGTTTATCCGAATATGTGAATCTATTTATATAAATAAAAAAATCAAATAATTTTACTTAACTTATCTAATTTAAATTTTTGTTTATATATACTAGCAATTGCTGCAAGCGATTCCCGAGCATATAGAATAATTTGAGTATCCAGTACTATTGTCCAAACATTATTTTTATGATAATAAAGATTAAGACCGTGTAATACTGAACTTTTTCATATTTTCTCGTCAAAAGATTACCATCATTACTCATAATATAATTAAAATTTTGATTTAGAAATACCTCTAACATTTTGTTTATTTAAAAAATATACTTCTACAAAAAAATAAAATGTTAAAAAATAAGCAGAGTGAAATAGACATGGAGAGAGGTTGACAAATGTGTAGATAATCATGGTTTAGTGCCACGCATCATGAGTTTTCTTAAAATGTGGATTTAATTCAGAGTAGCATATTATAATTTTAACCTTACCTCATGGATAATGTGGAAAATGTAGAAGGATAAATTTTGGAATTACAAAAATTGGTATCCAAATTGTTGATAATTTATTGGGAGTGTTCAATTTTGCCCTCTACATTACATTTATGTTGTGATTTCACTAAATATTAAAGGGTGAAAATCGTAAAATGTAATAAATAACTGCCAATTTAGACACAGAATCAACTTTGTTTTCATAATAGTATAGATACAAGTATAGTATATGCTTTTTAATATAAGTAAAGTTAATATATTTACTTATATTTTTATTTCATTGTAAATTATGGAGATAAGAGCCAATTAGATTTTTTTCTATCCATTTTACTTATAAGAAGGGATTAGTCAATTCGACTTATGTAATTAATTATATTTATTATATATACGGAATATATAATTCATTATACATGTATAATCAATTAATAGTCTAGCTATCTATATCTATCTATATCTATTATATATAACAGAATAGTCAGTCTAAAATTACGACTAGTGTTGATGTAGTCACACGACAAGTGTTGGACTAAATTTACGACAAGTGTTAACAATTTATCATTATATGGTAAACTGGACCAATTTAGTACAAAATATTCTACAAACAAATATTTCATTGCATATGCCTCCAAAATTGTACAATAAACATTACTTTCTAACAAATGTTGCTTGGCAACTCCATAAATTTGGGTGGTTGATTTAATTTTCTTAATTGAGATATTATTTTATTCTATTTATTGATTTTCATGTCCTCATTCATTAGATGTGAAAATGATTATTTTCTCAAGAGATATCTTTTTTTTTTTTTCTCTTTCAAATTCTTTTGTTTTTTTTTTAAATTGTAGGCCGAATTTTTTTTATATGTTTACTAAATAATTTGCACATATATTCGGAATTTAGATTCAACAATGTTTAGTAAGAGTATTTTTTTGTTAAACGACTTCACTTATTAAACAAATTAAGCTAAATCAAATTTTAAATTGTCTTTTTTATATTCATAAATAAAAAAGTAACCAATATTTATTACGAATATAATTAATTACATACGTCGACTTGGAAACATAATAAAATTTTGATTGTTTGTCCTCAATTTTTTTTATTCATAAGTTGTCAATCATTTTTTAAATATCCACATCTCCTCATACCCTCTCACTCTATCTCAACTTCCCACTACCAAGAATCCCATATATCTCTCTACAAAAGCATCCCCGGACCACCGATCACCAGCTTTCCGCCGTCATCATTCACTTGAATAATACCCATCACTTCAAGTAAGCCCTATTTTCCGACAAGGTTTTGAAGTTTTCTTATCTTTTTTAATTCTTTATGATATCGAGCGTGTGCGAGTAAGTTTCAATTTTTTGTGTATGTGTTTCAAATGATATTAGCTTGTGTGTGGCCAATGTATTGTATGTATAATTATTAATGTGTGCTATTGTATGGTCTGTTGATAACGTGTCATTTTTACCACGTTTTAGGCCATATTTCAACTTATTTTGACTAAATTTGGGTTTTAAATTGGTTGGAATTTTACCAAATTAATTTGTTGTTCGTCGTTGGTGGAAATTGATGAAAAGTAGCTTAAGAGGGCCTAAAGATAGGGATTATTACATTTTTCGTCTCGTAAGTATGGGGTGATTGAGTTTTAGTCCTTTATGTATAACTTTTTCAATTTTAGTTTTTTATGTTACAAAAATTTCAATTTTAGTCCAATTTTGGATTAAAGTGCACGTTGGAGCTGACGTGGCAAAAAAATTGGGGATTTTTTAATTTTGGCGCCATTTTTGCTGATGTGGCGGTGATACAAGTGCCATGTTGTATTTTTATTTAACATATAGATTTAAAAAAAAATTAAAAAATCCACATATACACACTTATTTAACACACATACATATATCTATATATATATATATATATATATATTAGTTTTTTGATAAAAAAAATAAATTAATTAATTAAAAAATAAAAAATAAAAAAATCACTGTTCATCGTCTTCTTCACCCCACCCCCCCCCACCCCACCGACCCCAACCCAACCCCCCAGCTCACCCAGCTCCCCCCCCCCCCCACCCCACTACACACCACCTTTCCGGCCCCTCCCCAATCCCCCCTTCCCCCAGCACCCCTGCCCCCTCCTTCCCCCTTCCCCCCAGCACCCCCGCCCCCGTTCCCCCCGTTCCCCCTTCTCCCCAGCACTCCCGCCCCCCTCCCCACACCCCAATTTCCCTAACACTCTCCCCCATTTCTCTCTCTCTCTCTCTCTTCTTCTCTCCCTCTCTCTCTTCCTCTTCGTCTCTTTGCTCTCTCTTTCTCTTCGTCTCTCTGTGTCTTCGTCTTTCTCTTTCTCTGTGTCTTCGTCTCTCTCTCTCTCTCTCTCTCTCTCTCTCTCTCTCTCTCTCTCTTCCCCAGCACCCCCGACCCCTCCCCAATCTCTCTGTATATGTGTGTGTATATATATATATATGTATATGTATGTGTGTACATATATATATATATATGTGTGTGTGTTATATATATGTATATGTATTTATTTTTTATTAAAAAATTAATTTATTTATTAATACATATGTGTGTGTGTGTGTGTGTGTGTGTGGAATAAGTGTGTATATGTGGATTTTTTGATTTTTTTTAAAATTCACGTGTTAAAATAAAAATACAACATGGCGCTTATGTCATTGCCACATTAGCTAAAATGGCGCCAAAATTAAAAAATCCCCAATTTTTGTTGCCACGTCAGCTCCGGCGTGCACTTTAGTCCAAAATCGGACTAAAATTGAAATTTTTGTAACATAAAGGACTAAAATTGAAAAAGTCATTTATAAAGGACTAAAACTCAATCACCCCATACTTACAGGACGAAAAATGTAATAATCCCCCTAAAGATAGTAAAAAGTGCAAAGAGATGTCGTACAATGAAGTTGGGAAGCTAAACATGGAAACAATCATGCTCGTTGCATTAGGTGTGATCACGCATTATGGCTAGAGTTTCCTATACGGGAATAACAGGCAAAGGTCTAGTTGTGGCAAGAGCTCGACGTGGAAACAAACGCCTTCTTGCCTACGATTTCTCAAGCTTTCCGAAGAGTTTTTTTCTAGTCCTGTATGGAATTAGATCAAGGACTAGAATATTATATATACATGTTCTAAGACTTTGTTTTAGACACACTTGACTCTAGTCTTAGTTAAAATTTTTACTTTGATAGAAAGAAGAATGCAAAGAAAATTAATAGTACTAGTATATTGGGTACACCCGATACACATGTAAAATAAAAATAAAATGTAGTTTAACTAAATAGTTAAAATTTGATGTTAAAGTATTAATTTTCTATTAATGTTTCTATACAAATATATTTATCTGTTTACATACTTTTATTATTTATACTATAGCAAAGAATTAAATTTTAAACAAAATATTTATTTTGAGAAAAATAAATAAAAATATAAAGTAGAAAAATTCTAGAAATAGAAATGTGAGAGAGAACAAAGAGAAGAACAGAAAAGAAAATTAAAAAAAATATACACATTGGACAGAGGAGGGAGATAAGAGAGAAGAAATGAAAGTAGTTATTTTATTAAGTATATTTTTGAAATTCCACAACAAGACACACCACAAAAAAGTCAAAAGCTTTTCTCACTTAATATAATAGTATAGATACTATAGATTACAGAAGAATGAAAGAGAGAGAAAGTGGAGACGAGATAAGAGATAGGAGAGGAAAAAAAAGAAAAAAAAAGGCCAGACCAAAGATACCAAGTAATTATTAGAGCGTGCTGGTGTGTTATAAAAGCTATAGATACATTAATTACGATATTACCCTCATGGGATATATTTAA
>CM047873.1:10936371-11121937 GCA_026212405.1 Petrea volubilis
GAATAGAAATTAATAAAGGTCATTTACGGAAGTAGCAACCCACTTCTCCTGAAAATCTATACTCAGGGTACTTAGTGTTGGACGGTACACAAACTTAGTGAGAGCCCACTAGTTTTTCGACTAAAGACTTAATTAAGCCCGATTCAGAAGCATATGAAATGGACTTATCATTAAAGAAATATAACCACAGATGCCCAAATTGCTTAAACAGTGAGAACAATTCTAGTTACAACCATAAGAACTTGACCTGATAAAGTGCTGAGAAACAGCACATCTGAATAAAAGACCTTACTAAAGTCATCAATATTGCCTTTTTTTTCTGTAAATGGTGCAGAACAGCAACAAATAGAAGAATGAGCACAGTGCGCCGATGATAAATTAAAGAGACACGAAAATACTATCTTAAAAAGCACTATATACCATGTTAAATAACTCTAAACAACACAGGCAAACTCACAATTTTCCATGCTACAAAGACACGCATAGGACATGGATTTAGAAACTTATACATTTAATATATATATAAAGTAAAGTTCATTTACAGTAGCTAACGAGCCAATTAACTATGTCTTCAACCGCAACTTCAACAAAATCAGTAAATACATTGATATTCCTTTTCATGTAAATGGCATATAACAGCACCAATGGAAGAATGAACACAATATGCCAATGGTAAGCTAAAATGACGAGAAAACACTGTTACAACAGATTATATACCATGCTAAATCCCTTGAAACAACAGAGGCAAACTTACCATTTGCCACACTACAAATACCCACATAGGTCATGGAATTAGAAACATATACATTCTATATATCAAAGAAAGTTCCTTTACAGTAGCCAATTAACCAATTAACCAATTAACTATGTTTTCAACCTCAAACCTTAAATCAGTAAATAGTGTGCAAGATAACAATCACACATGATTTGATGTTAGAACAACTGAAGAGTCAATATTAGAACACAGAATATGAAATTAAAGCAAAATTTTCACACACACACACACACACAAATGAGTGAAAGGAATGAAATCAGCTCCAAGGGCAGGAAAGAAATTTCACATACCAATATCTGCCGGAATTCTTGTTCGGCGGCCTGTCTCTCGATGGCCTCAGCCTTCTTCTTCGCATCTTTGGCCGCTTTCCTCTCCTCGTTCGCGATCCTCAGCGCCTCCTTTCTGGCCTCATCCTTCTTCAAATTTTCGATTCTCTGCAGCTCCATTTCTTTGATGTACTCCATGCGGATTCGCTTCACTTTGCGGTCGTAGTCGCGGCGGAGGAAGGCCAACTGCGCCGCGGCCTCCTTAGGGTTTTGGGGGGTCTTCCAGGAGTTTATGTAGGAGGTTGGAGGGAGGAAATCGTGGTGGTTGCGCCGCGAGGACGGCGATTCGGATGCGGTGGTTGCGGGGGCGGTGGAGAAGCGCCGGATGACGGCGGATTCGAACGAGGCTCGCCGGAGTAGGTGGCGGGAGAGTGACATTTGAGTGCGTGGGTGTGTGTGTGGGTGTGTGTGTGTGTGTGTGAGAGAGAGAGAGAGAGAGAGAGAGAGAGATTTGGGGAGGGGACTTAAAGGCCGCGTTTACTTGGGGATATGTGGGTAAGCACCATTATGTTTGTAAGTCGGTTTACACCGGTTGAGTTAGTGGGCTCAATAATCCAATCTTCCATTTACTTTCACCATTTTCTTATTAGGATTTATGGCCCAAATTTGAATGTTATTTACTTTGTTGACTATGTGGCCAGGTTAATAAGTTGATTTATCCAATATACCCTTCCCTGTTAGTAAACGACATCACCCGAACTTTCCTTTCCTTCTTCCTGTGTCCCTTTTTTGTATGTAACTGTGGAGGTCTTTTTTTCCTTCAGAGGAAGCGCAAGACGAGATAGAGCTTGACGTCGTTATTGCTTCAAGCGCACGCGGTCAGAAAATTTTGTTGTGATTCGTTAAATTTTTTGTAAAATTCTTCATTCTTGTAATTATTCTCACCAGCGTCGGATTGGGAAAAATTTTTGTAGTGATTCTTCTTTTCTGTAGCGATTTTCGTCGCGATTCTTCATTCTTGATTCGTTAAAAAAGAAACCAAGAACAACACCAAAAAGAAGTAGCGTTGATTTTGCTCACCTAATTGAAACCCTATGCTACGCATCGAAACATGAAGAAAGGGAAAGTGTATCTTTTGTTTGGAACGAAGGTGAATTTTAGGGTTCACAATGGCAATTTGTGGTAATTTTTATCAACTTCTGCCCCTAGATGTATTTTCAACGAACCAGTTAAACAGCTAGTCAAATTAAACTCTTCCCGCCCACGAGTTAAAATTGACCATCACAAGCATACGTTATCCCGGGTCACTCAGGATAATCCGGGTTTACGAACTAACAAAGTAAACGCAGGTTAAAGCCAGTCAACTAGTCAAAAATTAGAGTTATCCGGTAAAATAAACAAGGCCAAAGGGTTTTGAGAAGGCAAACGAGGTGGCGAGTTGAGCATCTAATAATAATAATAATAATAATAATAATTATTATTATTATTATTAAATTCTATTCTTTGAATTTGTAATATTTATCTGATTTGTATTTTATTTCATATTTAATATAAACTTGGGGGGGAAAAATCTTATTTATAGATATATATACATTATAATTTTTCTTAGAGAGATATAGTACATTTCAAAAGATTATATCAATGATCCAAATCAACAACTATTACATCTCATGCTAAATTATAGAATAAAACCCACATATATGAAAATCAAATATGTGACCTTTTTGATCACGAGATCTCAGGCCAAGAATCCTTGACTACATTATAATTTTGAAATGTAAGATATTATATGCAATAAAATTGCAAAAAGGCTGAAGAATTTACAAACATTATACTTTAGGAATTGTTCCTTGCTTACGGATTGGTCTGGTTCCTCCATATAATTGCCATATCTTCAATTATGGAGATAATTGCTAATTTGATCACAAATAATATATTCGCTAGTCGATTTTATCCCAATTTTTTTTTTTTAGCCAAGATAGTCCTACTGGATAGCACTCTTTCTCCAAAATGCCCTCTCCGTTAAAAATTAACAGGAAACGCACGTGCAACTCACGTGCGCCGTTAATTTTTAAATGGAGGGAGTTACACGTGTGACTACTTTAACCAATTTTGAAAATTTGGGACCAAATCAGCAAGCGCTTCTGTACTGTGGGACTAATTTGGCTAAAATGTATATTTAATTTTAATCATAACTTGATGCATAATTGATTCCTCATCCAAGTTCAATGACTAATTAAATCACGTCATAAACTTGGAATATTCCTATTTCTTTTATTCCCACTTAGGAGTTTTCATGTGAGATGAGATTCTTAATAAACTCATTATCTAATGAGCACCCATTTATGCATACGAGTGTCACTACACTTGATGTGCATGAAAAATAATATATCTCCCATTTGAAAAAGTCATAAATGCAAGTCTTCTAATTAGTCAAGTCGATACCATACTCTCAGTTAGACTCAATAACTTTGAGTAATTTTGATCGCGCTTTATAGACTTGTTTTAAGACTTCCATCTCTACACAAAGCCAAGTCTCACAGCTTTAATGTGATCATGGAGATTCAACCACATACATTAAATATAAATAATATAATTAATGCTATACAATGAATGAGTGGTTATTCTCTTTTTTTTTTTCTAGTAGTGGTGAACTTTGTTTTAGATTTTAAAATATTAGAATAGTGCCCAGCAAGCCAATATATTTTAACTTGGACTTGAATGAAGAATCAATTATGCATCAAGTTATGATTAAAATTAAATATACATTTTAGCCAAATTAATTCCACAGTACAGAAGCGCTCGCCAATTTGGTTCCAAATTTTCAAAATTGATTAAAGTAGTCCCACGTGTAACTCCCTCAATTTAAAAATTAATGGCTCACGTGCGTTTCCCGTTAGTTTTTAATGGAGGGATCATTTTGGAGAGAGAGTACTATCTAGTGCGACTATTTTGGCTAAAAAAAAATTTGGAACAAAATCGGCTGACGAATATATCATATGGGACCAAATTGGCTAAAATCTCTCAATTATGTCAACACCTATATTTTCAATTCCAGAATCTTGTTTGTGGGTCTTTGATCTTATTGACACGTATTCTACCTATGCATGTGGGGAGCATTGCCAAAGCAATATGATTTAAATTTAATTTTGATATAGTGCATGTATGAGTGGTGTATGTGTGTGTATTTGATGATGTTGATCTTCATTAAAGGTCCACGTTATTAGGAATGTGATGACTGGACGATCAAAATATGCTGGTATGGGTTCTCGACCTGCTCGCACAGTGAACAAACTTCATTTTTGTCGGGTGTGTCCCCGACGAGGATCCTCCAATGCTTAATATAGGATATGTTCAAGTAGGAAGGTAAGAGAGTACTGTAGCACTAGAGAGTGTAATAGTAAAAAATGGTCTCCATAACATACCATTGACCTTGTGGGCAAGCCTTATATAGCAGGGCTTTGGTGGTGTTCAGTGCTGATTCTAGGGTTGATGTGGAGAGTTGGCCTTCAACAGACCCCGTCGAGTAGTACTTGCTTGACAATTAATATTCCTAGTTGTTTTATGCTGAGTTCCCGAAACATACTCACGTGTGTCCTGTTAACACCTCCAGATGATGATGTCGAGTCCTCTAAGGACACCATGTTCGAGGTGAACCTATTCGTGGTGGACCTGCTCGCGATGGATCTCTCGAGATCAGAGTCCCAAATAAAAGATGTCGAGGTGGCAAACCATCTATGTAGAGCTATGGGAAAATTTGTTCGGGGACAATACCCCGAGTTGGGCGTGGAGAAATATTTTGAGCTCACCAACGTGGCTTCACGAATCCACGTGGGGTTAGAGGTGGCGACTCCCATATCAGTATTACAAATATATAAATGCATATATAGATGTATATATATATATATATATTCCAACATCCAATTATATGTTCCAACATAAAAGAGTAGATTTTCCCTATTTCTAGAGTAGTCAAAAACATTTTAAGCAATTTTAAATCAAATATAATTATCATATCATCCACAATCAAATATCAAATATAAAGAACCAATTGCTAATATGAAGGCTAAATTCCTAATAGACCCCCTATTTGAAAACCCACTATATTTTGGATACAGACAAAAAAACCCCATTGCATCCGTAAAATGTAGCACACAACCGTTATTCCATCCAAAATAAAGGACACTAGTGTACACGCATTTTGTGTGCCAAAAAGAGTGATTTTTGACATCCTTTTCACCTTTATGTGCAAGTACATTAATAACTATACCCCTCTCCACTTATTGATTTAAAATATAATTTTTTATGAAAGATTGCTGATGAACCCCTTTAATTTGTTAAAATAACTTAACAATATCATTGTTTTTTTAAAGTATATTCTTTATTATAATATGCAAAAATTGGAAAAAAAAAAGGAACCATATTAACTTTTTTTAAGTTCTATTTTAAAATTCAAGACTAAAACAATTAAAATTAAATTCTCAAAATAAATATTAAATACTAAATAAAATAATTAAATTATTTATTAAAATACTTAAATTACTTTAAAGTGTCAAGCATAAATATTACAATATTATATAACTAATTTAAAGCACTAAAAATTGAAAATAAAGAATCATTAAGGCAACTAAAAATATACACATAATTATTTTTAATTTAAATTTTATTTTTATTGAAATATAAATATATTGTGTATTATTTTATAGTTTTTTGTTTATTTAATATTTAGCTTCCACATGATTTAAAGAAACTATAACGAAATATTAATTTAGCTAATTAAAGTTCATTAAAAATTAAGAGTACGTTCATAATTGTCATTTTAGATTTAAATTTAATTTATACAATATCAACTTTATTTTTTTCTTTACTCCCTCTCTCATTTCTTCCTCCCTTCTCTTTCACCTTCCATAGCCAACCCTACAACCACCCATGCCCCCCCCCCCCCCCCCCGCTCACACACTCTTCTCTTTTATCTTCCATAGCCAACCTTGCAACCACCGACAGACCCCCCACCCCCATAACCACAAGCATCATGAAACGCAAAACCAACCCTGAAGCACCGCCGCGCTCCACCCTTAGTACCAATTTCATCGCCACCACAATCCTTCCTTGGCACCACCATCACCCTATATCCCTGTTTGCCATTGCATCGCCAACCCAAATCCTCTTCCCCACCATGGACTGCTAGACATTGGATCTCCTTTTCCTCCTTTCTTCCTACAATTGAAGCCACCACAGAGAAACCTTGCCACACACTCCACCCCAATGCCAAATCAGGGTCAGCGTAGCAGTTTTGCACATTTTTTGTTCCTACATCTGGTGTAATACGTTGGGTTGTTCAGATTGATAATACATGTGTATTTAATTTTATTTTTTCTTTTTTTAATTTCTCTTAATCAATATTATTATATCACTTTTGCACACATGACATCAACTACTTGGTACACTATACTAGGTGTAGAATAGAATACACCTATATATATATATATAGGGAAAAATGTTGTTTTCGTCCGTTAACTTTAGCATGTTTGGGTTTTAGTCCTTTAGTTTTAGGGTTTTCGATTTTGGTCCGTTATTTATTGAAAAATTTGCACATTTAGTCCGATTTTGAAATTTCCGATCAAATGTGCTGAGCTGGACAACACATATAGTGATTTGTCCAATTTCCTGTGACTTGGCTGCCAATTAGGAATTTTTGTTAGACATTTGGGATTATTTCTTCCACATGGGACTACACATAAGCCCAAAATGGAGGGAAAGTACACACATAAAAATAATATATATAATTTATACTTTTAAATATTTTTATTTTTAAATAAATACACATTTTAAAATAAAATGTGTAATTTAAATATAATTTGTGATTAGGTGAACATTCAATTGACATTTTTATAATTAGATGGGCATTCAATTGATATTTTTATGGTGAAATGGATATTTAATTTTAAAAATATAATTAAAAAAAACAAAAAGAAAAAAAAATCATCCCCATGTCCATCTCCCCTAAAGAAACCCTAGCACCACCCCCCAACCCAACCACCTCCGGCCGTACTCGCAGCCGCCGCCGCCTCCCCCACCACCACCTGCCCCTAGCCCCTACAGCCACACTGCCGCCTGCCCCTACCCCCTACAACCATATCGCCGCCGGCACCACGACCACCAACTGCCCCTACGCCCAACAGCCCTACCCGCCGCCGCCACCACACCACCACTGCCCCCAGCCCCACTCACCGTCTCCGCCAGCACCACCGCCGCCCTCAACCCCAACCACACCCCATCCGCCACCACCACCACTTGCCCCTACCCCCAACAGCGCCCCCCCTCCCCCCCCCCCCACGGCCGCCGCCACACCACCATTGCCCCCAGCCCCAACAGCGCCACTCGCCGTCTCCGCCACCATCACCACCGCCCTCAACCCCAACCACGGCTCTCTCTATCTCCATCCCTCCCCCTCCCCTCACCAGATCTGTTGCTCTCTCTCACTCACTCTCTCTCTATCTCCATCCCTCCCCCTCCCCCTCCCCCTCACCCTCACCAAATCTCTTGCACTCTCTCTTTCTCTCTCCCCCCTCGCAGGCTACGACCGGTGGGAGGCAGCCGCCGGCGGCGGGATGTAAGATATATGTATATATATATATATATATATGTGTGTGTGTGTGTGTGTGTGTGTGTGTTTGTGTGCATATATAGGTGTGTGTGTGTGTATTTATGAAAATATATATATATATCTTGTGCTTGTGTGTGTTTGTGTTTGTGTACATATATCTTGTATTTTTTTTTATTTTGTTTTTTGTTAAGTTTATTATATATTCAATATAAATTATATATATTATTTTTATTCAGAAAAATATATCTAAATTACACATTTTATTTCAAAAATTTATCAAAATAGAAATTAATGCCAACAAGACTTCCATGTAAGCAATTTTGAATGGAAAATCTATAAAATCCCCCAATTCATATGCCAAATCAGCAACTCCGGCCAAATTGACTGCCATGTCAGCAACTTAGGCCGGATTCCGGCCAAATCGGACCAAAATTACAAATTTTTGAATAAATACAGGACTGAAATCGAAAAGAGAAAAGTTAGAGGACGAAAACCCAAATAGCCTAAAGTTAGCGGACGACAAACACATTTTTCCCTGTATATATATGTATGTATGTATATTTATACATGCATAGCTCTATATATTTACATGTCATATATATACATATAATCGTTTACTTTGGCGGAATACGGAGGTTTGATTATATTGTCCACTGATTTCAAGCATTTACTTTTATTGTATTCTAAACCCTCTTTGACTTGGAGCCCCGGGTTAACAATTGTCTGCGGCTGGTTTATGTAACCGCCCAAATTGGGAGGATTATTTTAACCATCGCCAGGCTGACCTTTTGAAAGACAAAAATGCCCTTCACCATTGGGGCGTTGTTCAATGTGGCAGATATCATTTCTTTTCCTTTCCCAAACCAAAAAAGAAAGATCTCGTTTCCTTTCCCAATCATAGATCCAGATCTAGGGTTTAATGTTTTGGAGAAATATATTCTACAAATTGGGAGGAGTGGTCACGGCAGAGGCTGCCTGGAAAACCTCCGACCTCTTGGTAGACCTGGTGGAGGATTCGCAAAATAACACTAAATCTAGCGCGTAGCATTGATTTCTCTGGCGAAGAAAGTGACCTATCGCCGCCACTGCCAGATGCCGTGGGGGCCGAAGCCGTGGATGAGAACGAGCTGGGGTTTGGCGGTGGCAGCGGGGGCCTAAAAGTGGATGGTGGTGTCGGCGTCGATGTCGATGGTCTGAGAGGAGAGGCTGGTAGCGTCGGGGGAAACTGCCGACGACTAGTGACAAAACTAAGATAGAAGGCGACCATAGCGTGTTTGTCTGTGAAATTGCTCCAGTCATTGTTTAATAGTATTTGACATCCATGGATTGCTTTTTTCTTTTGGGTGCTTTTAATGATTCAATGCTGTCTTGAATCACAAGGATATATAGCTACGCATGTGTCCTATTTGGGTGCATGTAACGGTCAAATACGCCAGCGACTAGTTCACCGTCAGTGGGAATCATACCAGGCTAAGGACCAATCTCCTCCAAGACGGCGCTTCCAGAGATGGGTTTTTTAGATGGGGATTATTTGACAAGGACATAAAAGTAAATTAACGAATTGGACCCCAAAAAATTGAACTCACAAGTAAACAAAATGATGGTTAAGAGCAAGTGAACCATCCATTAAACCAAAAAGTAAATATGTAACCCAGCAGATGTTATTGTTGGATAACCCTAGTCACTAACCTGTATCAAGCCAAACTCAGGTTTAATTTATCTGTTAAAGTAAACGATTCCTAAGTGTATTATATTAAGACTCAATCTAGATTATATATTTTGTGGCCCGACAATTCTACGGTTGCTAATAATGGGGTACAATTGATATTTTAAGTAAAATACTAAGGGAGTTTGGGCTTTTTAATGGAAGAGGAGAGTGTGCTTCATTTAGCAAATCAGAAAGGATTTTTCGCCTATTTTCAAAACAGTTGGGGTGGGGGCTTTCGCATTTTGACCAAAACATTGGGAGATTTTATGAAATGTATCCCAATATGAAGGGAACAAAAAGATAAAGAAAAAAACAAAAATACTATACAACAGAAACATATCCACATTTATAAGATTAAAACTCGTGGTTTTTTATCAGCTCTCGTTTCTTTTGTGCTTTTTAAATTTTGCTTAAAGGTCAAGGGCGCCGATAAACTTTTTTCACTCTCGCATCAGGATAATTAATATTGTTGCATCATCACCAGCAAAATTGGAAAAACATTTTTATTTGAAAATTACTGTTACACCCTTAGCCCCCTATATTTGGTTTAAGGTCCACCAATAATAATGTTTATCAATTGAGTTGAGGTATAAGTAAATGATAAAAAGTTGAGGTCTTCAAGACTGCATACTGAGTCACCAAAAAATTGAAAAAAGAGAGAGAGAAAAACGATTGAGTTCGAATTGTGTCGTAAGCAATTTGTTTGAAATTGTTCCAAAAGCATATCATTGGTCTCTCAAAAAAAAAAAAATATTGAAATTGAATCCCGTATACTTTGAAAATAAAACTAACAATTGCATACAGGATGTGGCTTAATTTGAATCGGTAGGACCAGTTGTGGGAACCATACCTGTTCATACAAGAATTTCCCAAATTTGCCTTGATCTTGTGTAAATAATATATACTTATTCGCAGCAAAATGCCACCCGCTTATGTAATACTTATACCCGACTGAGAATAATAAATCACAATAATAATGTCAGTATTTCACTTTATGGTATCATCAAGATACCTCAGGACCACACTTCATAAGAAAAAAGACTACTTCAAAAACAAAGCAAAAGATCATCTTTTTTTTCCCCCACCTTCATATCTCATATACAATGATCCTAAATCTTGATGAAGATTTAGTTGAATACATGAAAAAAGTGAAGGTATAAGCCAAAGTTTTTTCAATTTATACAAGCAATAAGAATCTAACATTACCTCTGGTGATAGTATGCCAGATTGTGATTCAACATTTCTGTGTTATTGATGGCCTCTACAATATCAAGTTTCAACTCCAAGAAACGGAATATCATCAGACGAATTGCTTCAGGAACTCGGTAGCAACGAGCCTCCCTCGTGTGTTCACTGACAATTTCAGTTCACTTATCTCTTTCTCTATGTCCTGCAGTTCAAAGAAACAAGGATGATCATTTTGAAAACATTACTTGAAAGTAACAACCTATAGCGGAGGATTTGAAACGCATCTAAGCCTGTACGCTGTCTTCAAGTGATGTACAAATAATGTTCATTTGTCTCAGGAGATCACCAAATGAATTGACTATTATAAAAGAAGATATTACTAATTGAAGTAGTGTTCGTAAGATTTTAGTGACCATAAACATAAAGGAAAGATATTGGAGGTTTATCTTCCCTAGTTGAATACCGAAGCTCTGAGAAACAAGAAAAGCGTGTTTTTAGAACCAGTTTTCTTGTTGTATGTAAGTCCAAATAGAAATTTGATTATGAAAAGGACAAACGAAAAACATAGGCAACTACATAGGAGGCTAATTTATTGTCCGAATGAGTAGTAAGTTGTAATTTCTGTATCAGTCTTCTTAAAGTTTATTTCAAACAAATTTCTGTGTTATACACTGACAAAGTCAATGAAAAGATAGTTGCCAAAATCATCATAATTTCTGATAAAGACATTGTAACAAAGGGAACCTTAAAACTATATATACCCCCAATATTTCCTGTCTTCCCTTTTCGTTTGTATTATACGTAACGATTATCTGATACGAAAGCAATATCCCTTTGTAATGACCTAAACTTTGTCAAATCTTAGTAAAGAAAAGAAATATATAGCTCAACGGAAGCCTTATCTTCCATTAATTAAATGAATATGTCATATAATAATCTAGTTTTAATTCCTGAAATAATTGCTGCATTACGACTTGAGAAACATGCAAAGGAAAATTTTCTGCATCTAATTATGTTTCATAAACTTGAAGTTACTTTCATGAACGCTTGAGAAATTTACCTCCATGAACTGAACAATAAAATCTATTAGCTTTTGCTTCTGCAGCTCCTCACAATGATAATTGGTGATGAGAAAACTAATGTCATATCCCTGAGAAAGCAAACAAGTTCAAAAGAGTAAAGCTTATAAGAGTGTATCAAATAACTGATCGGTGGAACAGCTAAACCTAGGACAACATTATGGTGTTCTCAATGCATTGGGTCGTTTTCGCTATTACAGCTCTTCATAGTATTAAAAAATCAAATAGTATGACATAAATTAAAAAAATTATATCCAACAAAAGATAATCTTCCAAATTACATAATTCCAACAGTCGATGACCTTTTTAATGAGCTCTCAGCATTACCTGGAGAACTTCAGGCATCAATGCACAAAAGAAATAGCATGTGCAAAATGGGCTGCCAAAACAAGACATAACTAGAACAGCCCACGTTAGGGATAAAATCGGATTTATCAAGAACGTAAAGGATTACTTGGTGTGGATGACTTCATTTTTTGTACTTGATAAAATATGAATATGACCCACTCTAGCTCATCATGCTTTGCAACAAAAACTGGTCAAAGATTCTAGAAATAAGATTCCTCAGGAAAATACATCTATTTTGCATAAAAATTGAACCAAATATCCAACTTTGCACCCCTCTTTTCGCTATTAATTTACTGAAAAAGAAAAATTGGTGCTAACTTACCATCGAAATAGATTACAAGTCTCCTAAAAAAAAAGAAAAAATCCAAAGCAATTTTTTGACTACTGAAAAAATTATTGACTACATAAACACATGTAAACTCCACCGTATAACTAGAGTGAAACAATCAAACTCATGTTTTTCCTTTTCTAGTATAAACCATAAGAACGTATTGAGCCAAAAGCACCCAAAGTACAAGTACTAATAAGCATACTAATGGGGATCATAAAATTGATGACCATCATAAAAAACAATGAAAATAAAAATAGTAAAGATAGTAATGACTCCTGTGACAATGTTTTGAATTTTTCAATCCATGTAAAGTTGATTTTAGTAATCAGATAAAGCATGTCTGAATGAGCCCAATCTTCCCTAAATTTAATTGTTTACCGAAGATTAATTTTATTTTGCTGTCATTTAACCACTAATTATAAGATTCTCCCATCAGTGTTGAAGTTGCTTCACCACATCTCTCATAAAAAGGAGAACAGCGGATAAGCAGTCCACATGATAGGGACTTGGTGTACATTATCAATGCGCAATTCAACCAAAAGCAACAATGATCTCGCAGTAAGTGCTTGATCTCCAGTAGGTCATTTATTTTACTTGTCACGGTAATCAATTATTCCATCAAACATTGGAAAGGCAGTGTATTTGACATCAACTAATATAGGTTCTGGTCTTTGATGAAACTAGAAAGTAATAATAAGAGAAAATGCAAACCTGCACTGGTTTTCTCCTCAATACTTGAAATGCTTCGGCTCTCATTGACAAAAACCTAAGAAACTTCTTCGTCAGGATGTTCTCAAGTTCATCTGCCTGCTTAACCTATAAGAAAATGCAGCGTAAGTTGAGGGTTTCTGTTTCTCAGTTTAGATATGTAAAAAGATTCTATATCAATTTGATAAGAGGAACCATTAACTCAAGAAGAGCCGTTACATTTGGTTAAGCTCAACTGCGAGGCCTAATACTAGGATTTCCATGTAAGCCTGAGGTAATGCATAGAAGAAAAAAGTAGAACTCCGGAAGAAAACAACATTTTTAAGTAACATGGCACTCACATGAAACTAGAATGCAGCTAGATTTTCTCAGTTTTCACAACTACAGCTCGAAGAAAGAGGCTATGAACATTATTTTGGAGTTATTTGTCTGGTGCAAAATACCTGGAGTTAACCTAAATTACCATTAACAACTCCAGCACCGAAATTCAGTGGAGTAGCATTTAAAGACATAAACGATACCAGATTTCATATTAGCCTATGCTAAAACATCATTTATTGCAATATTGACTGATCACTAAATACCATTGCATCAAAACCCTTATGTTCAACGACCAAACTAATGCAAAGATAATTTCAGCTAATTAACATTTGTCTGGTGCATTTCTGTGAGCCAGCAATTATAGAACTAAAATAGCATCTAGCATACAGTTTTTTAACATGGTGGGCATTTGAGCTATCTAGTTATGTAGATATAGTGTCAAGTTTCATGAACTAGGTCTATTGAGTGTGTTATGACCCATGGGAGAGCCACAACTCAAAAGCTAGCTTGTGAGGTTAGAGAACCAAAGGCCATATAAACCCCACATCTAATGCTTATACATTTGATGTGGGATAAACTCTCACTAAGATCCCATACTCTTAGTGAGAGCCAACTAGGGTCATTACAGAGTGTTGTATCTGCTTCTTGCAGGAGTGTTCGTGGGACTCCAAGGACCAGGGCTAAATCTAGATGGAGAAGCAGGTACAAAAGGACGTGGACGCAAAGATAAAAAGTCAGGAACGATGGACAGAATTTTGGAGCCATGAAATTGATGACAGAAATCTCGGACACCAGAGCCAGAATGATAAGAAAACCCGAGAGTTGATGACCTAGCACCAGTTTTCTTGGCGTAGCCGTTAGAAGATAAAGTTGGTGCATGACAGGCACCAACTTGTTGCAAACCCTAGGAGATATATCAAACTAAAGACTGAGGTCCATATTTTAGGTAGGGCCTCCCTTCTGTAATTATGCATCATCGAGTCAAGTAACACATTGCATTTTGTGCAGAGCCAATAATAATTTTGAACTCAGAGGACACGGAGTACAGAGATGACCATATGGTCACTATCAGGAATTCCATGCACAAATCTTCAACATGCCATGAATTTTGTGACGTCCAAGTCAACTCCAAGCGAATGCTTGACATAGGTGAAGCACTCTAAGTGAACTCTTGAAATAGATGAAACTATGAAATGAGTTGAGGAAAGAGATAAATAACCGAGATGCTTGCAGTTGACACTTTCCCAATTAACATGGAAATGGAACTAATGAATATATGAAGCTGACCAGAATTTACCTTAAGGCTTATCCGCAAAGAATTTATAGATGTTTCTATCAAGCATTTCTCAGCCTCGTTTCTACAAATCACAACCTGAGAGATGGCAGTTGCACAAAGCAAATGCAGTCCAGTTAAAAAAGGTCTTTGATTGAGACATGGTCATCAGGTATGAGTTGAAAATATAAACAATGATGCAAATACGAAAAAAGAAATGAAATCATACTTAAATTCAACTAAATTATTAGTACATAGCTTATTCAATAGAGACCAAACAAGGCAGAAACATAAGGAAACACAATCAACCTGTGGACTACATAGAGCAAATATAAGAGATCTATCCCAATGTTATCACTTAATGTATTATCTCTGTGGATGCAAATTCAGGGGATACAGGATGTTACTAAGATTAGCATCAACTACCTAATCAAATAAAAATTGGTGACCCCAAGAAACTTTAAAAATGAGAGGGTCACAAATAACATGACTACCCATGAGACCAGAAACTATCAAACGCAAACAAGACCAGTAATCAACGATGAAATGCAGAGTCCAACAACTTTTAGTCATATTGTATCACAGAGAAATAACATGACTAAATATGAGAACAGAAACTATCAAACGCAAACAAGACCAGTAATCAACAATGAAATGCAGAGTCCAACAACTTGTAGTCATATTGTATCACAGAGACATAAAATGACTACCTATGAGACCAGAAACTATCAAACGGAAACAAGACCAGTAATCAACGATGAAATGCAGTGTCCAACAACTTTTATTCATATTATACTTCAGAGACAAGTTTACATTGCGGCCAAGAATGACAGCACAAGTTGACAGTGCCGAATAAAACACAGTTCTTTCAGAAAGCTTCATTCCGAGTGTTTTTAATGCGATTGGCAGATGAATGTAAAGAATCAGAAATTTTGTAGTTTTCATTAAACTGTAGTAAGTCTGATCTGCAAAGAAGAAATTCAAAGACAAATGATATTGAACATGGAAGGCTTGAACGTAGATCTCATTCCAAGGACCCTGTAATGGCTGGCTAAAGAAGCTCACAGTAATTGCAAAAACGTTTTGCCATAAAGCTCACAGTGACTATAACCTAGTCAACCAGCTTTCGCGCACTGGAAAGTTCATGAACGATGCACCTAACAAGATAAGATAATAGTATGGTAGGTACAAATCTCTCCAAGGCCAAGTGTCTTGAGTAAAATAATTATCGTGTTCACAAAGTGATAACAAAGCAGGCAATTCTAATACTAAATATCCATCGAACGCATGCAAAGGCTACAGTTTACAGGACACCTCAAGCAATAAGTATAAAGATTGATTCCTAGGAAACCAGACTGCAGAAAAATTCAATTATAGACAAGAACAAAGGGGTTGGGTTGATATGGTTGGACCATATTTCCATAGTTGTTCTTATGTCCAACAAATCCAACTTGAGTAATGACAACAAGCATTTTTTTTCATCGAATTCATAGTGCAAACATGATCACATTTCGATTACGGACATTCTATTTGTATCATTAATTTTTCCCTGTTACGAATTAGTCACCTCTTAAAGTAAACAGAAGGGGTGTTTCCCAGGACTGGGTTCATAATAATAAGCTAAAAACATCCACTGAATGGAAACAAAAGGTAGTTATAGTGAGTAGTACGGAATGAACCAGTGCTGAAAGTGTATGAACGTCACAACCTTTATGCGTAAATGCCTCCTCTTTTCCAAATGTTTTTGGAATTATTTGCAATAAGATATAGACTACAAGTGGAAAGGTGAAAGGTCTTATGAATAATATTTTCATTTATCTGCCAAAACTCTGCAGTGTTTCCCTCCCCTAAGTCCCCTTATGATCTTTTCAGGAGCACGAGTTCTGTGACTTTGAAGAAGGTAGAGACCAATTTGGAATAGCACCTCGATCTTCTGAGTTAACTTAGACTGACCTTACACATGGAAAATAAAAGTGTAGCACACTGAGATAAGAAGAATCCTTACAGGATTCAGAAGAAGCTCTGGACTGGTCCTGTAAACCACAAAGAAAAAATTGAAATCTTCCACACTTAACTGATTTTATAGTTGAACATAATTGGATTTGAATTTGATTCCATCAACCAAATAAAAATTTCAGATGTTGCGGTCACATAAGTCTAATAAACATGTAATCATGGCAGCAATAGATAATTCATACATCGACGAATCAGACACACATCCAAAGTTTTAGTTTCAGCACAAATCTGCAATTTATGCAACAAACTCATTTTACAAGTTCTCTGTTGACGACATTGAATGATGTGGTACAGCCCAAATTCTTTCAATAACCATTGCAGAGCATCAAAACAACATAATAGTTCCTTCACCAAACTCATTTTACAAGTTCTCTGTTGATAAATGCCTCACATAAATGCACAAATAAATGACTGGCCCTTTAAATCCACTTGAAATTGATTTACAGGATCAGTTTAGATGGACTGGCATAAAGCACAGGTACTACTTGTCAAGCTCTGTAAACTTAATTTCACTTCTCCCTTTCTTTACAAATTGGCATGTCAGTCTCGCAGACAATGATTCATATCCACCTACATCGCATTCCCCTACTATAACTAATTTTCCCCGAAATTTATATTCCAATAATTGGCCAGCTAACCTAATTGCACCAATCTTTTAACACAAACAAAAAAACCAAACTTCATTCAGCACAAAAACAGGAAAAAAGCGAAATCGTCAATGATGACTGCTAGTACAGAGGAATACATACTTTAGCTCAACTTCTGGTTTATTGTGCCTCTCAACTTCTTGACAGGGGAAATTCTACAAACACATTGCAGAAAAAAGCAAAATTTCACTGAATGATAAAACCAACAATTGAAGAGTAAATAATAAACAAAATATAACTTTTACCAAAAAAAAAAACAGTGCTGAAAGTGAAGAGAAACACACCTGCAAGCACATGGCGGCCTCCAGAGTGTTCCGAATGCAGGTTAAGTACAATCGCAATGAGTTTGCCTATAATTTTCGGACGAAATGAACAAATAAATATCAAAATTTTCATAAACAGATCAAGATAATTACATAAGTGAAAAATAAAAATAAAAACAAAATAGAGCGCAGTTAGTGTGTGTGTGTGTGAGACAGTATTTTTAAGGAAAATCTCACCATATTTCTGTTGCTGAAACAGAAATGCTGTAAAATTGAAAAATATGGACAGAGAGAGAGAGAGAGAGAGAGAGAGAGATCTCCAAAGAAAATAAAAAATCCGACCTGCCGGATTCGAACCAGCGACCTAAGGATAACAGCGACCAACTACAGTCCTCCGCTCTACCAACTGAGCTAAGGTCGGCTTGTGATGTTTAACTGAAATTTCCTATTATATTCATTATGCTTTGAGGTTTTAAGTTCATATAATGCCCAAAATTGTTTGAGATCTTTAACTTTAAATTCTTTTTTCATATCCAAAAAGCCGAAACCCCTTATGGGCTGACTAAGGCTCGAATCCGGATTAGTCGGGGCCCAATGTGGTTTCCAGATACCGGATGGATTTCACCAAAAAATAAAAAAAAAAACAACTACATAAATAAATTTGATAGTCTGCTAATTCTTTTTTAGTATTAATTTGATAATCGAGTTTCTATAAATAGGATATGAATTTAGTCATGTTGTCGAATGCAGTTAGAAATTGCGAAGTATAAAATAAATTAATTAAAGAAAAGCACTACTATATTCTTTTAAATAGATATTTATATTCCAGAAAATTAATCAATGAAGTTTTTTTTTTAATTTAAGAAATAGAGAATAATTTATTGCAAAAGCTAACTGTGGAATGATAAATTCTACAAACACAGTGCACAAAAATCAATATTTCATTCAATGATTAAATCAAAAATTGTAAAGCATACGATAAAAAAAAAATTCATTTGGCTGTTTCTGTTGGTGAAAGAGAGATGTTGAAAATTGTAACATTGGAAAATACACACATAAATGAAAATAGAGAGAGAGAGAGAGAGAGAAACAAATATCCGACCTGCCGGATTCGAACCAGCGACCTAAGGATCACAGCAGCCAACTACAGTCCTCCGCTCTACCAACTGAGCTAAGGTCGGGTTGTGTTGTATCATATTTAATTTATTGAATTGAGCTATTTTGTCAGTTATATCATATTAGATTTTAAATTCATATAATTTCAAAAAATGTTTGAAATATTTAGCTGTAAATTCCTTTTTCAAATCCAAAACCAACAATCAGCGAGTAGATAAATAAAATTTTGTAGTCGGCTAATCCAATTCACAATATTGATTTTCTATTTGATTGAAAGTATATAAAATTTAATTTAGAATGGATAGTTGAGCTTTATGTTGGACAAGGAGGGCAGAGGGTCACCAAAAGGAAGGAAGAAAATAAGAAAAGAAAAAGAAGAAGAAGAAGAAGAAGAAGGTAATACATATAGTGCTTTTTTTCTGTTTTGCCTTTTTTTTTTTGTGCTTTATCTTCGTTTTTTGATTGAAAGAAGAAGAAGAAAATCTTTCTTGGGACAAAATTACTTTTAAATTTCTCACATTGAATTTTTTTCAATATTTATGTACAAATTAATTTCACTTACCTTTGCTAATCCACATGTAGAAACAAAAAATTAATTATTAAAATGGATATTTTAGACTAAAATCTCTTCTTCAAGTTCAGTTTAGAGTTTACTCCCCATTCTAAAACAACTTAATTTCAATTCACCATTTTTAATTTTAACTTAGACTTAACTTCCCAAAAGCCAATAAAAGACAAGAATATCCTTGGTGGCAAAACATATTACATTTAATCTTTGTAGTCTCCTCGCAAAATCATGCACCAAATGTCATTCTTTTCTTCTCGGCGTTTTGGTCCTCTTCTCTCAAAAACCTAGTCGTCTTTTTTCTCCATTCTGAAAGTCATTCCTAGTGGAAGAAAAGATAAAATTGCCTTGTTCCTAGTGGAAGATGAGGGAAAAAAATGCCTTTTTTGCTCCATGTAAGTAGTTCAAAGTGTTTATATCTTTAATTTTGATCTTATTAGTTGATTTTTCGATCTATTTAGGATTTTGCGAAATTTTTTGATTTGGATCTAATTAATTTTTCTATGTTGATTAATACTGTTGGTATTTGTTTATTTTGTTTGTAATTTGTAGATTTGAACCATCCCATGTCTTCATCTTCGGGTTTTAGATGAGAACAAGAGGGACTACATCTAAAATGTAGGTTTGGTCCTGCCCCATTGTGCGAAAAATGTAAAAAAATGAGAGCCGTGATATCGTGTGTCGACAATACGTCGAAGGAAGCCTATGACCAACTTTACTACCACTACCATGATATCAAATGTTGTGCATTCGTCGGTTGGTGTATTCCTCACACCGCCATTTGACAACTAAATGGGATTTTGACTACTCCTCCACATGGTAATGAGTAGAAGGTTTTTGGGCATACGCCATCGATGAAGTGAACTCCAATGAGGTCATCTCTCATTACAACGATGAACCTACTGGAGAAATTTATATTCATATTTATTGGATTTTTTGTGCCACCTTATTCACTTTGTTGGTCATGGAAGTTTTTAGGGAGTGAAAAACTGTGTTTATAAAGCTAATGTTTAGTAAAAATAAGTTTTTGTTTGTGGATGAGAATCATTTAGTTGTGAATTCTAGTACTTCATAGAGGCATTTATGTTCTGTATGTTTAGATCCTGATACTTCATTTTATCATGTGGATATTGCATATGTGCACTGTATTGCTTGTTTTAATAGCCCCAAATTGAGGAACATTTAACTACATTTGTAGAATTATGAGTCAAATGGTAGAATTATGTTGGAATTGAAAGTTACAATATAAAGTTAATGATGTGCAAAATTTAAATGAGAATATGAAGTATTTTGTAATGAAGTTGCAGAATCGTGGGTTTATATTCATCAGATTAAGGTTTTTGTTCCTTTTGTGTTTGCATTTACTTATGTGTTCGTTTTGTGTTTGTATTTACTTACGTGTTCGTTCTGTGTTTGTTTGTTTGTTAGGATTTTAGGATGGATGGGTTATCCCTTTGGAGCCCACAAGAAGAAAGATCAAACATTGATATTTTTGGTTGTGCAAACATTATGTTTATGGACATGAACAGGGCGATTCATGGAGTAATAGATGGATGGATCCAAATTGAATAGGTGATACTTGGACTAAATTGCAAAATTGGGTAGGTGATCCACCATCATTTGTAGAATTGAAATGAGTGTATGAAGTATATGGTTTTAAATTTGCAACACATACATCAATTTTTGCAAAATATATATGAGTATATGACGTAAACTCTTAAAAACTTGCAGAAGATTGTCCAACGTTTGCATAATTGGAATGAGCGTATGAAGTATATGACTCCAACGTTGCAACACATATATCAATTTTTGATGAATATATATGAGTGCATGACGAAAACTCTTAGAAACTTTCAAAAGATTATCCAAATGTTTGCAGAATTGAAATGAGTGTATGGAGGATATGGGTCCAAAGTTGCAACACACATATCAGTTTTTGCATAATACAAATGAGTACATAGTGAAATTGGTGAAATCGATCATAATTGATTAAATTCCTCAACTTAATGTTCAAATTGGTCATAATTTCCAACTCAATTGATGAAATTCACTATAATTCCTAACTTAATTGATCAAATTGGTTGTAACCACTTGTTCAATTGATGAAATTTACTACATTTCCCAATCAAATGATCAAATTGGTAATAATCCCCAACTCAATTGATGAAATTGACTACAATCCCCAACTCAATAGATCGAATTGATCATATTCCCCAACTCAATTGATGCAATTAACTATAATTCCCAGTTCAAATGATCAAATTGGCCACAATCCCCAACTCAATTGATAAAGTTAACTACAATCGTCAACCCAACTGATGAAATTTGTTACAATTTCCAACTTAGTTCATGAAATTGATTATAATCTCCAACTCAATTAATGTATTGATGAAATTGACTACAATCACCAACTGAATTAATGAAATCGACTATAATTCCCAACTTCCATTGATAAAATTGATTATAATCCCTAACTTAATAGATGAATTTTGTCATAATTCATAACTGAATTGATGAAATTTACTATAAACCCCAATTCAATTGATCAATTTAATTGACATTCTAAGGGTACATGTCAAGTTTGTATAATTATACGTCAAGTCATCATTTGTTTTACAACTTTCGAATTATATACCTCATTTTATCATCACTATTTTGCAGTCATTGGATATTATTCTAGAAAGAATGTTATATGTACTGTAACTATAAGACAATATACTTCACTTAAAATATACCACATGTAGAGTGTGCATCAATTCATTTACAATCAGAACCAAATATAGGTTTAAATATACAACAAAAACAAATGGTTAATCATCTCACAATCTCTCAATAACAAATGGCTAACCAAACATAGACAATATGGTTGTTGCTTTTACTTCCAAGCTTAGGTTAGGTATCCAAAGAGGTGATGTATTATTTAACTATAATTTGCATAAACAAATATTCAGTTCCTAAATTTCATCTTGCTTGATTACTACAAAGTTAAGTCATCACTTTTTAACATTGTAACGGATGGAAAGTATTGATATTCAATTCAATGAGAAGTATATTTCAAAAGTGTCAACTCTGATATGATTCCTTGGTGCAGTGACCACAGATATGGTTTTTGTGGTCTTTCATGGCGGGCTTGTTTGTTAACAATGAGCTTAATTATTAGGAAAGGGTTGTAAACAGAAAGCCTAATTAGGGGTGCATAATTAGTAATTACATAAACCACCCTTGTAGTCAAAATTTTTTAGGGGTGCCAACTGTAAGATAAAAATTGAATGTAGTGGTGGTTTGTATATTTAAACAAGCCTCACGAGGGGTTTAACTGTGAGGCAAAAGTTGATGACAATGGACGCTATAATCTCAGTATGTATCTGTTAGACGCTGAATTAATTATCAAGTACACATGCAAAGCCAAGGATTAATTCATGCTAGAGGATGAACGAAATCGTGAGGCTGAGGAAGAAAACGTATTCTTTGGATGATTACGTTGTTATTAATAACAACGTATTTGTAATTGCAAGAGTTGTTAGAAGGCTAAATGATTTCGTGTTCAGCTGAGTTAGTTGGGAATAGTAGTAATAGCGTTTTTAACTTGTAAAAGCGACTTTAGTTTTCAGTTGGACGAACGCGTCTTTGTTAAGCGAGGTTAGTTAGCTTAATTCAAAAATCAGTTAGTGTTAGGTATAAATGGTTGTAGTACTCCTTTGTAAATCACTTTTGCCGTTTTAGTGAATTGAATGGTATTTCCCAATCTCTCTCTCTAGTTGTGCGTGAATTCTGGTGTGGATCTTGGTGTCTCGGGGGTTGTTCTTAACCCTAACTCCCCAGGTCAATCCCTACATTCATCTCTCGGTAATTGCGAGCTTAACAAGTGGTATCAGAGCCGTCGGTCCCTGCGCCGGCGGTTGTAAGCTCCAATCATGGCAGATGGAATTCCGACTAGGGCGGCGGAGCTCCGTCGCGATGTAGATGCGCTGACAGAACAATTAAGGATCATCAATCAAAACAATGAACAAAGCTTTGAACAATTACGCTCAATGATGACGTCTATGGTAGCAACACTCAATACGTTCCAATCGAACGGCGGAGCGAGTACTTCGCAAGCACCGATCGATGAAGTGACGACGGTACGAGGAGGAAACGGAGTGGGTGTATATTAAATTCCAACACGTTGTTCAAGCGTGGAATTTCCCCGATTTGCTGGTGAGGATCTACGAGGGTGGGTCTACAAGTGTGAACAATTCTTTGATGTAGATCGCACTCCTCCAGAGGCAAAAGTCAGGTTAGCATCACTGCATTTGGAAGGAAAGGCACTGCAATGGCATCAGATGTACTTGAAATCCAGATTAACACGAGACATGCCTGGATGGGAAGATTATGTCAGAGCTCTTAATGACAGGTTTGGCACTCTAATCTATGAGGATCCTATGGCTGAGTTGATGAATCTGAGGCACGTGGGAACGGTGGGTGATTACTTAGATAAATTTGATGAGTTGGTTAATTGCTTGGAATTGAATGAATCTTATACAATTAGTTGTTTCTTGGCTGGTCTCAAAAGTGAAATCTCTGTGTCAGTAAGGATGTTTAAACCAAAAAGCCTACAAGAGGCTGTAAGTCTGGCTAAATTGCAAGAGCAGGCAACCACCTTTAATCCTCAAAACCTCACATCAGTTTCAGCCCCAAAAACCATTTCCAACTTCTTCAGGAACACTCCAAGTGTGTCTCAATCCAAACCAGCAGCTGTACTCACTGGCAACAGTCACCACAATCACTCACACACAACCACAAATCGAAATATGGGACCTAGGAGCCACTCTGGACCAGTGATTCCTTCTCGGAGACTTTCAACCCAGGAAATAGACGAAAAGAGAGCCAAGGGTTTATGTTTTTGGTGTGATCAAAAGTTTGAACGTGGACATATATGCCCAAGGAGAAAACAACTTTTCATTTTAGAAGTAGAAGAGGAAGATGGGGAAACTGAGTTTGAGATGTGTGAGGAAGAGAAAGGAGAGGAACAACTGAGTGAAACATGCCTAGAGGAGTCTCCCTCTCATGTGTCAGTGCATGCACTCACCGGAGTGCATGACTATAGGACGATGAGGATCAATGGCAATGCTCATAACAAGGTCATTCACATCTTGATTGACACAGGTAGCACTCACAATTTCCTTGACATTGAAACCGCTAAGAAGCTAGGGTGTAAGTTGGAATGTGTCAAGCCCTTTTCTGTTACTATAGCGGACGGTAACAAGCTTATAAGCACACACGTTTGTAGAGGGTTCAAGTGGAGAATGCAGGGACAAGAGTTTCAAACGGATATGATGACTCTGCCTTTAGGGGGATGCAGTATGGTTCTAGGAGTGCAGTGGTTAGTTACTTTGGGAGATATTAAGTGGAACTTTGATCAATTGAGAATGGAATTTGTGGTTAAGGGAAAGAAAGTGGCTTTGAGAGGAATGCAACCACTACTCGGTAACTTTAATCAATGGGAGAAAAATGAAGAAAATACTACAAAAACCTGCTTCTCTTTCCTTGATGAGCATAGGTCAGTTGCAAGGTCTACCAACAAATGCGATACAGTCTCCTTCTATAGGGAAGTCTCATGCACAGTTCCACGCAAGCATGGATGAGTTGATGTGTAGTTATCAAGACCTTTTTGAGGAACCAAAAACACTCCCACCAAAGAGAGAGGAGGACCACAGAATTCACTTAGAAGAGGGAGCTAAGGCCGTGTCAGTGAGACCGTATAGGTATGCCCATATCCAAAAATTTGAAATTGAAAAGATCATTCAAGACTTGCTGGATTCGGGGGTAATTAGGCAAAGTCATAGTCCTTTTTCCTCCCCAATTGTGTTAGTTAAGAAGAAGGATGGGTCTTGGCGCTTTTGTGTAGACTATAGAGAGTTAAACAAGATAACAATTAAAGATAAGTTCCCTTTACCGGTGATAGAGGAATTGTTGGATGAAATAGGGGGATCTAAGGTCTTCACTAAGTTAGACTTGAGGTCCGGTTACCATCAAATCAGGATGCAAGAGGGGGATATTTTCAAAACTGCCTTTAGAACTCATCATGGACATTTTGACTTGTTAGTAATGCCTTTTGGACTCACCAATGCCCCGGCTACCTTCCAAAACCTCATGAACAATGTTTTCCAACCCTATCTCAGGAAGTTTGTCTTGGTGTTTTTTGATGATATCCTGGTGTATAGTCCAAGCTACTCCACACACCTGATACACTTGAAAGCAGTTTTTGACACATTAAGACAACACACATTGTTTGTTAAAAAGAGTAAATGTCAGTTTGGAGTTCCACAAGTAGAATACTTGGGTCACATAGTGAGTAGCGAAGGGGTAGCAGCTGATCCTACAAAGATCACAGCCATGAAAGAGTGGCCAGCTCCCACTACCATCAAAGAGTTAAGGGGGTTTTTGGGGTTAACGGGTTATTACAGGAGATTTATAAGAGGATACGAGCAGCTAGCCAAACCTCTTACTAACCTCCTAAAGAAGAATAATTTTCATTGGGATGAGTCCACTCAAAGAGCTTTTGAAGCCTTGAAGACAGCTATGACAAATCCCCCAGTACTAGTACTACCTGATTTTTCCCAAGAGTTTGTCATAGAAACGGATGCGTGTCAAGTAGGCATTGGAGCTGTTTTGATGCAACAAGGTAAGGCTATAGCATTTATGAGTAAAGGTTTAACGGCAAGGAATTTGGGTTTATTGGTGTATGAGAAGGAAATGTTAGCTATTGTAAGTGTTGTACAAAAGTGGAGACCCTATTTAATAGAAAACACTTCACTATAAGAACGGACCACCAAAGCCTTAAGTACTTGCTAGAACAAAAAATATCCATACCTAGCCAACAAAGGTGGCTAAGCAAACTCATGGGATACGATTACACCCTCACTTACAAGAAGGGGCAGGAAAATGTGGTGGCTGATGCACTGTCTCGTGTACAATTTCCCTTGAAAAATAATCCTTCCTTGGAAGCACCATCCCATCCCTTGGATTCCAGTGAAAATCTTGCTCATTTGCATCTTTTTTCTTGTACTGATACTACTGTCCTTTCTCCTAAATTGTTACTGTCACTCACTAGTCCTAGTTCTGACCTCTTGGAGGAAGTAAAGGCAAGTTGGACTAAGGACCCCAAGATTCAAGAGCTCATCCACAAGATCAACTCTGATCCTACTAAGACACCTCAGTACAAATGGGAGAGGGGAGTATTGACTAGAAAAGGACGGTTGGTGGTAGGAAATTGTGAAGAATTGAAGAGAAAAATCTTAACTCTATACCACAATAGTTCACTAGGAGGGTATTCAGGGGTGGAGAGGACTTTGCACAGGATTAAGCAAGGGTTGTATTGGAAAGGCATGAAGGGGGAAGTGCAGGAGTATGTAAGGGGTTGTGATGTGTGTTTGAGGAATAAGGGGGAAACCTGTGCTTCACCGGGGTTGCTCAGCCCATTGCCTATTCCAAAGCGGGTGTGGGAAGACATCAGTATAGATTTCATCGACGGATTGCCACCTTCACAAGGCCGGACTTCCATTTTGGTCGTGGTGGACAGGCTTAGCAAATACGGCCATTTCATGGCTCTCAAACACCCTTACACAGCTATGGCAGTGGCTCAAGTTTATTTGGATCAAGTATATAAGTTGCATGGGTTGCCTAAAACAATCGTGAGTGATAGAGACAGCATATTCATGAGCAGGTTTTGGCGAGAGCTTTTCTCAAAGTTGCAAGTGAAATTGTTAACTTCATCCGCGTACCATCCACAAACAGATGGTCAGACGGAAGCCGTGAACAAGTGTGTAGAATGTTAGCTCCGGTGTATGGCAGGAGAACGGCCTAGGGAGTGGGGTCAATGGTTACCTTTAGCAGAATGGTGGTACAACACCACTTACCAAGTGTCAATCAATACTACTCCTTATGAGGTTCTATATGGACAAAAGCCTCCGATCCATCATATTTACTTACCTTTCCACTCTTCGTTGGAATCTGTGGATAGAAGCTTGCAACATAGAGAGGCCACCCTTATGGTGTTAAAGCAGCAGTTGCATAAAGCTCAAAACAGAATGAAACAGCAAGCAGACAAAAAGCGGAGTGAGAGGGAATTTGAAGTGGGGGATGCTGTATATGTGAAACTTCAGCCCTATAGACAGGTTTCAGTGAGGACTCAGCCTTTCCATAAACTATCTCCGCATTATTTTGGGCCGTTCAAGGTGCTGCAAAGGATTGGACTGGTGGCGTATTGTTTAGAACTCCCTTTCGACGCTAAGATACATCCCGTATTTCATGTTTCGCAGCTAAAGCGAGGGAGAGGGAATACACCATACAGTTCACACTTACCTATACAAATCACAGCACACGGGCACCTTCTTTTAACTCCTGAAAAAATTTTGGACAGGCGATTAGTCAATAAGCACAATAAACCTATTACTCAGGTCCTTGTCAAGTGGTTTAATGCAGGTGAGGAGGAGAACTCGTGGGAAGATGTGTATCAGCTGCAGCAGCGCTTTTCGGAGTTTGATCCATTCGTATCTTCACATCCTTGAGGACAAGAATGTTTTCATGGGGGAAGCAGTTGTTAGACGCTGAATTAATTCTCAAGTATACATGCAAAGCCAAGGATTAATTCATGCTAGAGGATGAAGGAAATCGTGAGGCCGAGGAAGAAAACGTATTCTTTGGATGATTACGTTTTTATTAATAAAAACGTATTTGTAATTGCAAGAGTTGTTAGAAGGCTAAATGATATCGTGTTCAGCTAAGTTAGTTGGGAATAGTAGCAATAGCGTTTTTAACTTGTAAAAGCGCCTTTAGTTTTAAGTTGGACAAACGCGTCTTTGTTAAGCGAGGTTAGTTAGCTTAATTCAAAAATCACTTAGTGTTAGTTATAAATGATTGTAGTACTCCTTTGTAAATCACTTTTGCTGTTTTAGTGAATTGAATGGTATTTCCCAATCTCTCTCTCTAGTTGTGCGTGAATTCTGGTGTGGATCTTGGTGTCTCGGGGGTTGTTCTTAACCCTAACTCCCCAAGCCAATCCCTACATTCATCTCCCGGTAATTGCGAGCTTAACAGTATCAGACTAATATTTTGTGCTTGTACTTGATTTGTGTCCACATATTTATCAATTGACCATTTGGTTGGGAATGAACTAGTTTTTTATACTATTAGCAAAATCAATACTTCTATACCAAGTGTTGGGGGGTCTAACAACTATCTCGAGTTAGGCCTATTAATGGATAGGATTTTACCTATCCTGATCCTAAATCTAAAAATACCCAATAAAATATACTCTATATCCTATCCTACTATTTAAATATTTACCTGTTGGGTACGTATATTGAGTATATCCTATTTTTAGACCCTAACAAATCATGTTTTTTTATGTCATTTTGTGACATTATGTTCTTTTTTTTAGTTAACACGCACAATTAACCCATAGAGGTGTACATTTGCGCGCGCATGTGCACACACACAGGGTCACACACTGTACACGCACACACATAATGTGTATTCACACACAGCACATACACATACACACACACATTCACACACTTCACACATACACACACTGCACATACACACACACATTCACACACAACACACACTGTTGGGTCCAGCCCACATGTCCCGCCCATGAATTGAGGGGGTGTAAGGATCGACCAATATTTTTGAATAAAAAGGAGAAGGGTGAACAACCGCTAAAACAACAAAAACAAAAAAAGAAACACACCAGAAAATTTTTCAACTTGCGCAGTCTTCATCTGGAGCTCGATTGAAAGGTCATTTGTGGTTCGATTTGGCTGAATTTTGACAGCACATCGACAAAACATCGAACTTGAAACTGTACAGTGGATCTTGAATTTGGAGCACCAGAAGTCCATTGTTTGCAGCACGAACAACATCTGCATTTTTGGGCATTCATGAACCTTTTAATCTTTTATCTCCTTGAATTCTTGATTCGATTTATGATCCGCTTTTACTCTAAATTTGTGAGCTTATTGAGGTGTAATTTGCTACACATTTTCTGATATTATAGTAGAGATTTGTTTGGATTTCGTAGACCTCGTGGTTTTTACCCTTCACATTGGAGGAGTTTTCCACATTAAAATCTTTGTGGTCTTGTTCATGTGATTGCTTTTGCTTCTCGTGCAGTTTGGATTTTTGGTTATTTGAGTTGGTTTAGCATTAATTTGAATAGTGAAGAATTTGAATTTTCGCTGCGTGATTATTTGTCGTGATAAATCCTGCACATAACACACACATTCTCTCTCTCACACACGCACACCATGTGTATTCACACACATACACACAATCACACACTGCACACACAGTGTGTATTCACACACACACACACACTCACTCTCACACACTGCACACACACTGACACACATTCACACATTGCAGTGTGTATGTGTGAAAAATGTGTATGCAGTGTGTGTGTGTGTGTGTGAAAAATGTATTTGTAGTGTGTGTGTATGAAAAATGTGTGTGTGTGTGTAAAAAATGTGTGTAGTGTGTGTGTGTGTGTGTGTGTGTGTGTGTGTGCAGTGTGAAGGCCTTTCCCAATGGTATTATTATCCAATGGGTAGGAACAAATAAAATCCTACCTTAACCCATTCATTTATAATAGTATGAATTAAGATAGGATATAGGTAGGTTTTAAAATTTTAAGGTACGGGTACGGTATGGGTAGGATTATTGACAGGACTATCTCGAGTCTTTGGTATATTCCCTCTATCATTTATCATTCCGCGAGAGCAACAAGATTTAGATTCAAGCAACAAGCGGAAATTCACATTTAGGCTTTGTTTTGTTCTAAAATTTTAGAAGGAAAGAAAAATGTTAAATAAAGGAAAAGAAACTGTAAGAATTTTAAAATTCTCTATTTTGTTTGGTTGTTAAAGAAAACAATAAGGAAAATACTTTTTCTAGAGAATTATCTTCTATTTTGTTCGGTTATTATTGTAAATTAAAGGAAAATGTAAAAATTCACTCAAAAAAAATCCAAACAATTAATTAATTGCATAAAATATATCCAAACAATCAATTAGTTTGAGTAACAAAAATGAGATGAACACTTGACAAGTGAGATAGTGCTAGAGAGATTAACATAGTTTTTTCTCTATTTTCCTCACCTAATTGGAAGGAAAATATTTTTTCTCAATTTATGTTCTATTTTCCTTTCCTTACTATTCCCCTTTTTTTTCCTTAAGCTATGTTTGGAATAAGGATTTTGATGAGGAAAAGTGGGAGGAAAATGAAAAGGATAAAAAATGAAAACATAAAGTACTATCGTTTGAAGCAAAGAAAAAAAATTTCATCATATTTTCCTTACCAAAATCTAAGAATCAAACAGAGGATTAGTAACCAAACTTTGAAAAACACTTTTTCTTCTTATTTTCTTTTCTTTTCCCCCCTAAAATCCTAGAACCAAACACAATATTAGGGGCAATTTATCAAACAGTCGGTGGAAAACTTAAACATGCACGCAGCATTTACGTCGAGGGTCATGAATCATTCCATTCCCTCGCAGGCAGGCACTTCTTAAGAAGCCAGCCCACTTCTCGTGGACCTAATATCGATATTTCACTTTATGATACCATCAAATACCTCAGGATCACACGGGGATAATAATACCCAAATTAAAGACTTCATAAGAAAAGACAAAGCAAAAGATCGTCTTTTTTCCTCCCTCATATACAAAGATGGATCTTAAATTGGAGGAATGAACCACACTTTTTTTTTCTTTTTTTCTTTTTGAATTTATACAAGTAATAAGAATCTAATATTACATCAGCTGACAATGCCAGATTGTGCTTCAATATTTCTGTGTTATTGATGGCATCTACAATACCTAGTTTCGACTCCAAGAATAGGGCTATCATCAGATGAATTGCTTCAGGAACTCTGTGGCAACGAGCCTCCCTCGTGTGTTCACGGACAATTTCAGTTCACTTATCTCTTTCTCTATGTCCTGCAAGGATCAGAATTACTTGAAAGGAAATGTGACATAGTAATCTAGTTTTAATACCTGAAATAATTCATATATGCTCAGCTCGATTTGCGACATCAAACAAACAAGTGAAAACATATCAGCATCTACATTGTACGAACTACGAAGTTAGTTGAGAAATTTACCTCCATGAACTGAACAATAAAATCTATCAGCTTTTGCTTCCGCAGCTCCTCACAATGATAGTTGGTAATGAGAAAACTAATGTCATACCCCTGGAAAAGCAAACAAGTTCAACAGAATAAAGCTGATAAAGAGTATGCCAGACCCAATCTCAGAAGAACAGCTAAGCTAAACTGACAGGAAAAAATTATTGTGCTCTGGATGCATAGAGTCGTTTTCTCTGTTACAGCTCCTCATATTGTTAAAACATCAAAAAGGATGAAATAAATTAGAATAAACACCCACTATATAACGACTATAAAGACCCATAGACATGTAGGGTTTATGAGAACCAGAAAATAAATCCAAGATTTGCAGTTGGCAAGAGGTAGGTTTCTAAGAAACTTTTCAGGGGCCTGAAGAAGTTCAGATAGTTTTCATGCATATGAATAGGAGAGGGGGTCTCGATCATATGCTAATGCGTATTCTCAAGTCTTGAATTAAATGCTGTCATTTATTTGTTTACCAATGATCAATTTTATTGTGCTATCATTTAACCTCTAATGCTGAGATTCTCCAATAAATGTTGAAGTCGCTTCACAACCCCTTTCTCTCTCTCTCTCTCTTCAAAGGAAAAAAAAAAAAAAGAAAGGTAGCCGACAAGCAGTCTACATCATAGGGGCTTGGTGTACATCTTAATTGCAAGTTAATCTTAATTGCAAGTTAATCAGAAGCTACAAAGATCTCACACTAAGTGCTTGATCTCCAGTAGGTCAATTACTTGTCGCAGCAATCAGTTATTTATTAAAACATTAGAAAGGCAGTGTATTTGACACCAACCAATATAGGTTCTGTTCTTTGATGCAGAAACTAATAATAAAAGAAAATGCAAACCTGCACTGGTTTTCTCCTCAATACTTGAAATGCTTCTGCTCTCATTGACAAAAACCTAAGAAACTTCTTCGTCAGTATGTTCTCAAGTTCATCTGCCTGCTTAACCTATGAGAAAAATGCAGCATAAGTTGAGGGTTTCTGTTTCTCAGTTTAGATATGTAAGAAGATTCTATATCAATGACAAGAACCATGAGCTCAGGAAGGGTCCTCTACATTTGGTTAAGCTCAACCCGGAGGCCTAATATAAAAGTTAGGGCTCCATGTAAGCCTGAGGTAATGCATTAAAGAAAAACTAGAACTCTGGATGAAAACATATTTTTGTGCCAAGGCACACATATGAAACTAGAAAGCAGCTAAATTGTCTTGATATTATTAACCGTAGCTCCCAAGAAGAGGCTGTGGATATTCTTGTAGAGAATTTTTTTTTTTTTTTTTTTGGGTGAAAAAAGAGCTGGAATTACCTAATTCACCATTAACAACTTAGATAATACTCCTGGACTGAAATTCAGTAGTAGCATTTAAAGCCAATATAACAGTGCCATGATTCATTTTAGCCGACACAAAAATATCATTCATTACCATATTGACTGATCACTAAATACTATTCCATTAAAACCTTTATGTTCGGTCACCAAACTTAGGCTAAGATAGTTTCAGCTAATGAACAAATTGTGCGGTGCTTCTGTGAGTAAGAAATTGTAGAACTGAAAAGACATTTTCTTGTAAAAATCTCTCCCAACTCTCATGAGGTAAAGACAAGATTGAGCCTTGAATATTAAGGACAAAAGTTAAGAAATCGACCCAACAAACTATTACCATGCCAGCTGGCAGTTGCTTCTGGTAGACTCTTGCATGAGAAGGATTCACATCTTGACAATCATAGTTCATTCACTAATTGTCACAACATGAACCTCATTCTTTGTCTCTCTCAGTAAGTGCCCCACCCCAACAGGAAAAAAGAAAATTTCCACACAAAGGTGTGAGTGCAGGTTTCAACAAAAACATATGTTAAGGAGAGCATCCAGCTGTATGAAATTAAATTGGAAATTTTCCAATCGCTTTTGAAGGCAACAAATCGAAAATGTCAACGTGGTGGGAAAATGACAACTCTATGAAAATTTGATTTATTTTAATACTACTTGTGCTTTTAAAGCATGTGAAATCCTTGAGTTTTGATAGAGAATTGCTTGTTTGAGCCATTTCAGCTGTAAGATCAAAGCAATGCATAAATTTATCTAGTTATGAAGATACTAAGTCAAATTTCATGAACTCTCTAATGAGTATTGCATTTGTTTATTGCAGGAGCGTCCATGGGACTCCAAGGGCAAATGCTAAATCAAGATAAAATGTGGGCTAAAAGGTACTTGGATGCAACGAGAAAAAGTCAGGAATGATGAGAGTTGTGGCACCACAAACCTGATGAAAAAAACCTAGGACGCCAGCACCAGAATGATGAGAAAACCTGGAAGTTAAAGACCTAGAGCCAATCTTTTTGGCACAGCCGTAAGAAGATAAAGTTGGTGCGTGATAACTACCAACTGGTTGCATACCCTACGAGATAGACCAAACTAAAGACTGAGGTCCATATTTTAGAGAGGGCCTCCCTTCTGTAATTGTGCATCATCAATCAAGTAAAACATAGCATTTCGTTTAAACCCAATAATCTTTTTGAACTCTGAAGAACAGTAATAATTGTATTCATGATGTAATGTACCAGTAGCCACATGGAGTACAAAGATGACCATAAGGTCAATATCAGGCATTTCAGTAGATAGATCTTCAACAAGCCATGAATTTGATAAGTCTAAGCAAACTCTTGAAATAGATGAAGCACTTTAACGCTTTGTTTGGTTCTAAGATTTTAGGAGGAAAGGAAAATGTTAAGGAAAGGAAAAGAAACTACAAAAATTTTAAAATTCTCTATTTTGTTTGGTTGTTAAAGAAAACAATAAGGAAAATAATTTTTCTACAGAATTGTCTTCCATTTTGTTTGGTTATTATTGTAAATTAAAGGAAAATGTAAAAACACACCCAAAAAAAATCCAAACAATCAATTAATTGCATAAAAAAAAATGCATGAAATATATCCAAACAATCAATTAGTTTGAGCAACAAAAATGAGATGAGAGTTTGAAAAGTGAGAGGGTGACATTGCTTTTCCTTCATTTTCCTCACCTAATTGGAAGGAAAATGCTTTTTCTCAATTTATGTTAAATTTTCTATCTATTTTCATTTCCTTACCATTTCCTTCCTGTTTCCCTAGTAACCAAATATTGAAAAATACTTTTTCTTCCTATTTTCTTTTCCTTTCCCCCCTAAAATCCTAGAACCAAATATAATGTAAGTGAACTCTTGAAATAGGTGAAACAATAAAATGAGTTGAGCTAAAGGAAAGCGACAAATGACTGAGAAGCTTGGAGTCAACGCTTTCCCAATTAACATGGTAGTAGAAAAAATGAGTATGTGAAGCTTACCAGAATTTACCTTAAGGCTTATGCGCAATGAATTTATAGATGTCTCTATCAAGCATTTCTCAGCCTCGTTTCTACAGATTACAACCTGAGAGGCGGAAGTCGTACAAAGTATATGTAGTCCAGTTAAAAAATAGGCGTTTGCTGAGATCAGGTATGACTTGAAAATATAAGCAATGATACATACGAAAAAGAAATAAAATCATACTTGAATTCAAGTAAAGTATTAGTACATAACTTTTTCAACAGAGCCCAAAAAAGGCAGAAAGATAAGGAAACACAATCAACCTTTGGACTACAAAGAGCACATATAAGAGATCAATCCAATGTTAACCCTTAATGTTTTATATCTGTGAGTGCAAGTTCAGGGGATACAGGATGAAGCATTAAGATATTAAGATTAGCTCTGATTTCATGATCAAATTAAAATTGGTGACATCAAAGAAACTTCAAAGATAAGAAGATCACAAATACCATGAGCACCCAAGAGGCCAAAAAACTACCAAATGCAAACAAGGCCAGTAGTCAACAATGAAATGCAGTCTCCAACAACTTTTAGTCAATTATACCAGAGATACAAGTTTACATTGTGACTGAAAAACAACAGCACAAATGGGCAATGTCCATAAACCAGCCGTTCTTTGAGAAAGCTTCATGCTGGGTGTTGTTAATGTGATTGGAATATGAATGTAAAGAATCAAAAATTTTGTAGTTTCCATTAAACCGTAGAAAGCCTGATCAGCAAACAAGAAATTGAAAGGCAAATGACACTTGATATGGAAGGCTAGAATGTAGATCTGATTCAATGGATCCTGTAACTTCTGGCTGAAGAAGCCCACAGTAAGTGCAAAAGAGTTTTGCCATAAAGGTCAAAGGGACTATAACCTAGTCAACTAGCTTACACGTACTGGGAAGTTCATGAACAATGCACCTAAGAGGATATGATAATAGTCTATAAAGATTGATTCCTGGAAAACCAGACTACAGAAAACTTCAATTATAGAGAACAAAAGAAACAAACAAACAAGGAAAGGAAAAGAAAAAGGGGGGGAAGAGGGGGTGGAGGAGAAGAAGTTGAGCAAAAATACAGCTCAATAAACTGACATAAGGATGGTCGATGTTTCCATGATTGTTCTCATGTCCAATAAATCCAACTTCAGCAATAGCACAAGGAATTTTTCTTCAAATATATAGTAAAGAAGAAAAAAATCAACACGTTTCAATTATGACTGTTCTATTGTATCGTTACATTTGCCCTGTTACGAATTAGTCACATACACAAGGGGTGTTTCACAGTATTGGTTCAGAGAAATAAGGTGAAAAATCCACAGAGTGATGGCAAAATGTAGAGTGAGTAGTACAGAATGGAACAGTGCTGAACACGTACGAACATATATCGTTTCGGTAATAGGTAAATACCTTTTCTCCAAATGTTGTTGGAATTATTTGCAATATGATATTGTCGACAACTGAAAAGGCCTTATCAATAAAATTTCATTTTTCTGCAAAAACTTCTCAGAGTTCACCCCCCCCCCCCCCCCCAACTCAAGATCTTCTTTTCCAGTGCACGAGTTATGTGACTTAGAAGCAGGGTGGAGACCAATTTGGAACAGCACCTAAATCTCTTGAGTTAACTTTGACTGACCGTACACATGGAAAACAAAAGTGCAGCATACTGAGGCAGGAAGAATTCTTACAGAATTCAGAAGAAGCTCTGGACTGGTCCTGTAAACCATAAAGAAAATATTGAAATCTTCAACTAATTGATTTTATAGTTGAGTATGATTGAATTTGAAATTGATTCTATCAACCAAGTAAAAATTCAGATGTTGTGGTATACCATGGATAAGAATGCATTACTCTAATAAAGCACATATTATTGGTAGTAACAGATAATTCACACATTCATTAGTTAGACGCGCGTCCAAAGTTTTAGTACAGCACCAATCCTCAATTTATGCAACTTATGTAGTGCCATGCAAATATCTAGCAAAATCAGTACAATTACAAGATTTGCCCCTATGTTTCACTGGTGTAATAGAGATTGATCAAGCATGATAAGCTTAGGACTAAAAGATACAACATCAAACGATGTAATACAGCCCAAATTCTTTCAATACCCATTGTAAAGCAACAAAAAAACATAATAATTCCTTCACCAACCTCATTTTACAAGTTCTGGGTTGACAAATGCCTCGCACACATGCACAAATAAATGACTGATCCTTTAAATCTACTTGAAATTGATTTTACAAGACAGTTGGATTGATTGGCCTAAAGTAAGTATACCACTTGTCGAGCTCAGAACTCAATTTCACTTTTGCCTCCTGCTTTGCAAATTGGCATGTTAGTCTAGCAGGCCATAACACATATGCACCTGGCTTGCATTCCCCTACTTGAACTAATTCTCTCTCCGAAATTTATATTTCAACAATTGACCAGCTAATCTAATTGCCCCAATCTTTTTTCACAAACAAGTTCTAAAATCAAACTTCTTCATTCAGCACAAAACAGGAAAAGGCGAAATCATCATTGATATGGCAAAAGAATACATACTTGAGTTCAACTTCGGGTTTATTGTGCCTTTCAACTTCCTGACAGGGGAAATTCTACAAACACATTGCAGAAAAAACAAAATTTTATTGAACGATGAAATCAACAATTGTAGAGCAAATAATAAGCGCAAAAAAAAAAAACTTTTACCAAAAACCAGTGCTGAAAGTGAAGAGAGACACACCTGCAAGCACATGGCGGCCTCCAGAGTGTTCCGAATGCAGGTTAAGTACAATCGCAATGAGTTTGCCTATAATTTTCGGACAAAATGAACAAATACAAATCAAAATTTTCATAAACAGATCAAGATAATTACATATGTGTGAAAAAAACAAAAAAAAAAAAAAAAGAGCGCAGTTAGTGTGTGTATTTTTAAGGAAAATCTCACCATAAATTGCGTGAACAGAGAAATGTATAGATGGGATCTATGCATTAAATACGAATGGCTTAACGATGTTTCTGTTGCTGAAACAGAAATGCTGTAAAATTGAAAAATATACACAAAAATGAGGGGGGAGAGAGAGAGAGAGATATCAAAAATTAAACAAAAATCCGACCTGCCGGATTCGAACCAGCGACCTAAGGATTACAGCAACCAACTACAGTCCTCCGCTCTACCAACTGAGCTAAGGTCGGCTTGCGATATCCAACTGAAATTATTTTTTATATGTATTATTTCGTTTTTCCAATCCAAAACAATCAACAATTAGATAAATAAATTTGATAGCCTGCTAATATGATTTGAAATATTGATTTTCTGTTTGATTGAAAGTATATAAAACTTTATTTAGGGGTGTTTGCATCTTCAGAGAAAGTGATTTTTCAAATTTTGCTAAAACAAATAGATATAGTAAGTGTTTTGATTTCTTATTTCTATTTTGAAAAAAAAAAGTTCAAATAAATTAGAAGTTGGAAGAACTTTAAAGTTATATTTTACAATTTTTAGTTACTTTTTCAATTCAAACATTACCCAATTTTAATATTCAATGTTTTTTAAATATTTTTTTTACAATTTCTACTTTAAAAAAAAAAAAAAATAGATGTGCCCACAAACAACCTTGGAATGGAGAGTTGAGCTTTATGTTTGACAGGGAGGCCAAAGGGTCACAAAAAAGAGTAAAAAAAATAAGAAAAAGGAAAAGAAGAAGAAGAAGAAGAAGAAGAAGATAATATAGTCTTTCTTTTTTTCTTCTTAATTTATGAAAATAATAATGTGTATTGTAGCCCTAAAAGGCAGGATTCAATTCATTTACTCTCTGCAATTGGCCTAACTAAAGTTTGTACAATAATATCTCTATCACAATTTAAAATTGCCAGCTGCAAAAGTTGTACCTTTGACACAGTTGGGCGTTGGCAAATTGTACGTTTGACCATCATATCCTATTTTCTCTATTAGTCTGAGCTTTTACATTAGGGACATCCTCATCGTAAATAGGGTATTTAGCCATGCAGAATGATTTTTATGAAAACATTATGCACATTCGAACATCAATTTCAAATTGACTACTATTTTTGAATGAATCTTATTGAATTTTGAAGATTTACTGCATGAAAAAAATTAACAAAACAATTAAAAAGGCATAAGGGAAAAGATTTTTGTGTATGTAAAAAATGGGAATGGAAGTGTAGGAATGAGCTTATTATACTTGACAGCTTGAATTGGATTTTCAATTTCATTTGAAGTACCATAGATGTATAGTTGAGCAAATTTGGGTTCACTGTCTTCAAAGGTAGATTATCCATCCTATGATAATTTTGTCCTTACAATTTAAAAGTAATATAACACTTTCCTTAGAAAAAAATTTTAAAATTTTATGACTTATAATTAAATTTATGAATATTGAAAACTTGATTTAATATCTTAAAGTATATGATTAAAAAAATAAATAAAAAGTGAAGATAAAATAAATATTGAAGATAAGAGAGAGGAGAGAGAGAAGAATAATATTACGTGAAAGATATGAGAGAGAAATATGGGGAGAGAGATGTTGGGGAGAGGAGATGTTGGGGAGAGGAGATGGGACAGTAAAAAAAGGATAGAACGAAGGTCATAATTTTTCGATAAAATAAACATATATATATATATATATATTGCATAAGTAGATCAATATGAATACAGAAGTGGAAAAAAATAATAATAATAGTAAAATAAAAAAGTGCAATTAGTGTATGTATAACAGTAATTTTATTGAAAATCTCACCAAATATTGCATGAGCAGAGAAATATATGCTTTTGTGATAGATAATGTTGTCTTTGTTGAAGGAAATTTCATTTTGTGAAATATAAAAATAAAGACGTGAGAGACAGAGAGAGAGAGAGATTAAAAAGGAAACCTCCGACCTGCCGAATAATAATAATAATAATTAAAGAAAAAAGTGCAATTAGTGTATGTGTAACAGTAATTTTACAGAAAATCTCACCAAAAATTGCATGAGTAGAGAAATGAATGCTTTTGTGCCAGATAATGCTGTCTTTGTTCAAGGAAATTTCATTTCGTAAAATTCAAAAATAAAGAAGTGAGAGAGAGAGAGAGATTAAAAAGGAAACCTCCGACTTGTCGAAAACTAATAATAATAATAATAATAGTAGTAGTAGTAAAAGAAAAAAAGTGCAATTAGTGTATGTGCAATAGTAGCTTTACAGAAAATCTCACTAAAAATTGTGTGAGTAGAGAAATGTATGCAAAAGTGACTTTTTCAACAATTCCAACTTCTCTAAAAGCAAAAGCAATTCCAAACACCCTCAATATTGTCTTTGTTGAAGGAAAATTCGTTTTGTAAAATTTAAAAATAAAGAAGAGTGAGAGAGAGAGAGATTAAAGAGGAAATCTCCAACCTGTTGGATTCAAACCAATAACCTAAGGATTACAACAACCCAACTACAATCCTCTGCTCTACCAACTTAGATAAGGTCATTTGGTGATGCTAATTTCATTTTATTTTATAAAACTATTTTTTCCATTAAATTGTTTGAAATCTTTAATTCTTTTTTCAAATCATATAAGTTCAAAATCTATTTGAACTCTCTTTACCAGTAAATTCTTCTTTCAAATCCAAAGCAAACAATCAAGAAGTGTATAAATAAATTCGATAGTCACCTAATATGATTTTCTATTTGATTGAAAGTATATAAAATTTGATTTAGAATGGAGAGTTGAGCTTTATGATTGACAGAGGACAGAGGGTCAAAAAAAAAAAAAGGAAAAAAAAAAAATAGGAAAAGAAGAAGATATTTAAAAGGATAATATAGTGCTTTTTATTTTCTTTCTTCTTTATCGACATTTTTGATGGACTCAACTATAATCAATACAACATTTTGTTGACAATTATACACAACTACTTAGCTTGACTAACCGATTTAAGATTATCTTTGGATTAAATTCAATTTACACGTTTGTATAATTATATTTACCAGCAGGCACATACATAATAAATATATAATTTAATTATATGTTTAGACTTTGATATAAAACTACAAATATTTATTAAATTTAATACACGAAAATGTGTATATATAGATATAATTATTTTTAAGGTTTATATTAAATTTATTACAAATAAAATTTTAAATTAAATAAAATAAAATTGTACTTGATGAGATGATGGTATGACGCAATCCGAAAAACTTTAGTTCCCTTACTCGACAAGGTAACCTTTAATCTCTTTTCTTTGTCTAGTTTTTAATTTGTTCAAGTCATGAGAATGAGCGACGAGGATGTAGACGACAAAATGAGTTTCTTAGTGATGGTTTGCTGACTAAAGGAGGGGTTAGTCGAGCGGAGCGAGGTAAGGAGAGCCATAAGGGAGAAATTGTGATCCCCATGGTTTTGAAAAGGACAGTAGGCGGCACCTTTACACTGGTGCAGAGCTTGCACTCGAACATGCAACTTAGGGATGAGCCCACCGACGAGAGTGATGAGAGGGGAAAAAAAAAAGAGTTAGTCGTCGAGTGAGGTCGGGGTGCTGTACAAGGAGGGGGGTCGGACCATGTGCCATTATAGCATGGGCAACAAAATTCCCATTATGTCTAACTAAAGAAAAAGAAAAGGAGTTGAACTCCAGAGAGGGACCCCAAATTTCTTCAACAATATTCCCAAACACGGATAAATCAACCTTCTCTGATTTAAGCTGATGGACAACATTAGAGCTTGTTGCCCATAATTCTGATAATGACATAGAAAGTGTTTTCTAAGCTTCAGTAATTGTTACCACGTGATTGGGTTTCTTACCCTCATGAGGAGATTACAATCTTCGCTCAACAAAGAAAGTTAAACACTTGACTTAATTAGATCAAGATCTCTTCAAGATCCCCTCTAATGGCTTCTTGCCATTAGTAAGAAATCACAATCTTGTCTCATTATAAGGACAACAATGACTGTTTAAATACGATAAAGAATAAAGATCAAAGAAACATTTTTTGAGCATCAAGCATAATTCTTAAAGCTCGTGTTCCCTGTGTGTATAATTGTTAACAGAAGTTGTAATTGAGATTCGAGTGAATTATCTGTTATAGGGTGTATGACGTTTACTAAAGATTTAGTAGTACCAGTGGTCCAACAGTGTATTGTTTGCCAAAGTGTTTAGTAGTACCAGTGGTCCAATGGTGGTTGTAGCATAGATAATGTAATGACCCGGTACTCCTTATTATTTAAATAATTGATATGAAATCCTATGCTTCTTGGAAATGTTCTTATTACTTGTTATTGTCACGTTTTAGTTTGATTTTGAGATTAATGTACAATTTGAACGGAAAAGTACTAATTTTCGAATTTTGATTACCATTCTTGAAAAATTCATCTATTAAATACTCATTAGTTTTCAAAATAATATAAATAAGTATTCTAGACTTTTATGCATAGAGAAGATGCAATTTTGAATAAATAACATGATTTTCCAAATTTTGGACGACTTTGACATTCGAACACAATTTTCGAACTTTCTATGTCCTAAATTGCAATTTTTGAAAATATAACTAAAACATTTTTAATTTCTGGAAAATATACATATAATTTCAGATTTATAAAGATTAAATTTCATAATTTTGTAATTTTTCTAAATTAATTATGAATTTTCAGATTTTATGCCCTAAAACCCTAAGAAATGCATAAATTGTATTTTCTACCTCTAGATGTTATTTCTTTCCCTAATTATATATATAATCCAAGAAAATAACCTATATTTCAGATTTAAAAGAGGGGTGGACGAATTTTGGGGGATTTTGGGAGAGAAAATAAAAATATGAAATACTAGGCTTGTATTGAGTCTTATCCACCAAGCTTGCCAAATACGATGTATAAATACACTTGGCATACACCTTCTAGAGGAATGAATACATGTTTGGCCATGGTTAAAGCAGAGTCCCACTTCAGCTTATTAGACTATATATTTGGCCAATTATGGCATTAATTGAAAAATGACTTCATACTAATCTTCTATGTCTATTACTTAGGAAAAACACAAAAATCACCACACACACACCCCTAAAAATCCGGCCATACACCCCCCCCCCATTTCTTTTTGTTTCTTTTACTTTTTCCCACACTCTTTCACCTCTTCAAACTATCTCCCAACCCCACACACTTTCCCTTCTTCAAACCCCTACCCCTACAAGGTAAAAAACCCCTACAAGGCAAGAAAGACATATTAACGTAGAAATTTGCCTATGGCATGAGCTAGCATGTTATCTCCCCTATAAGGCCTAGGAGGTCACCACAAGTTGATTTCCATCTTAGGTTTAAGGGATTTCAAGATGTATTGATCATATATGTGTATATGATGGTTATGATCTTTCTATGAGTATGTTTGGTTACATTCTTGAATAAGCATGTTGAACTTATTGCCATTATGCTATGTTATTATGTTTTATACCTTGTTAGAGTCTTATATATGTGCTAGAAGCTAGAATATTAAGTTTCTCGGCTGAAATTTCGAGTTGCACACATGCTGGAAATCACTATGCATACAGAAAACTTTGTTTCCAAAGGAAAAAAGTTCGATTTTTGCACTGCTGGAAAACCCAAAAATTTCAAACCAAAAATCTGGTTTATATACATTAAATTCAGTGTAGAATAAGCTATAGAAACAGGTTTTTAAAAGCTGAAGGTTTAGATTGCGAAAATCGAAAATTTCAGAAGTTGCGCACTAAATCATTTCGCGTCGCAGTCTGAAAGTTTCAGGTTTCGTGAACTGAAAATTCGGAAATTTATACTCTAAAAGTCTATTTTACAACTTTGGAAATATATGTGTGGATTTTCAGTAGGTTTTAAGTTGGAATTTCAATAGTTGAAAGCTAAAAATTTCAGTTCGAAAATATAAAAGTCGATTTCGCAAAATTGTGAATTTTTGGTACTTTGTACTGAGTTGAGTTGAAACAGTTAGTTGTGATGAAATTGTGATTTGTATGTGTTGGAATTATGTGTGAAAGGGCCCTATATGTGTTCGGTATGGATGGGGCTAGAGTTCGGTCAGGCGGTAATGGGCTTGCCGATCTTAAACTAGTTCTCGTGGTCCATGCCTATTCCCATCTTGCATAGACAGAGTGTTCCATGTATTGGTTGTGGGTCGTAGGTTTTTGGCATATACTCGAGATATGACCACCGGTGTGTTTAGGTTGGGATTGGTGGATTTTGGTGTGATTTCGGTTGGATATTAGTTGAAATTGAATTACGGCACGGTAAGATAAGGTAGCCGCCTGTCGAGGTGAAAAAACGATAAAAATGTGTTGGATTGTGATGTTCTATTAGAGCTGAAATTTATGTGATTTGATCAGGAACTGAAATTTTTATGGTTTTATGTGTGGTTTTATGTGCTTTTATGACAATATGCCATTTCACACGAACACCTCATGTCTATGCGAATTTCTACTCAATATGTGTATATGTTGACGATGCTTTCTATTATGTTTTAGCCGGACTTGAGACACAGGAAGATAGGAACGATGGAGACTTAGGAGGGCGCTTCGAGGCTTTTAGTTAGCTATGTATGCGTTGTGCTGGAAACTTGATAGTTAAGTTATGTATATGTAATAAACGGCATTTGTAAACTCATCTTTTGGAATATTAGTAAGCATGTTTGGTTTCATTACGTTATAAAATAGCATGTTTTTGTGAGATGATTATAAATAGATGTTTTTATAATTAGCTAGAGGTTTGTGGGCGTTACAGATAAAATAACTCTACTCACTCTTATTTTTGTATATATCTTGATTTGAAAAAAGTATTTTCTTCCAACAAGTATCATTCCATTGTTATCGACTTTTACCTCGTTATTCCAATTCTAATTTTAATAAAATTTTGTAGTTTCTAATTCCTAAGTTAAAAAATACTTAGGTAGTGGATTGAACTTCAACCCATTTGTTATTATTTAGCATTTGTAGTTCTAGTCCGTTAAATATTTAAATTGAGAAAATTTATTAAGAAAAAACTAATTCTTCCGTTTGTTTGTTTGTTTATTTATTTTTTAAATTTATCCAATTGGGCACATGTTCTAAGTTCAAGCCTTAGGGCAATTTTTAAGTGTTTAAGTTCCATTACACCCATTTTGAATATTACATTCGAATTTTATTGAAAATATAAAATTTACTAATTATTTGGGGTTATTATAAAACCTAGAGTAATGGGTAGAAGAGTTTTACTTTATTGGCTTTTCTATGTTTAATATATTTATTTTCTTTCTAACTTTTAATTTGCTAGTCAAGTTAGAATTTCCTTTTAAATTTTAGTATCCTAATCAAGTTAGAAGTTTCCTTTTTATGTTTTAGATTCTATGCAAGTTAAAATCTTCTAATTTTATATATAGGGGCTTTTGTTATTCTTATGAACAATAAATAATACGGTTTTACCCTTAATTGGAGCATTCGCGTTAGATCTTGCGATTCGGCCTTCTACGTTGCAACAAAGAAGGTAGAACAGGGTGATTTACCCTTTGCTTAATAAATCTTGTTTACATAATAACTACATAGGCGATGCTAACTATTGAAGACTAACCGGTCCCTACATTCAACCCGCCCAAACACCGGAACTAACGAAGGGGCCGATCGCAGCAGTTCTTCTCTCTCTCTCTCTCTCTCTCTCTCTCCACCCGGCTCGCACCTTCACTTGCTTCTACTGAACGAAACTGCTGAATTTCTAACATTTGGATCTAGAACCCATTCATCTCCGAGATGAGAAGGTGAATATTTTTCACGTAAATTTATATTTTTATCTTTTATATTGTTGTAAATCGAGCTCGGATCTGCTGATAGCAATTTTTTCACGATCCTGGCAGGCCGGCGCATAGGCACCAACTCAAGCAATCAGGAGTTAGGGGCATGTTTGGCAAGCTATCCCTTGCCGTGATTGTGCTGGTGATCTGTACTGTCTCGCTTTTTTCCACTGTGAAGAGAACTGCTCGACCCTTCTCTCGATCCAAGGTACGCCATTGCTCGTTAATGGAGCATTTTTTAGTTTCGGTTCCATAGTTGTACGTTATAGTGTACTGTTATGCTGTTATTGGAAGTTATTGGTGAGCTTTTAAGAGAGGAGAGAATTGTAAAGATACTGGGGAAATTCTGAACTGGTTATAAGTTAGCAATAGCTCAGTTCTACTTTGGTTTATACTTTGTTTGATTGGGACCACAGGAATGGCAGGCTATATTCACTACTGTCTCAGCTACGTTTACTTTGGGAACTGAGTGTTTTGATAGTAGATCTGATGCATTCTGAAGCTCAGCATCATTTAGTTTAGGTTTTACAAAAAGATTGATTTGTTATGCTTGTTATGTATGAGCAGATTGATGTGGATACACTTTGGGGAACAGCTGCTTCTGGTGGATGGAGACCATCATCTTCTCCAAGATCTGAATGGCCCCGTAGGTTATTTGAACTTGTCTTGCGTTAGTTTTTTTTTTTTAATTTGTAGTTTTTCATCTTGAGAAAATAGTTTTGTTGAAGATATTTTTGTTGGTTGTGTTTGTTTTAGCTTATTAGCATTTCATTGAAATCCTTGAGTTTCTGTTCATTTGGAAAAACTATCTGGATATATTGATTATGGTTTTTTGTGTATATGCAAATGCAGCTCCTACAAAAGAAACCAATGGATACTTACGAGTTCGTTGTAATGGTGGCCTCAATCAGCAAAGAAGTGCGGTATGCAACAAAATCTTCTTGTTATATTGTAATAATACTGCAGTTAACCTTAATAACTTTCCTTTTCTATGTTTACACAACTCTCTGTCCCTTGAACTGGTTGAAGTCACTATCACGATTTTTTGTAGTTTGTGTTAAGAACTTGTAGCTTACATAATACACCTACCTACTTAGATAATTAACTCAAGTCTGATTCTTTTAATTAATGCCTGCACCAATTGATTGTTTGTTTGCTTAACATCTGCACTCACATTATGCGATCGTTTGATTAACAAATCAAGGTAAAAAAACATTCACCTCAACTTGGCCTTTTGTTTTCCTGGAAATGGGAACTTGTTTCGGATTTTGGAATACTACTTCAGTTAAATCTGGGATATCCATTCTAATTTGACAGATGATTATTTGGGCAATGGGTTTAGGGTCTAGAATTTAGTTTTCTCAGTGATGCTCCATGTTTGGAGGTATGTACTAATCAAGCTTGGGATCATTATTCTAGAGCTTCAAAAAATGTAAAGTTTTTGGGCCCATGATCTCATTTTGTGAGAATGCTGCCACATTTTTGTGCCTATTATATGTCCAGACATTACGTTACTTCGTCTTGTGGCCACTTCCAAATATTAGTTGGTCTTTACTTGCTCTAATATCAGATATTTATTTATGAATCTCCCATATGATGTCGTATCGATGAATATCCAAATTGGCTTAATGTAATAAGGGAGGGAACATTTTAATTTCTCCAGGCCTCAGTATTATGAACGGCTACTTCTCCTCCCCAGTATACTATACTCTTTGGTGGCATACTTCTGTTATACTCCATCTGACTTCATGAAGTTTTTTGTTGTGGTAGATCTGTAATGCTGTTCTTGCTGCTCGAATCATGAATGCTACACTTGTGCTGCCTGAACTGGATGCGAATTCCTTCTGGCATGATGACAGGTATCTATTTTCTAAAGGAAACACAACCTTGTTACCAAATATGTACAGCATATGTTTTGTAGCTACACATTGGAGTTTGACCCATTTAACTCTAGATTTCTGCAGCTTTAACTAGATTACTAGAACATAGGGAATTATGTAAATAAATTGGTTTAGTATTTATAGTCAGATGCTTGATTGTGGAAACCTCATTACAGCACCCCTATGTTGGGAATATATATTTTGTAGATTCGCATGAGAGTTTGGCCTATTTTGCTTGAGATTTCTGTAGCTTTTAACTAGAAGGTCAGGAATTATGGTAAAGAAATCTGCTTAATATCTATCATCCATAAGATGATTGTGGAAATCCCATTACTGTACCCCTGCTAGTGGTTGGGTTGTTCGCTGTCATCTTTCAAGGCTGTTTGGAAGCTTGATGATGTGATGGTATTTCAAGAGCTCTTGGATTATTTAATCTAATGAAATGGCTTTCTTAAGAGCACCAAATCACAGAGAATTACTTAAAATGTATGCTTGAAGTTAAATGTGATGTCGCTTATGCTGCCATGGTGGTGGACGTAAGGTATAATTAGCTACAGATAAGTTAAACTATGTACTTAGCTCAAAGAATAAAGTATTGTTTTGTATGTATGCGTGATGGCCGAGAGGCCGTAAAGTACATCTCAAGCAACGGTGTAAAGTACGATCTGCATAAGTGGCTGTCTCTCAAAGTTGAGTGTGTCTGTAAGCAGATCTTAAGCAAGTCAGCCTAATGTTGAAATTGACCGACATTGCAAAAATTTCAGTAAGAGAACTCATGATACTGTTTCAACGTATTTTAGTCCATTCGCAACATCCCATTGGCTCTACTCAATTTTGTTTCATGGCGGCTTAATCTTAATACCTATTTCACATCTGTTTTTTTGTAGCGGTTTTCATGGTGTGTATGACGTTGAGCATTTTATCAAGTCGCTGAGATATGATGTCAGAATAGTAGAAAGCATTCCAGAAATCCGGAAAAATGGGAAGATCAAGAAGATAAAAGCTTTTCAGGTTAAGCTCATGATTATTTGACAGTTTTTACAGGTATGAATTCATAATTATATTTTAACTCTACATCATTTGTGCTCAGATACGCCCCCCAAGAGATGCTCCCATCAGTTGGTACACAACAGAAGCTTTAAAGAAGATGAAAGAGCATGGTGCTATTTATCTTACTCCTTTCTCGCATCGCTTGGCCGAAGAGATTGACAACCCTGAGTACCAGCGGCTAAGATGTAGAGTGAACTATCATGCCTTAAGATTTAAGCCTCACATCATGGAGCTGAGTAACTCAATAGTTAATAGGCTTCGTGCACAAGGTCACTTCATGGCCATACATCTTCGTTTTGAGATGGATATGCTATCATTTGCTGGGTAAGTCCCTAATTTCATACTGCCATGCTTGAATATGTGGTTCCATTGAAATTGAAAATCTATATTCGGGGCACCCCCACTCTTGGTTCTTGCAGTCCTGTGAATCATCTTTGAAGGAATAAATGGTTGGCTATGTCTGGATCTTTCTTTTGAATCTCTTTTTCTCATATCTTGGGTTGTTTAGGCACAAAGTTGGGTGATTATTGTATTAATTGCTAAATTCTATTGGCTAGTCTCTGGCACTCTTTGGTACTGCAAGATGGTAAATACACTATATTCTTAGTTTTCAGTCAAGTTAAAGTCATTTCAGTTGGGACCATTTGGGGAATGGCCTCCTCCACACAAGGTGGCAGCCTGAAATAGCAAAGACATGCCTGATAAAGCCAAGTATAAATCAGTAAAAAAGCCACAGAGGCATGATATCCATGCATTAATAATGATGAAGGATCCCATTTCTCTTGCTAAACATTGCATGATAATTGTCTGGGAAAGAAGTCTTTGGAAGAAGATAAGAAAATCCTTTTCATATCCGAGGAGTTTAGAGCTATGCAATATCTGATATTATTTTTTTCAGGTGCTTCGATATATTTACACCAGAAGAACAAAAAATTTTGAAGAAATATCGGGAAAAAAATTTTGCATACAAGGACCTTGTTTATAGTGAGAGAAGGGCTATTGGAAAATGTCCTTTAACTCCTGAAGAGGTAATTTTATAATTTCGTATTGTTTTCATCATCTTTTACTTGTGTGAGTGCTATGTCCTGTTTTTAATTAGCAACAAAATGACAGTATGTTTTCAGATGTACATAATGCTTTGGTTAAAAAAGTTCTGAAGATTTTATGATCTTTCATATGCCACTACAGTTTGGTTAGCAAACAATGATCTTTGTTAATAATTTGCAAGATTTGAAGCAAATCTTAGGAGAATGGCTTTCTCTTTTTTCAAGCAAATCAGTTTTTGGAAAATGATCTTGCAACTCTCTCCCCTGGAAGGGTGTAATTTGTAGTAAGATTATATGCTGTTACTTAGGTGGTCTCTTCATGTGCTGTCAAATACAGTAGTTCCAAATAATGACCAATTAAACATTGCCTTCAAAATAGGCTCATCAGGAAAATATGTTTACATGGCTTGGTATTGGGGCCAGTTACTGGGATGTGTTCTAATGGAAGACTCGCAAATAACCTAGGGTTAGTTATTAGAATGGAGGATCCACACAAAATTGGACACATGGACTACTGATCCCTGTACGAACCTGAATTATTTATTATTATTATTATTATTATTATCATCTCATTTTCATAGTTGCTCTTGTTGGAAACGTCGCTTGCATCATTCATTATCATCATCATTGATGTAACATTTTCATTTCTAAAACTATTATCTTGTTATTGGGCCCAGAATACATAACAATAAATTCTAAAGCTGATCATCCCCGATGTATTAGGCAAAGCATCACAAATACATTAATATGATTCTCCAATGACCTGCAGGTTGGTCTTATCTTACGAGCAATGGGTTTTGACAACTCGACCAGAATATACCTTGCAGCTGGCGAACTATTCGGTGGTGATCGATTTATGAAGCCTTTCCGATCTTTGTTCCCTCGCCTTGAGAATCATAATACAGTAGACACTACTGGTGAACTGGGAAAGAATACGCATGGCCTGGTGGGCGCTGCTGTAGATTATATGGTCTGCCTGCTCGCTGACATATTCATGCCAACATATGATGGCCCAAGCAACTTTGCAAATAATCTTCTTGGCCACCGCCTCTACTATGGTTTCCGTTCAAACATACGCCCTGATAGAAAAGCTCTTGCCCCTATCTTTATTGATCGGGAGAAAGGCCGTACAACAGGTTTTGAAGAATCTGTCAGGCATGTGATGCAAAACACAAACTTTGGTGGACCTCACAAACGGGTCTCCCCCGAGTCATTCTATACGAATTCATGGCCCGAGTGCTTTTGTCAAGTGGAAGCTACCAATCCAGCTGATAAATGCCCACCAGATAATGTGTTGGACATCTTGGACAATCAGTTGACAGCAGGAGGAATTGACGATTCAGAATCTCTCACATCAAATTCAACATCTGAAATAGATAGGTAGGAATTTGCACCAATCGCTAGTTGACAATGGTCCATAATCCCCACAGTCCGCAACATCACGACACCAGATTGGAGCCAAAGTGGTACGTTTTATGATTTGGCTATGCAGGTATTGAAAATATGTATAGGGATAGTTATCAATAACCCCTTGAGGTTTGTCCCTATTACAGGAAACCCTCTATCTATCGAAATTACCATTGCCCCTTTATCTGTTAGCTTTAGTGGGTAATTGTGATTTCAGTTGATAGGAGGGTTCTTTTTTCTTTTTTGAAGCAAATCTTAGGAGAATTATCAAAAATGAAGAAAATAAAAAAGAAGGAAGCAAACCTTAGGAGGGTTTTGGTAATTTTCCCATATGCATGAAAATATATATGGCATTCGGAATGATTTTAGCCTGTGGCCAAAATTGATTTCTGAAAGTAAAATTTTATCTTGCTTGGTAGAATTATTATCATATTTACTATGAATACGAGTGCTGAAGACTGAGACTTTTGCAAAATCGTTTAATCTCTCTCTCTCTCTCTCTCTCTCTCTCTCTGACACAACACACACACAGCAGGACTTTTTTTCCTTTTGGTGGTGCCTATGGTTTGAAGAGATTAAGAACATTGGCTAACGGTTTGCTTGGGAATGGACCAGATGTAAGATCATCGTGCCAAATAGACTAAAGGATCCTAGTAGTACTATTTTTTGATATATGTATATATATATGCTTTCTTGTTGTAACCACAGTTTGTACTAATAGGCTGTGTACATGGCTGGTTCTTTTTACGAGTAAATGGGAAAAAGAAATCCAATTCTATGTTACTTATGGAGTTGGTAATTTTTCCCGCGAAATGAAACTGTTCTTCTTTTTCTAAAAATATAAAAGAAGCTTTTAATCCAAATGTAGTTCGCCAATTCTGCTTAATTATTATCATTCTCGTTTGAATGTTGAATATTTTATCAAATTTATCGATGTGAGATTTTTTGATCGGTATGTAATAAAAAGTGCAGCATTCGCAGTCAAAATATTAAGCACAATATGCATTTTAAGATAATATAATTTAGAGAATAAAAATAACGTTGTACAACTGCACGAAAATGCCAATATTTTGTTTCAAAATACAGCAAAAGTTGTATCATCCAAATGTTTATAATAAAAAGTCCGTATACGTAAACAAGATGTTATATCAGCCTCGATAGTGATATATAAATATTGCGTGTGAAAATATTTTAGGAACAAAAATATGAAATTACCGTAGAGTTAATATTAAAAAGAGTATATTTATTAAATGTTACAGTGACACTCCTTATGATATTAAAGCCTTACGCACCTCCTTAAGGTAATTATGAAAAAACAAAAATGATCGTTTAGTTATACACAAACCGAAGTGACAAAATTACTGAAAGTGGTATTTCACTGTCTTTTGAATTCCAACAGTGAAAATAACTATAAAGCCCTATGGGTTCCTTGTTTTGGAGTTTGATGAGTTTTTGAAATGTCCACCCATACTGAGCCTTTTACATATATTAAAGATTTTCTGCATGTAATACCTCAAATTTCAAGTGCTATTGTGGAAACTCTCTTCTTCAAAAATGTATATTTGTAGTTTTGGACCTTGACCAAAACTAAAGTTTTAGATACAACCATCTAAATCTGTTTGTTTTAATTTTATTATTTTTGCTTGTACTAAAACTTATCTTTTAAATTAACAACTATTTCTCTCCCATATTTTGAATGCCCTTTTTGTTTTTATGCATATATATATATATATATATATAATAAGAACGCAGTCATATTTATTATCTTGGAGGTTGTCTTCTATGGATATTTGGTGACAAGTATTCATCCTTGTTATCTTTTTAAAACGCAGCATATGAATGGTGCTATCAAATCCGTAGGTAACAAAGGACCAAATGTTAATCGTTACCATGTTGAAGCAGGTCATAATACTGTTTCATTGCCTCCCTCTCTCTCTCTCTCTCTCTCTCTCTCTGTGGATAAGGGCTCATGATACAATTTCGGAATTGGAACTGTTCGAATATTTTTGTCCATAAAAATACAAATATTCCATGAAGAGTAAATGTAGAACTTTGTTATAACTTTTTGTTAACATCAGCTTAACTTGAAAACGGGCAGATATAATACACCCTATTTTGTCATCATTTACAGGAACAATAATTAAACCAAACATTAAAAATTAATTTACACGAAAAAAATAACCTCAACAGAGTGTCGTAATCTACACCTCACCAATGCGTGAGTCGAAACACATAAATATCTTAAAACATAGAAGATTGAAAACTAACTATTTCTTTGTTGTGGTAGTACAACCCAGACCTCCCTCTCAACTTTTGCATTATGTCGGTGACGATACACAAAGTTGGCTCAAAGTCTAAAACAGAAGAAACAATACCTAGAAACCACTATCAAGTTACATTTACATCCTGTGCTGCGATTTTACAAGAAAACAGAAGATTCAAACGAAAAATATATCAAACAAATTTTGGAGATATTTTATTGAACCCGCAACTTGTTGGCAACGTAGAGAAGGTGACTGATGTTTGTTGGTGGATAGTTCTGCAGCAACTTAAGATTAGAAGTGAAGTCACCTGCGAGTAAACGCCTCCGGACGATAATCAGCATGGCACAACAAACTCGGAGAAGCGTTTCCTGCGATATTTAATTGCTTTCCCATCAGTTAAAGATAAATCATTTCATACTCATCCATCCCTATTAGCCTGATGAAATAAGGAAATAAACAGTGCAAAGAACTATGTCATGCGATCATTTGCTTTGCTTGTGCATACTAGGTGGTTCAAAGATGGATTAATGCCCAATATGCATCTATGATAAGAGTAAGCTAATGGGTGATCAAGAGATTGTTTGAGTATGCTTGAAAGCTTCAAAAGGAAATAAAATCATCTCTTAACGTTGAGCAGTCCAACATTTCGTACCCACTCACTATCTAGTGCGCTTCAAGAAGTTAAAGAATGGGATGATGCGAGTCATTGAACACAAAATGGGGAAAGCTTAAGGGACTGCTCAGCCAAAAAGTATGAATCAAATAAAGGGTATAATTCAAACCACCACATTTTCAAGAAGTTTGCCATCCTAAACAAGGAGATTGGAGTCTATTGTTCTAGAACAAAAGGATGGCATCTTTTGCCAGGTGTAAAGGAAAAAATGGTGGCATATTATAAGCAGGATGACTTGGTGCCAGAAATGAATAGATTTTGAAGCTAAGAGGTTCAGACCAACGGAGCAACTCATTATAGTTATAGAGCGACCAACAGAATATATGTACATGGATGGTGTACCCCTCCCATTGAACGGACACCCTAACACGATATGGCACGTAGACCAAGCCAATAGTCAGATAGCAGAGAGGGAATCATCAATACTCTGTATCATAGTTATTAATAGCGCAAAGCACACAATAGTGCAAAGGCCTCCTGGGGCTATAGCGCAAAGTGCGCCCTCTTTTAAAAAAAACGCACCATGTAAGAAAGAAAATTTTATATTTTTATAACATTACAATATATCAATAATCTCAAAAATACTAATAAATTGAAACAATATAAAGCACATAACCACTTATAATTCAAATTCCAAAAGCTGTTAGCATATTTAAGGTCACTGACCCAAAAAACATAAAACATATGCATAGAAAAACATATGTAAAAATTAATCCATACCTCGAAAAAGAAAAAAAATTGTTAGGGGGTGGTGGCGGTGGCTGGAGGCGTGCTGATGGGTGGCGGTGGCCGGCAAGCTTGATATGGTGAACCAAATATAGTGAGCGCGGAAGAGCAGATGAGGAAAAAATTGAGAAAATGAGGAGAGAAAATTTGTTTGCTGAGTTTTTTCTTTAACCCTAATTCCTTTAATTAAAAAAGCGCGCTTTTAATGGGCCTTGCGCTTTTGGGCTATAGCCCATAAAGCGCATTAAGCGCGCGCTAAGCTAAAACTCCTAGCACAGAGCGCTACGAAGCGCGCTATCTGCGCTTTTGATAACTATGCTCTGTATGTTGGGTCTCAATCCCAAACATGAATGGACTTATTCAGTAAGCCAAGGAAAGCAAAACACAAGGGCGTACAAGAATGAATATGGATTTGTTACTTTAACAACTCCAACTCTTAAAAGATGTACTACGAAAGACTTTCAGCATGAAGGGTACAAGAACTATATGTAGGCTGCCTTGCCCCTGTAAGGAGCAAAAGTATTTCATGACTACCTGTGAAGCTCACAATGGACAGACATGTAAGCTGTACCATGGCCTAGTCTCACCTTTGATAACTATATGCAAGTCAACTCATCAATGCTTCACCCCGTTGACTAGCATATGATGAATAGGCCCTCTTCTATATTGATTTTATTATGGCTCGCTCCAGAGTTATAAGTAACGCAACTTGTGTTTCAGATCTACCTCTTCCTATAGATCTGTCACAACTACCAATCCAGTTCATTTTCTTAGCAGGGCTTTAAACTGCCGTTATTGAATGTGCTCAAAACCATCTCATTAAGTTCTTCGGTTCATTAGTATAAGGATATTCATTAGGATTCTATTGTGACGTTTTGTTCTCTTCACTTATTCTCTATGTAAAGGAGGTAGGTATTATTAAATAAGACGCAACAATATCTTCTCTTCCAACAAGTACTAAAAAGCACCAATCTGTGTGTGAGCATGACTATTTTCTTTTTCTCTCTCTTCTTTTTTGAAATAAACTTTTCATGATGTATTATCCAAGCATATTTCATTTAATATCGTTGAATTTTGTATTGCAAATCTTATGGATGTCATACGAAATCCATTTTAATCTCAGCGGAATTACGATGGATGGACGGACAATACCGTACAAGCATTTCTAGATTTAACCCTGTTACATTTACCTTTGAGGAGCATCATTCCAAAAATCTGCCTATCACTGGGAAAATAAAACCCAAGAATTGAAAATGCTCAAATTAGGTTTTCTATAACTTCGAATCTATGCTTCCTCAATGCAAATGCGTGTAACTTAACAAAAAAATTCTCTGGTTTACAATCTTCTTTTGATTTTCAATCCCCTTCCTGTTTTAACATGCTTGCATTATAATCCAATTTTTAAATAGTTCCCAAGGCTTTTTAGGATCAGTATCATCAACTTAAATCATGCACCACAAAGCCTCATCCTAATTGTTAATGGTCATATAACCCATAACAAAAAACAGAATAGCGGCTAGAGAGAAAACTTATGGAGCACTATAGTCTAAAAAGATGTTGTGAACTATTCAGCCCCAGTTTTTAGTCAGATACTAGCTCGGTTGTGACCATTGTAGGAAGCTAAATACCAAGTGGTTAACTTGATTGACATTAGAAAAGATTGCATATCATAAATTAAACTACAATATTCTGCAATTTAACATATAAATTTAGATAGTAGATACCAAGAAATCAAATAATTGAATAAAAATTGACTTACTTGAGGACCATCAGGGTCACTTAGTAGTGTGTCCCAGATTAAGAGACTATCAGCAAAATTGAATTCTTGGGTCAAAAGAAGCGTAATCCACCTGAATGCATAAAATTGGGGATTGACCTGCACGTACAATCACAACCACATGAGGAAACCAATCAGCAGAAACTTTTAGAGCTGTAAATGCTGTTCACTTCATTGATGCTCATATCATCGCAACCATAGTTGTGAAATGAAGAAGTGAATCAAGTTCCAGTCCAAAGGCTTTTCACCAAACAATGTGAGGAGCACTCTTCAATGTGTGAAGCAAAAAATGCATGACTTTCAACATTCGTTGAGAATATCAACAATATAAGCAAGTTGCGGTAACAGAAAAACAAATTTTAATGTAAAAAAATAAAGTAACTTAGCTCACATAATGAATCCAGCGCATAGTGGACATATTTGGATGAATCTCATCATGTTCAGAACAAAAATTCAAATTAAAAAAAAAAAGCAGTATAAATTGAAAGCAAACAATTATTCCAACTATTAAACAAGCAGGAACTAAACAAAAGCTAATCAAGTCCTAATTGCATGAAAGAATGCATCAACGTAATTGCTGTCCTGTTAGTCACCATATCAAAATTATTAGATGCATGCTTTCACCATCTTCTCATTGTCCAATTGGTTTCTTCCTCTTCGTCAGCCCCCAAAAACTGTACTTGCAACCAAACAAAGATATTTACCTGTTACTCGTAACTGATACGTTAACAACTGATTGCCACCTGTCACCACTTATTGTTTCTCAACCAACTGAACTACTAAGGACTTCTTGCATGCGACAGTCATTACTGACTCACCTTTTACTTCTATGAATGAAGAACACTTTCTAGTTGACTAACCAGTGATTAACTGAGGCAGCTGACCTGCTAAAGGTCAATAGCCAGTTATACAAGGCTATCAAAGTAGAGATACAATACAAAACTATGTCACGAGGAATTTTGGATGGAATGACCATATTTTAACCCATGGTACCCACCCTCTAATTCTCATCCGGGATAATATCATTCAAAATAACAAAATACTCAAAAACTCAAGTCTCTGGAGTGTTTCTTTGGGAAGGTACAAAAGGGTGTCTTCTAACACTAGTCACCAGGAAAATATGCCCTTACATGGAAGTCTAAAACGCCTACACCTGAGACCATCTGTTGATGAATAACCTGATATATTCCTTAAGCAGACCTATATTGATAAATATGAAAACCAAATATATATTTGAAGATCAAGGTTAAAGTATCTTTTGCTGTCATTTCCCTTGTATGGCAAATGAGAACTTGGTAGTGACTCTGGATACTGCTACTCAGTATGCTCCCACACATGTTATTCACATTAAGTTTTTGATCATTGCAATTTGAGAGAACATAACATGGTGTGAGAAAGTAGGATTATGGAATCTTACTTTGGTCGTTATCTCAAGATGACGCCACAGTTCCTCATCATGCTCCTTTAGAAGCATTGATAATCTATTAATGGTGGCGCGGATCCCCACAACACTGTTATCAAGTTGTTGCACAAAGTTGTCCCGAAAGTCGCTCAATAACTCCACAAAACAGAAGAAAGTGTCTGCTTCAGCAGAAGCCTGCAGGGCTTGCAAAAGGAAATTGTAACAGAAAAAGGAAACCCAAAAAGCCATACGAAAATACAGGACTCATTGTATTATGATAGAATGAAATCAAAGAAAATAATCAGTAACCACACAACAAAAGCGCTTTGTTCCCACTTTAAGCAAATGAACTTAGTAACACCGACTGCTGCATGCTATAATTGGGAGTCAGGGTGAACGAACAAAAAGAACACTGCAGATACTTGATACCATAAGTAAACTCACGTGGTTTTTAGTCCAAAACTTTAGCATTTTTTTTTTTTGTTTTTGTTGAATGACCACCTCATTAGAAAGCTTAAGCTTGTAGAGAGGGAGAATCATTATATATTTATTTATATTCTTCATCATGCCCCTGCATGTGGAGGCAGACTTATTTTTTGTTTGTGTCAAGTCTTGCACGTGAAATTCTGTTTGTTTGTTTTTTTGATAAATGGGTGGCGTTGTGATTCGAATTCAGGACCTCTTGTTTGGCCTGGATCTAATACCATGTTGAATGACCACCACATCTAAAAGCTTAAGCTTGTAGAGAGGGAGAGTCATTATATAATTATTTATATTCTTTAACAGTTTTTTTTTTTTTGGTTGGTGGTGGTGGTGTTGTGTGTGGGGGGGTTGTGGAATTTAAGGACACAAGGGAATATCGCTAGATACTGAACAGGAACCATTGACTTAAGCATTATGAAAACCAACATTGTATGTATCCTAAGTAATGAGACCAAAAATGCAATGTTTTTAAAAAATATAAAATAGTTCAAAGCCAACCAGAAAATCTTGCCAAACATTTGGGAAACCTATATCAATTAAAACAAAACCGAATCAAGTAATGATTCAGCAGTTGCCCTTAAATAAGTTTCAATAATTTAGAAATGGATGGCCAATTAACCCCATGGAGACATTATGAAGTTGAAGACCGACGCCCTTTAGTTAACTTTTAGTACTTCAATAACCCTATATCAATTAAAACAAAGCCGGATCAAGTAATGATTCAGCAGTTGCCCTTAAATAAGTTTCAATAATTTAGAAATGGATGGCCAATTAACCCCATGGAGAAATTATGAAGTTGAAGACCGATGCCCTTTAGTTAACTTTTAGTACTTCAATACAAAGTAGTGAGTTTTTTTTTTTTTTTTTTAACAAATATAGGACTCAAAAAGAGGGATAGTATTTCAGTTCTTATGTTTTTCAAATAGGTTTAAGGTTTCTAGATAAATTTTCATTTTTCTTTTTTCTTTTTTTGTGTTGGGGTTGGTGAGGGAGTGGTTTAACTATGTCATCTTACGCCACCCATTTGTAAAAAAGAGTTACATGTGCCAATTATTTTGTATATTATTAGATTTTGCTACCAATAAAAAAATGTACTCAAGCTGATCCAGCCACAAGTGATTAAATTTAACAAAAGAATGCTGCCTAGAGTGGAAGGATATTGTTAGAGATATTAAATATCATCATCTCTCTTTTATAATAATTTGAAATTTTAAATTACGAAGTTATAAGATAAAATGCACAGGCTATGACCAAATCAAAGAAACCAAGAAAAATCTAGAACGACTCACTGATAGAACTTAGCAAAGCGGAAAAACTTATATTCCATCCCATTTTACCCAATCACTTTATTTGAACTAACGTTTAAAACTTAACCAATTGATGATGTCTCTGCTCTGAGGAAAGGGGTTACATCATCCACCCTACACCCTATTTCTAATTACTTGTCCTACAACCGATTATCACTGGCTTTTTGAGCTTTGAAGGAAGAGGTACTAAAGAAAGAAATTCCAAAAAGTATTCAAGAAGCTCTTGAAAATCAAGAACGGAGGGTTGCTTGAAGAAACAAGATCCTTCGAAAAGAATGAGACTTGAGATGTAGTGGAGTTGCCTGCTTTTCTGTAGGGCATAAATGGTTGTTTACCATTAAATACAAGGCTGATGTTTAAGAGAGACATGAGGCTCGCCTCATTAGGAAGGCTTCACCCAAATTTTTGGGGTGGATACACATGTGCTCCAATTGCAAAGTTGAACACTATATGGGTGATACTATCACCAGCAACTAATCTTGATTGGCACTACATTAGATGGAAATATGCCTTTCTCAATAGAGAACTTAATGCAGTTTACATGGGTTGGGCTCCTAGTTCTGGAGGGGCAAATGGTAACAGAACAGGAAGTATGTAAATTGAAGAAATCACTCTATGGGTTAAAAGTTCAAACATTCACCACGTGCTTGGTTTGATGGTTTTGCAAAAACTATAAAGAGGTCAGGTTACCATCAAGGACAAGCTGATCACACCCTTTTCTTCAAGCATTCACCAGTTGGAAAGAAAACTATATTAATTGTATGTGAGGAAGATATATTTTTAACAGGAAATGACACAAAAGAAATGGAGAAGCTCAGACAGACTCTTAGAAGTGAATAATCAAAGCGGGCAACTGAGATATTTCTTATGGATGGAAGTGGCAAGAAGAAGCACCAGAGGTCTTACTATCTCCCAAAGAAAATATATATTAGATCTATTGAGAAAATTTGTCACAGCTGTGCAGAAGCAGAATTTAGAGCCCTCACAAAAGGAACTTTTGAGCTGATTTGGTTAAAGAGGCTACTGGAAGACCTGGGAGGTTTTAGCATGAGACCTACCGAGTTACACTGTGACAATAATGGAGCAACAAGTATTGCAGACAATCCAGTTCATCATGGCCTAACAGAGCACGTTGAGATAGATCTACACTTATCAGAAAGAATTAGAGAAGATAGAAGATGGGGTGATTTGCATGACCTATTTGACTTTCAAACAATAAGCAGCAGATGTTCTAGCAAAAGGAAAGGCTAGATCAGGCTTTGAAGTGCAAATAGACAAGATGGGAATGACTAACATCCATTCACCAGCTTGAAGGGGAGTGTTGACAGATCATCTTTATTTTATTTGTTTGCATTCCAGATTTATAAGAGTTAGTGTAGGAATATTATTGCATCGTAATTATGTTCCAGATTTCTAGCAGTTATGGAAATTATTTCCTTTCCAGGATTGTTAACTTTTGTATATAATTCCTGCATAGTTCCAGAAAATACATATGAGAATTTTTTCTCATTCTCCTCAGGCTCCTCTGCAAAGGCAAAAATCTAATTCTTCCACCATCTTCAACAATGCTCATTTTCACTATTTAATCTCTTCATCAACTTCTCTAGATCAATTGTTCTTATGTGCTGAGACCCCAGAGGATTGAGCTTAAGTGTTTTTACAGACTCCTGTCCTAGGCAATTGCTTACACCCAATCAGGAGTAAGAGTTTTACAGAACTATTTGACTTTTTTCGGTCTGTGGGATAAGGAGTAGATTATGGGAAGCCAATCCAATACACACACATACATATATGGGGAGAATGCACGGCTTTCCTATATTAGTGAAAAACATCAAAGGAATTTCAGTCGTTACATCACTCAAACCGAAGAAAATAGAAAAAGCACCAACTCAGATTCAAAATAGTACTAAAGTACTGGAGATTTCAGCTGGAATGATAATTTACAAAGCATATTGTTTTGGGAACCATATATGGCCAAGGCAGCACTTGATGCATATTCTTGCCAGACAAAAAAGTTAGATTAGCTCATGTCACAATAATTAAAGGTATTAAAGACCAGTAAACAAAGCTTACCGCATTATCCTCATTAGGGTCATTTTTGAATACATAAAATAATGGTGCTAAGATTTCATTCATCCCCTGAACATATCTTATTCCTGGATTCAACTTTGCAAATACAATCAATATATTCTTCAAGGCCTCCTGAAAGAGAGATCAGAGCAAACAAATAAACATCTAAATATCTAACACTACCAGCTTGAAAGAAAGAGAAATAAAACTAGGCTCACTTGGTTGGATTTAGCAAAGGTTGAGTCCCCCGAGAAAAAATGTATGTCTGGATGAGTGCGCATGACGTCACGGCCAATCTGTTCGATAATCTCAGTGTCCTGGAAAGTAATGCATGTTGGAGTTAGAATGAGTCTTGGTGTTTGTATTCAGATGCTGTATTCCAGGTGCACAATTGGGTAAGACTGTAGAAGAAGGTTCAATATGGTTGGGAGAAAGGAAATTTAACATCCATGTATCTGCAACAATTGCTATATAGTGCTCCAAGGCAAAAGTACCTGAAAAAACTGATTCCATATGCTACTCTTCCCAAGACTTAAGGGATGCTCTTCATGACTTATCTCTGATCTTGAGAGGAAACGTGGACTGCCATTATCCAGTTCATAGTTCTCAAGACTTGATTTTTCCAGCCTCCTTGTAATCTCTGACTGACTAGCCATGGAAAAATTTAGAAAATGTCGAAAGGTTGAAGATGTGTGGTGGAAGTGCACTCCGAAAGCAGGAAGAAATGGCCACAGATGATTAATTTATTTCAGATGATAACACATTTTCTTATTTATGCTCAATAGGTATGCAGAAATAGTGTGTTATTATGGCATGTCATGAGGTAGTAAAACAAATGAAAATCTCAAACCATTTAGATTAAGAGTCAGAAAGCAAGCATCAAATAAGGTGAAGGCGTTTCCAACAAAATGTAGGGGGAAAGAAAGATAACAGCAATGAACATGAGACTGTTAGATGCCTGCAGTAGGTGGAAAAGCATAAGCAGTTAAACATTTTAGAAGCGCAAAGATCTAGTCAATTGGGTGAAAGGGACTCTCAATTTAGACAACATATTTCGACTTCTTACTGTCTTGGTAGAGTCAGTTTTCTGCAAGATAAGAAGGATCAATCTCCCTAATTTTCTTCAGTAGCGCCTTACTTGGCATTCACTCAGCTCCAGCTTGCAAAGGAATTTTGTCAAACCAATAATAGAATACATTTTAAGAAAGCGGAGTGAGAATTTAGAACCATATCACCAAATACATAGAGAAGCACACATAAGAAATAAGTTACTGAAGCACTTGTTGTGAATTCTGTATTACTCTTCAAGCTCTATTTTGTTTACGCAGATAAAGACATCCAGATCACAATAACTAGCCAACACTGCAGATGGTTTAACTATATCGGCAAATATTCTTCACAACAAAATCAAATTTCTGAATTCATGGGTTTACAAGGATTTTGCTATTTTATATATGTATGTCTTTCCTAGTTAAAAATATATTTCAGCATAGAGGAACACTGCAACACAATATTCAAGAACTTACAGGATTCATAAGTAGCTCCTCTTTGAAATGCTTATACTGAGACCTTTTCTTGGCCAGTTCTGAAGGCCAAAGAGAGCGATCAGTTGGCAGATACCCCAGTAAAAGCTGCAACAAGTCCATATACAAACATTAATCCAGATAACAACTTCTACGAAATCAAATGAAACAAAAAAAGAAAACCTGTATGCTCTCAGTAGTTAAGCTTCACAATTCTTGATACATAAAATATTCAGCATCAAGATTGCCTCAATAAAAAGCAGAACACTGCTTTTTCACAAATTCTACTTATCTAAACATATCATAACTTTCCCGAAGAGGAAAGAAAAAAGGTTATGGCCTAGAGTACTCCTATCTTACTTCTTCAATAATTTATGAATTTTCCAATCTTAGACCTCATATAAAGCCTTGTATCCTTGCAAGAAACTCTTTTATTTAATAATATCAAAAAACACATGCATCCTACTAGATGGAGGCAAAAGAGGGATTCATGCTAGAAGGATAGAATGGTGGAAGATACTGAAGAAGAGACTTCACTACTGGCACTAGGGTTAATCATTGCTCACATAAATTGATCAAGTTAATAGGCAGATTGATTCTAGTATTTGTAGTTCCCACTAAATGGGATTGTGTATATAACATTCTCTATTTCTTCATTCCTTTGACAAGTGAAGATTCAGTTCATAGTTGTATCAAGAAGGTAGATCAATTTACTTGCAGCATCCTGTTCCCATTGTAAAGTCAATGTCACAGAAACTTGAACATATCAAAGTTCCACCATCATGAAAAATCTCCCAAAAGAAACTCTTAATCATTTGAGCTTCTGCCACTCTCAACTACTTTATCACAAATAAGCCCTTCTATTATGATATACAGTTTGTTTGTTCTCCTCACAAGGTGTCAACGACTCAACGTAACGGACCACTGTGTAATCATTGCATTTCCATGTGCTATTCCATAGCTTCTGCTTACACCATGTGAATAAACAGTGCAGTTCGACATATTAGATTAAAAGAATACTACAAAAGGATTTTCTCACAAAACACATACTATATCCTGACCGGGTTTATGACTTGTACTTTCAAATATGAATTAAAAATCCAATCAATTCGAGGAGATTTTTACCTAATGAAATAATGCCCAAGCACCATCCCCAAAAATGCTTTTGTGAACTAAAAAATATTGTTCTCATTGGAAATGACAAGATACATTGCAAACATGAAGAACAGTTAACATTCAACAACCACACCATCTGTAAAACATCTGCATGAAGATCAAAACATATTATTAGATCACAATCCACACCTTCCAGACCGTTGCACGAATGCCAGCTCCATCAGGTATGCCTTGTGATGCCAGCCTCCGCAACTCTCCGAGATTTATAACCTTCCTTGACAACTACATATAACAATAAAACAAGCACTAAGAAGCAATGCAACACAATATCAACCAAAAAGCTAAAAAAAGATTGTGTTACAAGCAAATGCAGCATCAAAAATCAAATGTCCCAAGTTTGCTAAGTAATGATGGTTAAGCCATCCAAAAATTGTTCTCTCTACATTCTACCAAAATCATAATTTAAAACGTTCAAAATAATTTTTTTTCGAAGCATAACAGTGAAAGAAATCACTATAGACAAACTAATATTGCAACTACAAATCGTATATATGCTCTAAACAATTCATTTTCACTAGTTAGTCTACTCAGTATTTCCCCTTCAAGACCCAAAAAAAAAAAAGTAGAAAATCAAGAATGCCAGCACGAAAAACCTCTTGTAAAATCTGGGCCTGCTTAGGAATATCCTCAACCGCTGGAGGCGCCGGCGGGCCAGAACCACCGCCGGCAGAGGCCGTAGAATTTGCGGACGAGCTACCGTTCTCCTCATCACTGTAATAAACACTCATAATATTCCCAAAATTACTACTCAACGGATCCCTAATAGCCCCTTTGGCAGCATGCGCGTAAGCTGAGGAGGATGCCGGCGGCTCCGACGGCCTCGCGGCGGTAGGCGGGGGAACGGGAACCGGGGGCCCGGCAATCTCATCGTCGGCTGACTTAACAGCGACATTGTGCGGCGTCGGCGGCGGAGAGGGAGGCGGGTGAGGAGTGGACCAGAGGGAGCTGTTGAGCCAATCGGGGACGCGCTTTTTCACCATAATCACAGTCAAATTCTCCCCAATTCGTAGCCGATCGAAGAAGGGTTTGTGAAAATCGAAAAGGGAAACTGGAGAGAGTGTAGAATTAAGTGGGTTTCGATTTCATGGAGTTTGAAAGACAGTGATATCGTGCAAGCATCGAAACGCAGTCTCCGTATGTACGTGGGGATGGGGGTGGGCAAGGCTGCCAGGTGGTAGTGGTCGGCCGCGTGAGTTACACGAGAATGGATCACAGGGTTGTATGTCTGAATTTAAAAAATATACTTCTACAAAAATTTAGGTTGAATTCATGCCACTCTACTGAAGATTTGCCAAAATTACAAAAAAAAAAAAATTAATTATTTGAAAATTAGTATTATTCCTCGGCATTTAGTGTCATTTAATAACTTGTATTTTTTGTTCCATATAAAATTTCAAAATGCTCTTATGCTGAGGGGAATTTAATTTTTTGTTAGTAGAAAAAAATACAATTTTGGTCTCATACTATATAACGTTTTACAATATTGATCCCAAACTTCTTAAAATAAGCAGAAAACGTCCCACAAGTTAACAGGCATGTGCAACAATAGTACTATCGTTAGTTTTTTGATGGAATGATCGCGTGTCCGTTAATTTAGTCGTGGTTGGATTGTAATCACGTGAAATGGAGGGAACAAATAGTTGAGAAGTCAATTTTGGAGGGAAATGAATTAACTTTGGTCAAAATACAACTTTCTCTTGTGCAAATAGGCTCAACAACAATTTTGGATAAAAAAAAATAATAGAACCAAATATAACCAACTCAACTAGACAAATGGAGCTTAAAACATATGGGATATCATAACAACCAAAACAAAGTTAATCGAGTGCTAACAAATTTGAAAAAAAAAACAACATGAAAAGTGAAGAGGGCATTCGAGTTTGTCAAGCCCAAACAGAAACAATGATGCCTACAGGCTGTTACAAAAACAAAGTTGGTTTGTAAGATAAGCTTGGTTACAAAAATGGTTTTCAATGATATCCAAAAAATGAAAAAGATAAATAGACAGCCATAGTTAAAATATTTTCAGTCGTTCCTCCCCCCACCCTTCCTTGACTATGCCTTTGAGCTTGACCTTATTGTTGTGCTTAGGTTTGACAATGTAACAAACTTCTTCCCGCCTCTGTTTATGACTGGAAATAAGGTGGCTACCCTACGAGCTATGTGTGTGTGTGTGTTTTTTTTTTTTTTTTTTGCATGTAAAATAGAAAATTAGAGGAAAAAACTATAATGCATTAAATGTGAATTGAACATGTCTTACAGTGGTAGTTGGGGCATTTGATGACTAATTCAAAGGTAGGAATGGGGCATTTATGTGTGGCACGACAGTGGTGCCTACAAAAAAAAATAAAATTGGTAAGTGTTAACTAATGTGTATAAGTTGTATTAAACTAAAGAAGAATACATACGGTCTAGCTCATGTCTTCTTGTGTGGAAGGAGTTGCATTGTGTGAGATTGATTTCTTCATGTAAGGGAGGTAGAGCATTTTGGCTTTGATTCATGTCTCCATAATTAGGGATTTCATCTACAACCTTTCTCACTAGAAACCTTTTTTGTTATGTCATTTATCTCCACAGAAGCTGCAAGTGACAGACCATGCTTGTTTTTTCATTTTCATAGCTGGTCCTTGAGCCTTCATCCTCTTTCTTGGTTGTTCATTGAGCTCAAGTCTACGAGCTCTTGTAAGCCTTCCTTTTTTCCTCCCAAAGTTGGGTGGAAGTGGTGGAATGAAACTAGTGTTCTGCCATATCTTAGGATCATTAATAGGGGATATGGCATGCTGGTAAACCTCATTGAATGTGTCCACAGTATAGCATTGGTGTACGTAATCCTCATGATCATACTTTTGTGTACTTATGGCGCTGCTAGCATGCTTGCATGGAATACCAGTAAGCATCCAATTCCTGCATGAACAAAAAAAATTTCTTAAATCCATTGTGTATCTAGCTCCATCACATATTCCCAGTTTGTTGATTTAATTGGAATACAATTGATTGCCTTCTCTTATTATTCTTTTCCAAAATTTTCTTTAGTTTGGGACACAATCTCTTTCCTGGCCATTTTGTCCCACCTTTATCTCTGTGTTCTTGAAGTCTCTTCATGAAATACTCTCGTATCCACTCTAGCATAGTCAATATAGGTTTCTGCCTAGCTTCTAAAATCATACTGTTGAATGATTCACAGACATTATTTAATAAAATATCACACTTTGGAAGTGGATTGAAGTATGATCTAGACCATTGTGATGGTGGTTTGTCCTGAAGCCACTCCAAGCACTTAGGATCAAGTTCTCCTATTTCCTTTAATGCAACATCAAAGTCTGCAACTGTGCTTGTCGTTGCTACTTTCCATAAAGCCTTTTTATATGCTAATCATGTGAAACATGCCCTCTTCATATTCTCATTAAGGTATCTAACACAAAATATGTTGTCAACACCTGGGAGAACCTTCTCAAAAGCAGGGATCAACCCTTTCTACTTATCTGAAATAAAGGTGAATGCATTTTCCCTTTCAATCCTCAAATCTTCTTTCAATAGCATTAGGAACCACTCCCAGGACTCCTTGTTCTCTTTGCACACCACTCCATTAGCAATGGGGAATAGACAGTTGTTTGGATCTAAAGATACTGTTGTGAGTAGTACTCCACCATGAGGGCCCTTGAGGTGGCATCCATCAACTCCAATTATAGGCCTACATCCAGAAAAAAAAAAAAAAAAACCTCCCATTTTTAGAGCTTGGGAGCATGCATAAAATTTCTCAAACTTCTTCCTGCCATTAACATCAACTTCATTGCTCGAGCCCATAATGACTGTTGAACCAGGATTTCCCTCCTTTGGAGCATTTGCATAATCCCATAACTTTGCGTATTGTTCATCATACTTTCCTTCAATTGCCTTTAGTGCTCTTCTCTTTGCTCTGTAGGCCTGGTGCTTGGAGACATGCACCCTAATCTCTTTAATCACTTCATTCTTGAAACCAAGAGAATTTCTCTTTGGATCTGACCTGAATTTGTCCTCATACTTCATGGAGATCCATTGTGCCTTTACACCAAGCACATAATAATTCCTCCCACACTTGTGTTTAGGGTTAAATTCCCTAATTTGGAATGATTGTTCATCTTTAACTTTCAGTGCATTGATATGCCACTCACAACCGTCACCTTCCATACATTTAGCATACATTCTGCTAGTGTCATTTTTTTGTTATTTTTAAGTTTCTCCCTGTCTTGATTGCAAAACTTTGAACAGTTAATCTGAATTCCTGCTTATTGCTAAACTTCTGCCCAATGAAAAAATTAGGGTTATATATATCTGTTGGGTTGAATGTTGGATAACTTCTTTCAGCCCTTTTCCCATTAAAACCTATATCACTATCAAAATCATCACTTGACAACACATCGGACTCTTATTCATCAAATGAGTCATCTATTTGCTTTTCACTATAATACTTAATCAATTGAGACTCATTTGGAAAAACATAGTCATTCTGCACCACATTATCAGTAAGACTACCATCACTATGTAACACATTGTTAATTGCCCTTTAAGCCTCTAAGTACAAATGAGTTTCAAGATCACAAAACTCCACAAATTGAAACAAATCGGTTTCGAATAGAATCTCCCTAAATTTTTTCGATTTATCTATCTTATTATACCTCTTCTCACCCAAATAACCCAACTGTTCACAAAACCCCCCTCAATATAACCATTGATATGTTCCTCACATCTACAAAATCGAAGGCACTGGCCTCTCCACCAATTTACTTTGCCCAAGGATCATGTATCAGAGTACCACCATGATGAATTTTTAAAGTAGTGAAACAAGAGTTTCTGCCTACAAAAAATAAAAAAAAAAAAATTCAGGTTAAAATACTTGTACCAAAAAAGTGCATACAGAAAAACAATAACCAAATAAATATGCACAATGGGACCATAACCCATGTGAAAAGCCTCAAACAAGACCAATAGTAAAAGTAATTGATAAAGCCCGTAAGAAAAACACCTTCCACCATCACTTTCTATAATACCCCAATATTTACTTCAAAAAAAATGAAGAATATCATAAAAAAATCATCATCAAAACCACTGTAATAGGAGAAAATTACCGTAGTTAAGCGGGTTTTGATTTGTCAACTAATATGCACGCAACATTGCACACTATGCAGAGGGGTTTTTCTAAGGATCACCCAACCAACAGCTAGAAATAGTTTTCAGTTGAAGCAATCAACTTTGCGGATCGAATTTTGGGGGAAATAGATTTGGGATTTAAGGTTTAGAAGATTTTCTAGGGGAATTTGGTTTGACTTCTACGTTTTTCTTTTTTTTTTTTTTTACATTTTACAATGGCATACTTTAACTCTAGTTAACCGACTCACTTGTTAAGACCAGATATGGGCTAAACTAATGGGCACGTGATCATTCTGTTAAAAAATTAATGGCAATACTATTGTTGCAAATGCTTGTTAACTTGTGGGATATTTTTTGCCTATTTCGAGAAGCTTGGGACCAATATTGCAAAACACTATATAATGTGGGACCAAAATTGTATTTTTCTCCTTTTTAGTATTTATCATAATTTAGGATAGTGCATTGTAAGTATGTGAAGCCACAAGGGGATTAATTGTAATAAAGTTGTTCGTTTGTCAACATAGTCGTTTATAGCTATTGGAGGAGAGTGTGCAAAAATTCAACATGCATGGCAAGGTTTTTTATAGGTTGAAAATGGGAGGTTCTTGTAGTTCATCTAGTAATCGATCGAGGTGTCAGTGTACAAAAAAGTGAGGTATATCTGTCGCCAATACGAGTTGAATTAAGACTACAATAACGATTGTGGATACATATGAAAACAGAGAGGAAGCTCTTCTATTAATTGTTGTCCGGTCCATGGGTTCTCCCAATGGTGCAAGGCTTACGGAGATGATGATGGTAAAAGGAATGTTGTCTATCAAGATCATGAATCTAGTAGCCATAATGTTGCTTTGCACAACCAAGTGGAAATGATGGGTCGTTGTATAAGATTTTAATTGTTAGCATGTTTTTGATGGTTTTGTTTTCAATTTGCCACATTCTGAAATTTTTATTCTAGTTGCATTTTTATCTATGTAATAGAAGTGATTTAGTTGTATTTCACATCGAATTACAATGATAGTTAACTAAACTATAACACCAAATAACTTATAAAATGATCAACAATTGTGATACACACCGCAATATGGTTCCAAAAACATAGATCATCTTATTCAAAGCAATACATAAATCGTGATACAACTATGATCATACACACTACATTAAGGTTTCAAAAATCATAGGCAAGTCTAACCAATTATCAACAATCCAAAAATTTATCACTAGTACCAAGTTAACATCTCCAAAATAACATGCCTAAATAAGATCGGAATTGTGAAGAGGGTTGATTTGGTTGATGGGTTGAACTTGTTGGTGTATCTTGCATTTTCTTAGTTCTAAGCTCTCTATTTTGTGCAGTAGATGGCATCAATATGTTGTTGTACAGTTCCATCTTTGTGTTTATTGACATTTCAAATTTTATTTTTGGCAACCCATGCTGCACGCCGACCACCTCACCTTACTTCATGAGAGTCTTTTTAGACTTTATCTTTTCCCTTTTTGGCATCTAGGAAATTAATTGAAGTAAGTTAATATTATGATATTTCAAAATGAGCAGAAAAATAAAAGTAAGTAAAAGTAAACCTGGGGGCTTAGTTGGGGCTTGAGATGATTGAGTTGGCACAAATTCAATTGCTTCTCTAATATAAGTATATAAATATATTGAAAGCAATTCATAGAGCAACAAAAAGTACAACATCAAACAACAATAAAAGATTTTACATGAAGAGAATTTTTTATCAAAAAAAAATTTGAAATAGTAAACACCTTGCATGATGCAAGAAAAACATAGCTCCACCCTGAAACAACTTCAACCACCACGATGCTTCACCGTTACTCGTCTCAATCGGTAAAAAACGCTTGTTCGTTGTTACATTTTTGGGCAAACAATGGTAGAGTAGGGTTTTCTTTAGAGAGAGTTTGACAAGGGGAGATAATTCTGGAAAAGATGCTCTTCATCTTCTGATCAATGCCCACCAAAGATACACTAGCCCTCCGATCCAATAAGGGTTTTATGGGTATTTCACAAAAATACATAATAAAGCAAATTTTTAACTTGGAAAAATAAAAAGGCATTTTTGGAATTTCTGGCCATCCATTAAATGTTACATGATTTTTGAAAACCTCAAGATGGTAATGATAATTTTCAATAGTTGAGATTTTTTTTTTAATAATTCCGTCAAAGTTCAGGGGAGGTAATTGTAGTTCACCCAAAATTTGAGGTCAAATTACAGTTACACGTGCTGCAGTTTTATATATTAACAAATTTCTCCCATTGTTTTTGTAAATTACCGTGAATCTCCTTAGGTTTATATTGTCCAACATATCAGGGGTCTTGTCAAGGTTTTGTTAGAATTTTTATGTGATGTTCCGAATACATCCTTACTTAGGCGGGAATTTTTTTTTATTTTTTGCTGACCAAAATATTATCGATGGTAATTTGTAGTTCTTTATAGAGTGAAGATTATTTTAGATAAAGAAAAGACACACGCACACATAGAAAATCACCCCCACACAAAAACAAACATTAATTCTACTATAACTCTTGATTAAATTTGAAACTTGACTTTAGAATCATCTCACACATGAAATAAAGAACAAATTCAAGGATTGTAGTTTTATAAATTATAGCCTTAATGACTGTTAAACTTGAGGCAGTCAAACGTGAGCTATTGTTGATCATTTCAGCCATTTTCAATGATTTTTGGGTCAAGTCTTGGCTAGAGTTTGACGTGATTATGTGGAAGAAGCTCGTTGCAACTATAATTGGCAACATAAGTGGCAAAATCAAGGCAATTAAGGTGAGGTGGTGGTGGTACGGTGACACACTATGTGGTTAAAATCAAACTAAACACTAATGAATCGGAATACTACGAAATTAATTTGGGTGACTGCATTGGGCTTGTTGCGGGCTGTCTAGTGGTGGTGGGGTTTTATTTAGGCAGTCGCAATTAGCCGCCAAGAATGAATTAAAAGGATGAAGTATTGGTTATCTTGAATCCGATTAGTTTAAAAGCAGGTCTAGCTTCAGGTTTTATTTTTCTACCTGAAGAATCCGATAGGGTACCCAATAAAAAATTTCAAAGGAAAAAGGATATAAAAAACATATAGAATTTAGGTTTGTATGAAATCCTACTCCTACTTTCCGATGATGAGTTTTTCCCTTTTAAAATCCTATTCCTACTAAGAGATGGGTTTTACCTTTCAAAATCAAAGACTTGTACGTAGTAGTAGAGATCTAAAAATTTCAATAGTCACATAAATAAAGCCTATGATAAATACCAAAACAAAAAAAAAATTACACAAAAACAAAATAAAATTATTATTATATTTTTAAAACTAAAATAGTTTCTACACATTGACACAATTAAGAAAAATTATGTGTTAAAACTAAATATTATTTAAAGGTTAAGTATCAAATAATGAACTATTTGGATTTAAAAATCCAATTATTAATTTGGATATAATTGAAAAAAATTCAAACCCGATCTAGTACTTGCATAGTTCGGGCCGGAATCAGGTAGCAAATTAAATTGTTCGATATATCGAGTACTTGACCCGCACTTATCCGACTTGATGCCCACCCCTACTCACGGGGTCAACCTAGAGTTTGTCCAAATTTTTTGCTTTATCTTAGCAGCTAAAATATGAACTATAAATAATAAAGTATGCTGGTAATTGAAAGATGGAGGACAATAGGACACACTTCAATAATAGGGAAAATATTGAACAATTAGTTCTTTGTCATTTGGTTCATATTGAAGTGTAACTTAATCTTATTTTGAACGTCAGACAAATGTTATATTTTTTCAAGATAAGTAATAATGTACTTATTCAAGTTTCAGTTAAAGACATCAGAATTTCGTATCTAGCAAAACAGTACTTTTTTGTTGTTTCTGATGGACAGGACCAGAAACAATGTCTTTCTGGCATTTCATTTCTCTACTTTTAACTTATCCTTCAACAATTCATCCCTAATGCATTAGGGAGGCTCCCCTCCCCACTTATTAATATAAGTTAAGCTACAAGAGGCATATCTAGCAATTGAATGTACTACTCGATTTCGTAGATCGACAGACATGAGTAAATGTATGCCTATCAAAAGATGCTTTTAGCTATTTAATAGCCATCACCATACCATAGGTTGAAGATGAGAGATGCAAGATTCCGGTTGGCCGATTAGATTCAATGCCACCAAGCAGTCACTCTCTAAACACACGCATTGTACCCTCTGCTTTCTAACCATCTCAATCCCGTCTCAATTGTATATAACTCCATAGTTGATGGCTCCATGAGCCCAAAATCGTATATAGTAGTTGCCCCAGAAGATCTTCTCTATTATCATAGACTACAACTCCTACCCCAACACTGCTCTTCTTTGTATCACAGCCTGCATCGATATTACACTTGACCAGCCCAAGTGGAGGCAAATCTCCACTCCTTCGCAAGCGGCATGCATCGTAGTTCGGGAATTTTCTTCGCCATTGCTTCATCAAGTTCAGCCATGTATTGGGTTACCTAGTGTTGCGTCTGTATAAAAGCCGACAGCTTGCTTTCCAACTAAAATAGGTTCCTCAATCTCCTGATTCGCCAGCACGTGAATAGCAACCTTGATAGTCGTTGATCATCACTTTTTCTGCTGACTGTGGATAGCATGGCAGTAACCGTACTTGGTCTCGAGTGGGGCTCAAAAGGAAAAACCCATAATGGAAATGCACTCTCTATTTGCATACAGGAACAAAATAAGTGGTTGGCCATCTAAGTGGCGGACCGCACAAGTCATATTGTTCCGGGACCATCACCCCACAACGTCTTAAGTCTACTCGAGTAGGAATACGATTTCTAGCCATTCTCCAGACCCAATTTTGAACTTTCAAAGGGAGCTATGTTCTCCAAATATCTTTGTAAATCAAAACATCTCAATGTGTACCCTCTTCTCGATCCCTCGATTCTGCTATTTTATCATAATAAAAAAGATAGGTAGATTTGATAGAAAAAACCCCCCTTCTCAGTCTCAATTCCCCAACAAGGTCGATCATCAATTTATACATTGGGCACAACTTGTCTCATCACATTCCACCCTTGTATACCGTCCAACATCATCATTTCTTCCCCAATCCATGTCCCGGTTCTATGATCAATGCACTCAGAAACACGAAAACCTTTCTCAAGACCTTCTGGCCACGGTCTTAGCAGCAAAATAGAAGTTGAAGCCTAGGAGTCTTCAAAAAAATAAACTGACAAGCCGTTACCGATCCACCACTTTAGTCCCTTCCTAAGCCAAGTCTCCGCCGTTACAATGCTACATCACACAAAGGATTGTGTAGGCTGAGGCTTACATTTAAGAAAATCTCCCCTCGAGCAATATCAGCTAAGGAGTATACAACTATAAAATGATTCTAGATTAGTTAAGATTCGCCATGCAACTTTGGCCAAGAGAGCTCGATTGAAAGAGACAAAATGTCTAAACCCCCTACTCTCTTTCGACTTTGGCATGCACAACTAATTCCAACTTTCCCAAGGAATCCAACACTGCCCATCCTTGTCGCCCCACCAAAACCGACTGCAGAGCATGTTTACCTCATGACAAAAGTTCACTAGAAACTCGAAAATGCCCATTGCATAGGTGGGTATCGCCTCAGCCACAACTTTTACAAGGATTTCCTCGCCACCCAAAAAAAGTAGGTTCCCCTTCTAGCCTTGTAAGAGCTTCCAATTTCGATCATTCAAGTGAGGAAAACCCAGCCTCTTAGATCTCCCAAAATTGATAGGAAGTCCAAGGTATGTCATCATAGGGGCGACATTGCACCCCAACATTTGGCAAACAAGTTGTCGAGTATCTAATTTTGCATTAGAGCTAAAGAATAAAGACGTTTTCTCGATGTTCACTTTCTGCCCGAACCAACTCTCATACTTCCTCAAAATTGTGATCAAATTTTGAATTTAACACTGCTGAGCCCTAATAAAGAGTAGGGAATCATCTGCAAAGAATAAATTGGAGAGACTTTGGGCGCTCGGAGAGAATTGAAGTCCTATCAAAGTTCTAGTAAGTTGAGCTTGTTTAATGAGGGCCGACATCTCCTTCGAACATAATAGGAATAAATATAGGGATAATGGGTCCCCCTGACGAAGTCCACGTGATGGCTAGATATCTTGAGAGAGTTTCCCATTTATATGCAGACTTTAAACCGTACCAAAGAGATACAACCTCTTATCCAATCAATCCAACGCTCATAAAAATTCATACGTCTCGTAATAGTATATAAGAACACTCATTCAACTCTGGCATACGCCTTTGACATATCCAGTTTAACCGCCACTTTCTCAACCCATCCTTGACATCTCATTTTCAGAACATGGATTGCCTCGTGGGCTATTATCGTACTATCGTGAATTAGTCGGCCTGAGATAAAGGCACTTTGTTGTTTCGAGATAACCATATGCAATGCATTCCTCATTCGATTAGTCAGGACCTTTGCAAAGATTTTTGTATATAACATTACAGAGGCTAACAGGCTAAAAGTTCGTGATTTTTACGGCTCCTTCTTTCTTCAGAATAAATACCACAGTTAATTAATAGAGTCAAGTGGATTCGCCCCCCTAAAGTGAAAGAAAGTGGTCACATGCTGCAACCACATCCGCTCCAATGGTTGGCTAAAATTTCTGAAAAATCCCCTACAGTAAATCCATTAGGCCTTAGTGCTTTCGTTGCATGCATACTTTTGATAGCCCTCACGACCTCATCTGCCCGAATTGGTTCAATCATGCCATCCCTATCATTATCTGGCAATTTAACCATCTCAAGAGGTTTCGTATTACTCAAGAGTTGGCCTCTTGTAGTCGAGAAGACATTTATAAAATAATTCACTGCAAGATTACTTTCCCCGTCTGCGTCATGGCCTTTTTTCCATTGGAATCATACAACTCAAAAATAAAATTCTTTCATCAATGCTCCGAAACTACTTGATAAAAGAACGTCATGTTCTTATCACCCGATTTTAGCCTGCTCGCCCAAGCTCTTTGATGCCATAGCTAAGCCTAATCGTCCTATAATAAGATTCTCTCTTTCTCTAACACTTCAATATGTTGGTCCCGGCCTATAGAAGGCTGCTCCCGGTAAAGCTCATCCAACAAGCCGCTCCCATTCTTTGCTAACAATCCCCCCCAAGTCACCTTGCTTTGCCCAAAAGTTCTCAAACCTAAACTATTTCATATGGCAGGCGATCTCGAAATGAGTTTGAAGTAAAATAATCATATGGCCCGACACCCCCATGGGAAGGCAGCGGACACATGCCAAATCAAAGTGATGCAACCATTCCGAGTTCACAAGAGCCCTATCCATCCTTGCCTCTCAATGCTCGTCCCTATGTCTTTTGTTAGACTAAGTGAAAGGTCCATCCAAGAAACCCTAGTCCTCAACTCCACATATGTACACTATGTCCCAAAAGGTAGTGATTTGTTGGTTAGACCAAGGGACATTGAACAATTCATTCCAGTCCAGGACTTCGATAAGGTCTCCACTTAATGCCTAAGGAGTTGTACTTAGCCTTCTCAATTGTCGAAGAAGATCCCACGTTTCTCTTCTCCTATGTGGTTTTGGTTTCCCATACACCCCTATTAGAAATCATTCATTGTCTTGTGTTTTCACTTTCATATCAATATGACTCTTGAACTTTCACTACAGGAAAACAGACGTTTTTCGGCGGAAAAATCAAGGGGGAAAAAATTCCACCAAATAATTCTGGGGGAATTCCGGCGGAAATCTCTGCCGGACATAAAAAAAAAAAAATTTTAAAATCCGGGGGAATTTCGGAGGAAATTTCCCCCAAAATAAAAAATATAAAAAAATTCCAGGGGAATTCCGGAGGAAATTTACCCCGAAAAAACAAAAAAATAAAAAATATTAAAAAAATTCCAGGGGAATTCCAGAGGAATTTTCCCGCAAAAAATTCAAATAAATAAATAAATCCGGCAAAAATTTTCATCTAATTTTTTTAATTTTTTTTTCTGAATTTTGGTCGAATAAGATATTTATTCTAGATTAAAAAATGTTTAACAAAATTAAGCATAGCCTAATAGTAGGTTTATAAGTCTCTCATTCGAAAGGTCTAAGGTTCAAATCTTATTAGATGCAAAAAATTTTAAATTTTTTCCGAAAAAGTTTCCAGTGGAATTTTAAAAAATCCATGAAAACTCTGGTGGAAAAATTCTGTCGGAATTTTTTTTTTTCTGAATTTTGGCCAATTTACGTATTTATTATAAATTATAAAATATTTAAGCAAGTTTAGGCATAGCCTAATGGTAAGGCAATAACTCTCCTATCTCAAAGGTCCAAGGTTCCAACCCCATTATATGCAATGGTAATTTTATTTTGTTACAATTCTTTTTTTGTAAAATTCTATATGTAAATACATGTCCTTATTAACTATTATTATTTATATTATATTTTTTTTTGGCAATTCTGTTTTCGCAAAAGTAACATACTATATATATATATATATATATATATATAAGTTTAATAATTGGTATACATATGCTTATGTAGTATATAAGACATGTTTATATAGTATCAATACTATCTTTTATCTATTGTTACTCATACTATCTTTTAATTATTTATAATATATTTATTGGTATACATATGCTTATATAGTATATATAATACATATTTTTATATAGTATCAATGCTATCTTTTAACTATTGTTATTTATACTATCTTTATTTATTTATAATATATTTATAGGTATAAATATGTTTATATGGTGTGTGTGTGTGTGTGTGTGTGTGTGTCTGTGTATATGTTTATACAGTATTGATGCGGTCGCTTTTTAGTTCGACCACGTGTTGGAATATGACTTGCTCCGGATGGTAATGCTGGTGGCCCACCTGTCAAAGAGGGAGGAACGCACGTGAGACTAGCCGATTTTGCCCCAACGTAGGCTCTCCGACGCTCAAGTCAGTTAAAGCAAGTGTGGAGAAGATGATGAATAATGAATATGATATTCTTGTTTTGCAAGTAAGATAATTTAGAGAGTGAATGATTGTTACCCCTTACGTAGAGAGCCAGTTGTTATTTATATGAGAGATCTCCTGAAGTGACATGGATGATGGGGGTTAGTCAACCTCTCTGACGTGTGAGGTACAAGTGGACGTGCTTTTTGTCTCTTTTTGAACTCAAAAGCCGGCTGACCATACCTCCTCATTAATGAGAGGTCCAATTAGCATTTAATATATATCTTAGGCATTTATAATCAAGGATTGTATTTATGACAGGGCATTTAATGCGCTGGAGACCGATGGGATAGACTCATGTGTCACTGGGGCGTGTTAGGTGGCAGTAGGTATAAGGTACGTCACCAGTCGCCAGCTAGACTTCGCCGGTAAGTTTGGCAGAGGCTAAGTATGGGGTTTACGCTCTTGACACAACCGCGTTCGAGGGCCCCTCAAGCCATTAAACTGCCGATGTTTTAGCGCCGTGGGCGCAGCTTATGGGGCCTCGAGGATTCTAGGTGTCCCCCGTGGCTTTTTAGACCTAAGTCTCGGATTAAGCCAGCAGGGGAATGCCTCCCTCCTCGTGCCTTGCGCATTGGGGCCCGCTCTTTAAGAAGATGCACTCTCGAGGACCTTAGGTCACTCCAAGGGCATCGGTTCTCACTCTTGGTAAGATGGCTTAAAACCTCACGAGCGAGGGCAACCAGGCTTAAAACCTCGTTTGAGGGCAACCTATGTAATCGAGGGCTCAGTGGTCCCATCCCGGCTGACGTGTCGAGACGAGGTGGCACTTGCTACATCAAGTATATATAATACATATTTTTATATAATATCATTGCTATCTTTTAACTATTATTATTTGTACTATCTTTAATTATTTATAATATATTTGTAGGTATACATATGTTTATATGGTGTGTGTGTATATATATATGTTTATATGGTATATATATGTCTATATAATATATATAATACGTATTTTTATATAGTATCAATGCTATCTTTTAACTATTATTATTTATACTATCTTTAAGTATTTATAATATATTTATAGGTATACATTTGTTTATATGATATATATATATATATGTTTATATAGCATATATAATACATATTTTTATATAGTATCAATGCTATCTTTTAACGATTATTATTTTTACTATCTTTAATTATTTATAATATATTTGTGGTATATATATATGTTTATATATATGGTGTGTGTATATATATATGTTTATATAGTATATATAATACATATTTTTATATAGTATCAATGCTATCTTTTTAACTATTATTATTTATACTATCTTTTAATTATTTATAATATATTTATAGGTATACATATATTTATATATTAATTAAAATAAGAATAATGAAACAAATATATAATACGTATAAAACAAAACAAAACTTATCACAATTTCAAGGAATAGTTTGGTGGTAGAATGCTTGTCATTCAACTTTGAGGTCACGAGTTCAAATCCTGGCAGTTGCAGATATTTGTTTTTTTTGGGATACCATTCCAGTGGTGGCAATTGGCGGCAGAGGTAGTGGGAGATCTCGGGGCGGCGGAGGCGGTACAACAGCGAGTCCAACGGCGACAACAATGATGGAGGTTTCCGTCCGGCGAAAGATTTCACCCGAATTCCCCTAGATAAGATTCTAGCAGTCCGGCGGAATATTCAGCCAGATTGCTATTCGGGGGAATTCCGGAGGAATTCCGCCCCCCGGGGGCGTTTTTTCTGACGGAACAATTTCCGTCAGAATTCCCCCGGAATTCTGCTAGAAAATGTCATTTTTCCTGTAGTGTTTGAGCAAAATTATATGTTAGCAGGCAGCCGCCATAGCATAGCTAGGCCTCCTCTATCTCGCTCATGTTCATTAATATGACAATTCACTGCAATTGAGTTGTCAAAAACCAACTCATGTCCGATTCGAACAATATCATTCAAGTATAATCTAGTTTTACATATGAATATAATATATAGGTCCTTTTGTAAAATGATAGTCCGAAGATGTTCAATGATGCGAGGGTTCCCAAACCCCTGCCCATTCCAAGTCATAATTGACATTTAATCCTCGTGGCGTTGGGTATGTAGCCCAACCTCCGTGTTCATCACAATATCCATCAGGCCCTCCAAACGAGTTCTTTTAGTCATTCCAGATTCGTCCAGTACTTCAATCTCCCTTTTTCTAGTATGTCCTCTCACCACCATCTTTAATTCTCTGAGGGATGTTGTGGTTCCGAAGTCTTCCCTTGTAATTCTCTTGAATGTTTTCCTATTAGAATTCAGCCCCAAAGAGTCTTTGTTGAGTGAGACATTCACGTTGCTATCATAATTGATTTCAATTGTGTTGTTATGGTCCACAATCCCACGTAACAAATTTTTTGTTGAGTTATCAGATGTTCTAGTGACTAAAGAGTCTTGTGCCACTTCACTCTCCACCTCAGCATTGGAATATCCATTTTATCGAGATATTTCTTTTCCTAAATCTAAAGACTCCTCTTGGGTCGGGGAGTCATAGTCCCCTAAATTTAGGGTTTTGTTTCCTTCATTACCACTAGCCATCCTTATCACGATTTTAGAATTCGATTTGATTTGATCTTTTGCTTGATTATCTATTATCTCCTCTCTATCTAGACTCTTGTCCCCGTACGTTACCGCGCCATTCCTCCTTTCTACAGCAAAATATTTATGGTTAGCCCCCCTTCACCTATAGTACATAAAGCTTGCCAGAACCAATATCTCCATTAATCCCTAAGAGCAAGTATCACTTCCTTGATCCAGCATGCATAAAGTTTCCATAGGGCATTGGTTCCGTGTGGACAGGCAAGTGACTACGGTCCTGGCAAGAGGTTAGGACATGTCCCACATGGTCGCAAGTGTGGTAGAATTTTGCAAGGCGTTCATACTAGAACTAAATCCAGTGACCCCCTAATCCCGTCAGGTTGATGAACTTTCCCCTGGCCAATGGTCTGGTAAGATCAAGTCGGACTTTTATTCGGATTCCACTCTCCTTCACTTTCGATCCCAATAATCCAGCCATAGCATCCCCAAGCTTATTCTTAATGTCCTCCCTGTCACATATTTTAGGGATATTCGCCACCCGAATCCAATACAGAGAAAAGGACAAGTCAAGGTTCTCTAACAACTCGATGTGCTCGAACTCCTCCATGATCACCACTAGGTCTTCATAGATCCAAGGACATCTCTCTAAATTTTTTGCTTGTCCTTCTCTGATGTTAACTATATCAAATACAGATTTGGGCTCAAGTCTAGAATGGAGAATTTCTCCTTCAATTTTCAGATCCTCTTCCAGGCCACCTTGAATTTTTCTTTCACATACGCCTTGCACTACCAGATTGTACATATTAATGCATGAGGACTTTCCTTTTTTAGATCTGTAGTGGAGTGAGTACAGACTGAAAGTTTGCATAATTCGTCCTCCAGCAATCCCTCATCCAGATCCACAATCTCTCTCTTAACCTACCATCCCCAACCTCACCCAATAACTATAAAAAGATCATGTTCCCGTGGCACTCGTCTGTTTACTTGGAGAGCACTCCAAAGAGAGAGAAATTACTGTGGTTTTTATGGGGAGCACAACTTTTCCTGGCAAAATAGTATTTATTGGTTAAAAAGGCTATCAAAGTGAATATACCTACCATGTTTGCTTACCTTGCGTCGTCTCAATATTCTATTCATTGTAACAGATACCCCCCATTTTACTCTTTCCTAAAAAGAAAATTATCAAAATTTAAAAGCACAGTCTATTTAATATTTAGCAGTTTTCTATAACTATTTGTATATTTTTAATAACTTATACAATTTTTATTTTAAGAAATTTGTAACTTTTTGCAGTCCTAATTTCTTTATTTTAAGGAAATGTTATTAAGCTTTTTAAAAAGGATATATTTAATGCTGTTAGAGGGGACGACTAATCATTACTCGCTGTGCAGGCACCCTCCTGTTTGGGAAAATTCTTATTCGGATGTTTGAACCCCACCATGCACCTAATAATTCAAATAAATTGATTAAACAGAATCCAAATCCAAATTTTTATAAAATGCTAAAAAGAAAAATTATGGGCAAGATGCCCATACAATCGCATTAATCCCAATCAAAAATGACCTTGATATTTTAAGCTAAGTAGACCGCAAATCAATAAACCGAGCGTATGATGGGAAAAATGTATTTCGTTGATCGATTAAGAAAATGAAGTCAACCAAAAAATGATATCAATAATTGAGAAATTCAAAACTCAATCCCAATAGCGCAAAATATTGGATATTATTGTTAGTGAACCTTATCAAAGGCACAAAACGAGTTTACAAGGCGACACCCTGAAAAATTGTGTAAATTTGAGCCCATCGCACCTAAAAAATTGTGTATTGACTATCGACCAATTGTAGTTGTACTCTCTCTCCCCCCCCCCCCCCCCCCCCCCCTCTGTCACTCTCTCTCTCTCTCCCCCTCTCTCTCAATGTGAGACGAAAAATAAATTAAAGAAAATAATGATAATCATCCTCTCAAGTACCTTCATAAAACAAGATATAGGCCTCACAGCGCATAACCTCTTCCAAAGAAGCCTCACGCACGTATGCATCACTGGCATGATACCAAACACAGTCTCCGTGGCTTTTAGCACCTCTTACATATGCAACATAATGCCCACCCCTCATCGTTCCTAAATGCTCCACCACCCCGACCAGCCGATACTTGAACACATCTCTGTCGGCACATCTGTAGATAAAACTCAAGAGTATCACAACAGGACCCTCAAACTGGAGCAAAGGATTTACACCATTTTTTGCATGTTTAATTTGCATGCAAGGATGAGACGTGATAAATAAGGAGTGCGATGATAGTAAACAAAGGTTAGGACTTACTGACGAATCATTTCCTAACCAAAACATATGAAGTAAACGTACCCTATATTTGTATATCAGAGGATTAAGAATAAGAGATGGGTTGCAAGGGCTATGAGATAAGTAGGAGCAACATACTACAGATAATGGTCCGAAATTTGGGAGCAGCCCAATAGCTGCTGATTCCCAATGAGCAGCTCTATGATAACAACCAGGTATGGCACATTTCCTATCAAAACTTAGCAATCAATTCATTAATCAAGAAACTTGAGGTAAATTTAATAGTATTCATGGCTTTGATAAAGAACAGAACAGCAATTGGGGAACAAGTTTACTTTAGAAGAGGGGAACTGAAAACCCATTGCACAACAAAACAAATCACATCCAAATAACCAGCAAGAACTATGAAGTCTCTATCTACATGAAAAGTTCACTCAAAAAGCAAAGAAAAACTGAAGCTAAAGATGCATATAGCATACATATTCCACTCATTGAGAACATCGAAACTGATAAATAAATAACCGTAGTAGCAGCGCTAAAGCAAAAGGCGAGAAGGATTATCCATCAACTAACAAAAAGTGAAGAAAACATGAATTCAAAAGTGGAATTGTACCTGGGATCCAAGTATGGTTTGAGATCAATTGTCTCTCGGAAATTCACATGGCCATTTAATTTACTCAAGCGCCCTCGAGCATCTTGGCTGAACCTCTTTAGATGAATTGTCAAGATAGAAGGAGCCTTATTGATGAGTACACTCTTAGTTGCATCTCTCTTCACTTTCAAATCCTTCGACTCTGCCTCCTCTTGCTCGCTTAATTCTGACTCACATTTCGCAGAAAGTACACTGCTTTCTGCACACCCATCTTTATCAGATTCACATCCTCCAATGCAAGGACTAGGATTCTGATAACTTGAACATTCTGATGGACCATGACATGCATTTATCGTCTGTGGTTCTGTGTCCTCTGGCTGCACACCAATCACATTTACATTAGTTTCTGGATGCTTTTGAAACATGCATTTCCCATTTTCGTAAATCTCCCTGCTTTGTGGCGGTGATGTGCCCTCAGAAGGATCCATTACATCTTTTTCCAGGACTTCATTTATACTTTGCACTTCGTTGCAATTTTTCCCAACATCAATTAGACCACTTGGACTTCCATCCTCACAACCATTTGACATAATTTCCGAAATAGGCATTTGAGATTTTCTCCTTGATTTAGTTCTTCGTTCTCGTAAAATTTTTGAACAATTATCACATTGCCAGGCATGTTCATCCTTGGAAAGAAGCTCTGGCTTCGTAAAAAAAGCCAAACAACTCTCAACGGACACAGGAGCATCAGCATCATCAACCTCATCTGGTTCAGACTCGCTGCTATTTCCAGTAACTCCATTTTTAGGGATACCACTTGTCTCAGAAACAGGATTGTCTGAGGGCTTCAGTTCACAGGACACCTCAGGTTCATTAAATAAATCTCCAAATCCATCAAAATCTAAGGAATCTTGTTCATTACCAACCGCTGCAGATGATATTTCAACACTAGCCGAAGCATCTTCTTTGTCTGGACGCAATGCAAGTCCAGAATCCACTATCTGTGAAGTGTTTTCACCGTGCCTTCCTGAATTGTTTGAATCTTTAGAACAAACTTGATTGCATGAATCCAAGCTATGACCCATATCAGCACCAAGCTGAACAACTCCCTCAGTTGAAGAACCTTCAGGTATGTCTCTCTGGTTTAATTCTGGTTTTATATTTTGCTTAGAACCATCAGGTATGTCTCTCGCATTTAATTGTGGTTTTACATTCTGCTTGTCCTCAAACTGGGAAAAGGCAATTTGTTGTGCTAATACAACTGGGTCAACATTATAATGTTCAACATTACCTAAGGAGGTTGTTGCAATGACATTTGCTAAACTACTTCCAATACTAGCATCCAAAGCAAGGGACAATGATACATCATTCTGTAGAACATCTTCACTTGAAAAACCCTGGAGTCCTGGAATTTCATCACCTTCTGGGGCTATATCAATATCGTGTGGGACTGGAGTTGGCTCAAGGTAGTCCAACCATGCACAACTATCCAAAGAGGTTGACTGCTCTCCAACATTCTCAACCACTTCGTGGTTTCGGGGCTTCTGAACAGCTGAAAGATCGTCAGCTGTAAAACCCATATCAACAGCTATAGTATTTGGATCCGTGGAATCTGAACATGCATTATCACCCGTAAAAGCCGTATCAAGAGATATATTGTTTGAATCAGTGGAATCTGACAATGCATTATCACCTGGTAAAGGCACAAATCGCTGTACTGGTTGTGCTATAGACTGAACTTCACCTAAAGAGTTGCTCCCAGTCGAATGGTCAGAAGCACTTCCTCGTGGTAGATTATTTGCTTCTTTGCTAATTTTAGAGAGACTCCTCCCACTTCTCTTGGGAGGCAATTTTGGTTTCTTGCCCCGAGTGACATGTTGGATCCTTCTGGCTGGAGGCTTCTTGGTAGGAACTGGCAATGAGAGATCCAGAAATGGTTCATAAATAGTTGAGGAGTGCCCACATTCCAAACAACTAACAGTACTCGAAAGCTGTCCACCAAAGATGGCATCCACAAATGTTGGATCAGTGACTGGAGCCTGAGAAGGTTTGGTATGCTTTCTTGCACTCAATTCTTCAGTGGACAAACCATCAAGCAAACATCTAAGCAACTCGTGACTATCATGTTGCTGATATCCCCTGAACTGGGGAGCCTTGGTACAAAGACTACCAAATAGGGATCTAGGATTGATCGCACTTCTTAAGCCAGCTTCAGCACTAGTTTCGAGGAAATGCTTTCTCAGAGAAGCACTAAGAGGACCAACAGACTCATCTAATTTAATAAAATAATCTCGTAAGCTATTTAGAGCTAATAGATTCTGCATGATCGAATTAAAGAAACATGTATTCCCCATATTGACTAAACCTCTTATTGAAAAGCCAGCTCTTCCATTTGCAACAGTGTTTACAGAGTAATCTGATTTTACTGAACTAGTTACGCTACCACTTCCAAACCAAAGTTCCTCAACATCTACAGCGGATCCTTCACCTGGTTGCCCTTTCAAAATTTTCACAACCTCATTTAAAACCTCTTTATGCCTGTCATCAGACTTTTCAGCAGGAATTAGTTTATTGCATGGAAAACACCAAAGTAGCTGATGATTTTCATAATGGACCACTAATGGATGATGGTTTTGTTTTGCATGCCGAACAGCATGGCTCTGAGGTGTAGTTGGCAATCCAACACCTCCACATGAAAAATGTCCACATTCCAAACAAATCCAAATTGCTTTTGACTCAGATTTTGAATTTGTTCCTCCTTTTTTCCCATGTTTACCTTTTCCCTTCTTTGCTCGTCTATCAGCAACATTTCCCCGACAATCTTCGCACTTAATGGATTCTGTAGACCCAAGTTTGGCAGAAAGTTTATCCACATTGATTCCTCTATCAATGTGGGGGCACAATTCTCTATCTTTAATACCTGAAACTCCATCAGCAATTTCAGCATTGCTCATGCCTTGCTGGGGTACAGGTTTTGGAGACGTAGAGGGGCCTCTTTTCTCTTTCTGACCACTTCTTGCTTTCTTCTTGACTTTTTTCCCCATTATTGCCTAAAAAATATTCCAGAAAATGAAAACCATAAACACTGACTGAAATTTGTAAAAACAAATTGACCAAGAAGAAAAAAGCATATATAGCTCAAAACGAGGTCATATAATTTTCAGCAACAGAAAACACAAAACAAAGCGACTTAGAAATCAACCCAAAACAATAAGCTACAATTCCAACAGAAAGTGGGAAAGGGAACCTGAAACCTATTCTAGAATTTCATTGGTGTATGAAAATTTCAGCCTACACACCCACAAACAAAAGGTAAAATAAATGCAAAATGAAACAAAAATTAACGAGCAAAATAATCAACCGCTCAGGGAATTAGTGATGTTCAGAAACCAAGGTCTCCAGAAGACAAAACCATAAAGATCGAAATTTTTCTAGAGGTATCAAGATTGAATATTACTATTACTTTTCCTGCATCGATCTATTTAGTTATTCCTATCAGCATGCCATCTGAAATTCAATATTAAACAAGACCGAACAGAAATGACACAGGACAAAAAGTTCACTGCATCGGCATAAAACCGAGAAACAATTAAAACAAATTAAAAAACAGAACACAAAGATTGAATTAAATAAAGAAAAAGCTAAATCAAACTAGAAACAACCATATGAATCCGACCGACAGATCTCACAGGCTGGGTCCAGAGGCTGCTCAGCTGGAGACTCTTAATGGAGTCTGCTTAGCATAAAAGCCCTAATGTTCTATATAAGAGGTTTCTATTTAGGCAATTCCCCTACTAAAACCAAGTTTCTCTCACCTTGCTCAGATATAATACAGAACATAGCGTGCTTTGTCTTACAGACAGTATACATTTTACAGAAAAAGCATATCACAACAATTTGGTGATAAATATAATAGAATTACAGTTATGGAAGAAACCCCACATTAACACAAGAATGTATAATTTCCATATGAAGAAAGCGTTCATATGGCCCATAAACTGACAGAGAGCAACAATACAAAAAAATAGAATAAAGTCAGAAAATTACTGCATGGATCTCAACAATTCCTTCACTAAATATTAATAAACACATCGATAAATGAATGAAGACCTACCTTCTCCCCTTCTTTTTCTGTTTGTTTGTCTTCCGCTTCTTTCTTCTGTCGAGGCTCCCTGATAATTCCAAAGTGATATAGTCAACTGAATAAGAACTAGAAGCAAATGAAACAATGAAATAGAGCTCTTCATAAGTTATGACATGCTATGAAACAAGGCAGATCATCATCATACAGAAAATGAGAGCATGACATTGTTCTAAGGTCCAATAAAACTCCATGACCACCACAGTTGTGATGATTATGGTTAAAAAGTGATTATGGTTAAAAACTATGTGAAACTCAATGAAATAACACTACATAGACATAATTATATTAGTGACATTTATGAGTGAGCCCAAATAACTTAGCTGTGGTATCAAATAACACTAAACTATTACATAGACAGGCTTCTAGCAATGAGAAAACACCCAAAAAAATTGCATCAGAAACAAAATGCAAGAACAGAAATGTTACCTTAATTCTTGCGGCTTCTGCTTAATCTCTTCTTGTGCGATAGATGGCTTCAGAGTCTTAGGTTTCTCGGAACTGACAGGCAGCTAAGCATAAGTAGGAGAGATTACGATGAGATTTATGCTCTACCCAGTCAGAAAAAACAGAAGTTACTGACGTATTTGAGACCATGCATATTTAATGAAACAAAATTATTCATTTCAAAATGTCTAGAAAACTAAACCAAAAATGGGTAGCTTTACTGCTGAGCAGCAAACCAACCAAGGTTCCATTTGGATGGATGGATTTGAATTAGGTATCCAGTCTTCAAATTCATTGTACTCGTTTGGCTCATTAAATATATAAATCCATGGATTTGAAATTCTCTTCTTTGTCTACTGGATTTGAAGTTCGATTTTAGATTAATTCAAATCCATTCAAATATAGTGTCATTTCAAATCCTTTGTTCAAATAAATCCACACATATATTAATGTTCTCTTTCTTTCACCTCCATTTTCTTTCCTCTCTCCATAGAGGAATTCTAAATCCATTCATTTCATATGCCCAATCAAATCCAAATCCTTCAATCCAAACACAGCCTAAAGAAATGACCTAGCGTAGCAAACTTCCACACACAATATATCAGGTAAAAAAATTTCAAGTAGCAGGAGATGCCGTTCAACCAGACAACAGAAAAGAGATTAGCTGCCAAGATTATGATTTGGCCCTTTTCAACAAAATAAATCTAAAAAATTAACTGATTCGAGTTTCCAGACAAACAAATTGTGCAATGCAAGTTCAAAAATGACAAGAGACCTGGAACCCAATATCAGGCCAACCTGGCCTTTGTCAGACTTGATCTAATTTGATTTAACTGTGGTATAGATGCAAATACATATATAAAAATATGTATATATATATGTGTGCATGTGTTTTTGTGTGACAACAACAAATAATTTATTGATACATATCAGATCTGAACTTACGTCGGGCATTTTTACAAGTATTTAGATCTAATGACGTAGCATAACATCTAGATTACTACATTTTTTTTTTTCGGAAAGATAGATTACTACATTATTAATCTGTTTAGGAACAGATAACATACGTTACATGGTGGCAAATTAACTTCTGATCCGTTGGGTATGAAAAGCACATATGGAAGGTTGACAAATCGAGTTTAGGATTTAGACTTGAAACATAGGTACACTATGACTGAATTCGTATCTCGACAATGTCGTTACCACCAGACGATCTCCAAATTAAACACAGATGATAGCGCTACTGGCCAAATATGTCTAGAAACAACTACCAAGCCCTAAATCAACACATCAGATTACAGCCATCAATTCCTTGGGCCTCGGCATCCTAAATACCAGCAATGAATTCTGAAATTGGCGTAGAAAAGAGGTGTGTAAAGTCCTTTAAACTTTTTAGTGATTGTCATTCACTGCGGCCAATAGGTTTTAAATTATATTCTTTTCAACGAGACACATAAGTTGTCAATATGAAGTAGGGATGTAATGTGAGACAGGAGATAGGGGAGAGATAACTAGAAAAATATCAAGATATTTTAGATGTCAATAATTCACATCTACAAAGAAAGATTTTATACCAATGGCATTTGATCAATGGCTGGTTCATTCTCATGTTTAACTATCCAGTTTGCAGCTGCCTCTAGGCTGACATTGCCTGGAAGAAAACATGAACATAATGCTTAAATAAGTTAGTTCCAAATGTTAAAAAACGCTCATCTAAAATCAAATAAAAAAATAAATTATAAAAGAAGAAGAAGAAGATGAAAGAACAGTGAAATCCTAGTGGCTCTTTATTCGCAATCTAACACATGCCTGTGTCAATAATTTTCTACACATAATTATTTCAATCAATTCAAAATATGTGAAGTCAGAATTCAAATACCTCCCAAGTACTTACCAAAAATTAATAGATGCCAAGTGCATAAAATACAAGGTCAGAGTTTTTAAGAACCAAGAACTAAAAATGATTTAGGCTGATCGAGACGACTCCAACAGCCATGTTGGTCTAACCTTTTACTTGGAAGTTTACTAGGAGTCTATTTCTCTTTCTACCTCATTTTGCTCCCTTCCCTCGTTTGCTTATGTCGCATTATAACATTGTAGAACCGGACAGATTAACTTAAATTATTGAAAGAATTTTAAGGGTGTTCGTGTAATTAATTCATTCCTTTTTAAGTTAGATTTCACAAATTATTCTTTCTAGAAGTTCGATTCTTTACCATCTTGAAAGGGATTAACACTCAGGTTCCTCCCATAAAAGTATCGAATTCATGTACAAAAATTAATTTTAGCTCTTCTATTGTACTTCATGCTTCCTTAGTAATATTCTCTATTTTTGTATATAACACATAAATTGATATCACGAAAACAACTAAATACTCATCTCCTTCATAGCAACTGATAGGCACGTGAATGGGAATGATGAAAGCCAACCCAAGAAATATCCAGTACCAAAATTCAACCCAATCAGAGGCCCAAAGGATCTGTTCAGTCAGGTGCAGTAGCTCACTAACATCCCGAGCACCATATATTGATTTGTTATTAGAACAAGTTTCCATTTCCAAATTTGTAAGGGAAGTTTCTTCTGGAAATTTCTGGGTTGGGGGTCTATTGGAATAATTGCTTTCTTCGCAAGAGAATTTTTCAAAACTACGTACACAACTTATTCTGTTCTTAAGTTCAAACTAATTCTCACATCTCAGTTCTCAGTGAAGAATCAATTGCTACGTTATGGCAGGAGTGAACTAACAGACACCCCCACACGTAAACGACTAATCTCAACAAACCCAGTACTCGAGCAGTAAGAAAAAGACCAAAAACAAAATCAGATTTCTCCATGACTATGACCATACAGAAACAGCCCTTCCTTAACATTGGAGCATTTGTAATATACCAAATGAAATTTTATCCGTGCGAAAACACACACACTATATGCTTCAAATATATTACTCCTGTGCCCCCACTTGACAACAAAGAAAAAAACAACAGAAACATTAATTCCAACCAGACAACAATATCACAAATAAACAGAATTTCTTTCACCAAGCAAATCTAAGCAGAGCATGTAATTTTTTCCCCTAAATCCGAACTTTCAGCATCCCCATCAACATGAGACATACAAGAGGCGCTCTATACGAATGCATACACCAACCCTAAACAAGTGCATGTACAATAAAATACATAAAGACGAATTGCGGGGTTGCGGTTAGGGTATATTGTTTGACCTGCTAAGACTTGGGAAGCTGTTTTGGCATATGTTTCGATCATCTGTTTGCAAATAAGCTTGTAATCCTTTGCTTAAATCAGCTTGAACTTGCTATCAGATCCTTCCAAGATAAAATCTCGTCGGTGGGTCTCCGGATCACACAACATGCGCCAAGATGCTAGTGGGCGGAAGCGGACAACGTAGAAGAATACGGCCGAGGTCTAGTGGTGAGGGGTGAGGCCGCCAGCGGGGGCGGAGGAAGGCGGCGGAGAGAGAGAGCAGAGGTGAGTGTTGCTTTTCGGATTTCAGGGATGGTGTTTTTATTAACTTTCCTCGGCGAAAAAAGAAAAAATAAATCGCTGTGTCTTGTTTATTAATTGGAATGAGTTATAACCGTCCGATCAGACAAAATCCTATATGAACGGTGACTAATTTCTGATGAAGTTAATACGGCAATGAGTCTTTCGGCGCCCAGGATCCAATCCAGGCCGCTCTATGTGCCCGCAACCCGATAACAATTGGCTAGGATTAGGGATATCAAAGAATCATGTCGATTTGAATGAAGTACTGTCGTTTGATTTGAATTTTTCTCCGAATTTTAAATTTTATTTGAATTTAGTTTGATTATTAAATGAGTCAAGTTTAAAAGAATTTTAATTGAGCCAAATTTGAGTAATCTAATATTATTTCACATATATTATTATATTTTAATTAATCGAGTCGAGTTCAACCCAATTATTACACATATATTACTGATGAGGTCGTAATCCATCCCACATCGAGTGGAAACGAGGTGCTTGAGCGCCTTATAAGCGTCAGGTCCTTTCCACAGCTTGGACGCATTTTGAAAACCCCCTAGCCTAATGGTTCGCCGTCTTAATGGCCAGTAGGAGGGACAATATCTGGGCTGGAGGCCACCGGGTGGAGATCAGATATGGGTTCATCATATGACGCCCACCATGGGGCCTGAAGGGTCCCAAGCCCCTCGTCTGATGATGAGGTCGTAATCCGTCCCATATCGAGTGGAGACGAGGTGCTTGAGCGCCTTATAAGCGCCAGGTCCTCTCCACAGTTTGGACGCGTTTTAAAAACCCCCCTGACCTGATGATTCGATGTCTTAATGGCCAGTAGGAGGGACAGTATTTGGGTTGGAGGCCACCGGGTGGAGATCGGATATGGGTTCATCAATATACATGCATATATTTATGTTCACTAATACTATAATAATTTAAAGGTACTATCTTCTTATCCACAAATGATTGTCTCCTCTATGTCACGTGATTGGTGAGTTGATCAATTTATCAATATTGTTTGTTCTAATTAAGAGACTTGCAGAACTTATTGGGCCTTGCACAAAGTACAATTAATTGGGAAAAAAAGTAATATAAAGAATTTTTTATTTTAGTTGAATTTATCAATTTACTTAATTGTGGACCACCTTAATATACTGAAAAAAAAAATAACAGATTCCAATTGTTTTTAATTTGAAAATTACATGGTAGGAAACACTACCAATGCTTTTACAAAAGATTATTTGTCATAAATTTCCTATGTTGGAACTATTAAAAGAAAAATGATTGTTGATAGTTAGTCAGCCAATCCACACACATTAACCCTGTTGGATGTAATTTTTGACTACGCCACTAGATATAGACGACAGTCATGCCAACACTATTATTGAATCAAGGAATGCAAGTTTCTTTGAATAAACATTTTCTTGAAAGAAAAAAAAAACAAAACTTAAGAGACAAGTCCTTCCAAAAGGACAAGAGAAGATCAAGAGTTAGAACTAAATGATGATTTGCCAAGACAAAGCAAGGGAGCTAGAGTGGCTAAATCATTTGGTTCCGACTTTCTAACTTTTATGTTGGAAAATGAACGGCGTACATTTAAATAAACGATGTCAATTCCTAGGGCTCGTTTGTGAAAAGAGATCAATAAACCTCCTTACATATTTTTTTAAAAAATAAAATAAAACCAAAATACACTCACTCAATCAAAGATCCATTACAATTTTAGTTTTTTTTTTAATCTTGCTTTTTATACTTTGTCATTTTTATTTTAAGGTCACTTACATCTACATATACATTGAATTTAAAGTTATATTTTTTAAATTAATTGAAAAAATCACAATATATTAATTATCTATTTTAAATTTAACCAATAATTACTATTTAATACTTTAAATAATCATGATTATTTAAAGTTTGAAATTACTTTAGCTATAGAAATTCTTCACACATTTAAATAAGAAACTTCCAATTTTATTTATTATTTTCCTTTCTCTCTCTTTTTCCTATTTCTTCACATTGGTGGTAGTAAGGAGGGCTTCTCTTCTCTTGCCTCTGGCAACGATAACCGACGCGAATAGGAGAAAGAGAAGAGAAAAACAATAAAGAAGAAATAAAAATAAGAATTGGTGAGGGAAAATGACATGTCTTTGAATGAGTTTGGTGTACACCAGTGACTTACTTGTACATCTTCAATTTTAGGCGGGGTCAAACATAATTAATCAAACATTGAATATTCTCTATTATTTCATCAAAAACACCATTCGGGCATAGTATAATAAGTTAATTTAAATATCGATTAGTACATTAAATTAGAAAACTAAAAACCCTATTTCTAGGCTCAACACAAACCCTTAGAAAATTAGTATATAAAATTAAAAAAAATGATACATTTATTAATTTATATAACAAAAGGTATATAAATTGGTTATATGTATATATTTATATTTATTATGTATATTAACAATTTATATGGATATATATACATATACTGTAAAAGGTGGTCGCTGGTCGTGGGACATTTTTGTAGAGAGGGATATATAAAATGTTCTGAAAACCGGACCGGACACCGAACCGGCGGCCTTACTGGTTACCGGTTCGACCACCGGTTCAACCGGTGTGACGTCATAAATATGTAATAATTATTAAATTAATTTTTTATATAAAAAATCATAAATACATAAAAAAGAAATTAGAGAAAACCCAATAATAATAATAATAATAATAATAACCACCAAACAAGAAATTTACCTTACTATTTATTAAAAATCCAACTCATCATTCATTTTAAAAATTCAACTCCTAAGAGCAAATTCAAAATATTGAAGTTAGCCATCTTTTTCGATTATGAAACAAAAATTACAATAGTAAATTTATATAAGAAAATAAAACTAGAATTTTTGCCATATTGAAACTAGTTATTAAAAAGAGGGGTGAAATTGAGGGAATATAGCTAAAATTTTGCCAAAAAACACAATAATTGAAAAAATAATTATACTTACTAGTTTATTAGAAAACAACAATTGGAATTTTTGTCATATTAAATTAAAATTGTACTTACCATATTGTAACAAATTGCATAAATTGAAAATTTTCCCTTATTAAAACATATTACATAAACTGAAATTGGGGGACAAAACATAAATAAAAAAGAGGGCTGAAATTTGGGGAAAAAAGAAAAAAACAGAAAAATTTGGGGGACAATTCTGATCTCGAAAAACAGGAAAAAAAAAAATTCGGCCTGCCAAACCGGTTCGACCGATTTTTTACCGGTTTTTATTGGTTCTAGGCGGGCCGAGTCACTCCCGGTTTTGGGGGCTAGTTCGGACCAGACTAGGCGCCGGTCACCGGTCGGACCGGCCCGATTTTGAAAACACTGGATATATGGCTTGATCAGTGGTGGGACGATAAGATAGGGTGAGATGGTATAATTAATTAATTATATCAATCAAATATGTATAAGGAGGTGAGGATTTAAAAAAAGAAAAAATAAATTAAGAATAAAATGAAAAAGATTAAGATTTTATTGTATTTCCAAATGTATATATTTAATTAATTGTATCAATCAAACCTGTAAATAAACACTTTTGCATTCATAATAAATATTGAGTAATTTTTTATTTATGGATATCAAAAAGTTAATACGTTTCATGTAGAGTAAATCCGCATAGTTCTCTCATTATTCTATATCATCTCCTAATTGTATAAAAAAAAATATCATTCCTAATTAGTCCTTCCAAAATTAAGGCAAAATATTCTTATCAAAGGAAGTTTTGATATTAGTCTCAAACGGAACAACTTGATAGTCTTTTGAAATTGAAAAACAACCAAATTCAAAGAAAAAAAAAATTATAATATAAGGAATATCAATCTTTAAAATAAAGTTTTCTAAGAAGCAAACTTTTAGATTTAAAATTAAGATTTATTATCTTATAAAAAAAATATTAAGATTTCTTAAATTTTAATCGATAAGAAATTAGATATCTTTTAAAAAAAAAATACATCTTTGTTGATTTGATTTACTGTAATATGTCCAATGGTCTTTTTTTTTCCGTGTATATAAAAATATCTTTTAGTTTATTTTAGTGAATTGACCAAATATAAGGTAAATTAAATATATCATTCGATTCTATGTTGTGGAACATTTGTTTGTAGAATGTTTTATATTAAGTTGATCTATTTTACCATTTAATGACAAAATATTGATACATGTCATAAAATTAGGCTTATACTCGTTGCAAAGTTTAATAAAGTATTCCGTTATATATAATAGAAAGAACATAGAATATACGCGGTGTATGTGCTTGTTATTTTTAAATGGTGTACGTGCAACGTGTATCTGACATTTGAAGGAAGCATTGTGTTTGACACGATATATGACATGTGTACAAGTGGATTCAATATTATAGATCAATTACATCTTTGAACATCTCATTAAAAAAAATAATAATAAATCTGAACAAAGTTTATTCTCTTATATATTTCGCAAAATTTTTTAGCTTTTCCTTCAATTAGTTACAATAATAATAAAATATATGATATGCAGTGATTAATTCAAATATAATCTAAAATTGTTTGAAATTTTCAAAATAAAACTTCTAGAGGATCGTATTTCGATTTGATTCCCATTTGTCTGTATCCTTTATTTATTTTTGAGATGAGAAATTTTTTAATTTAGGTAAAGGGAAAAAATAAATTAAAACCCTACCTATTCTTTGCAGCCCAAGAATCACATAATATTTCAAAAGTTTTATGATTAACGAAATGCTAAAAACAATAAATTATTATGGTTGAGGAGATTTTTTATTTGTTACAAAATATTTGCCGGTGTGAAATGTGACTTGACCTAATATTCTTCTCCTTGGTCCCCGAGTTTGTCAAGGACAAAATAGTCATTCTACTTCCTTCTTGGGGGCATAAACGTCATAAGACAAAACAAAAATATCTTCCGAGAAACCTTGGCGGGCGTCGTGTATAAATAGGCAGCTCATGCCCACCCATAAATCTCAGGTGCCGCTTTTGAGTTTTGACTATAGACAATTCTCTTAGCTACTCTGTGGGTATAATTCTCTTGCTTTCTGGATGTATCTAATTGCTTTTCCGATGTTTTGATTTAATTTTTCGTTTTTTTGGTTGTAAATAGTTGTGATTTTTCGAAATTTTTGATGAATTTGGGGCTTTATTTTGCATGTTTTTTGAATATTTGGAATGAATATATGCTGCTTTGAATGATGATCACGATGATGGCGTTGGAATTATTTCGGAATTTTTTGATTGTTTTGTAATTTTCTCGTGGTTTAATCGTATGGATTTTATTAGTTTTACCAAATAACTTTTTTATATTCTGTTAAAAGATGTTAACTAGGTGTGATACTGTTGAAACTGAATTTGAGAAAAAAGAGTTGTTGATTGCTAGGCATGTTCTTTTTTTTCAAATTACTAGTTGCTGGTTTTGTTTGACTGAATATTAGGGTTTTTGCCCTGTTTTACCCCAAGATTTTTGTTTCTGTTATAATTTAGATTTTGCTGTTGTAATCTCCTATTAAAATTGATGTTTCTTCTCATTGTTCTTGGAAAGAATCTTTATAAATTATAATTCTTTTGTTCAATTCGACTTTAAAGTGCTCTAGTCCTTAGTTTTAGAAGCTTTGATTGTTTTCCTATGTATATTATTTTGCTAATCTTATTTGGAATTCTTGTTTGGTTTTTCTTTTATAAGTATTTAGGTTTGCTATTACTTAAGAGCTAAAACATGGGTAAGGAGAAGCTTCACATCAACATCGTGGTGATTGGTCATGTCGACTCCGGAAAGTCAACCACCACTGGACATCTCATCTACAAGCTTGGAGGAATTGACAAGCGTGTCATCGAGAGGTTTGAAAAGGAAGCTGCTGAAATGAACAAGAGGTCCTTCAAATATGCCTGGGTTCTTGACAAGCTCAAAGCTGAACGTGAGCGTGGCATCACCATTGATATTGCCCTATGGAAATTCGAGACTACTAAGTATTACTGCACTGTGATTGATGCCCCTGGACATCGTGACTTTATTAAGAACATGATTACTGGTACTTCCCAGGCTGACTGTGCTGTGCTTATTATCGATTCGACCACTGGTGGCTTTGAGGCTGGTATCTCGAAGGATGGCCAGACCCGTGAGCACGCTCTTTTGGCTTTCACTTTGGGTGTGAGACAAATGATCTGCTGTTGTAACAAGGTATGCCTTTTGTGTTTTTTGGGTTTATGTGTTCTCTTGTGTGAAGCTTACATGCTTATCTGATCATCTGTTTGTCCTATTTTATGGATGTGATTCCCCTTGATTTACCTATCCCATGTTGATCTTGAGGAGGCTTTGGTAAATTGAAGAGGGGTTATCCTTCATCATGGACAACAGTTTATATGCATTCAGGATTGTAGTTCAATTGGTGAGAGCCCACCCTTTTTGGGTGGAAGGTACGGGTTCGACTCCCGTCAGTCCTGATAATGTTTTAAGTATGAGATTACTGCTTTTTATGTTGCTCTTTGTGAACCATTCTGTGCAACTAGTCAATTTTCGACCTTTTTGGTTTTGGCTCTAGTCTTGCTGGATCGTTACCAAAAATATATATGCATATATAAAATAAAATAAAATCTGAGACTATATGTTTATGCTCATAATTCTGCTTCTTTATATTTTTTATTCGGAAAGCAACAAATCATGCATATTGTTGTGTTTTCAAGTAAACTTGGCTGCAATATATTTGAAGTTTGATGTCATTCCTTTTCTGAAATTTTTCTGTGGCAACGGTGGTCTGCTTGCCTTGTCTTTGTGGTCCTAGTTTTTCATCTAGGATTGTATCCAGACAAAGTTTTATATGGATTTTCTGCAAGGTTAGTATAATTGGAGATTTTATGACATCTGATATGACTTGATTGATAATTATCTTTCTTGAGAATGACTTGGTCACCTTGTTCCTGCAAAAATATTGTCAGATTATCAAATTGCTCATATGTAGTGGAAATCATTGGTGGTGCACGTAGTGCACTCGTATTCATTTGCCTTTTGTCCGTTGTAACAGATGGATGCTACCACTCCCAAATACTCTAAGGCAAGGTATGATGAAATTGTAAAGGAAGTCTCTTCCTACCTGAAGAAGGTTGGTTACAACCCTGAGAAGATCCCGTTTGTACCCATCTCTGGATTTGAGGGTGACAACATGATCGAGAGGTCAACCAACCTCGACTGGTACAAGGGCCCAACCCTCCTTGAGGCTCTTGACCAGATCCAGGAGCCCAAGAGGCCCTCAGACAAGCCCCTCCGTCTCCCACTCCAGGATGTCTACAAGATTGGTGGTATTGGTACCGTTCCTGTGGGAAGAGTTGAAACTGGTGTCCTCAAACCTGGTATGGTTGTCACCTTTGGTCCTACTGGGCTCACAACTGAGGTCAAGTCTGTTGAAATGCACCATGAGGCCCTCCAAGAAGCTCTTCCTGGCGACAATGTGGGCTTCAACGTCAAGAATGTTGCCGTTAAGGATCTCAAGCGTGGCTATGTTGCATCTAACTCCAAAGATGATCCTGCGAAAGAAGCTGCAAATTTCACATCCCAGGTCATTATCATGAACCATCCGGGTCAGATTGGCAACGGTTATGCTCCTGTTCTCGACTGCCACACTTCCCATATTGCTGTCAAATTTGCTGAGCTCTTGACCAAGATAGACCGTAGGTCAGGTAAGGAGCTCGAGAAGGAGCCTAAATTCTTGAAGAATGGAGATTCGGGAATGGTCAAAATGATCCCAACCAAGCCCATGGTGGTCGAATCTTTCTCTGAGTACCCACCACTGGGACGTTTTGCTGTGAGGGACATGCGTCAAACTGTTGCTGTTGGTGTTATTAAGAAGGTTGAAAAGAAGGAGCCATCGGGAGCTAAGGTCACCAAGGCGGCAGCCAAGAAGGGTGCCAAGTGAATCGTGCAGTCTGGGATCTACTCCCATGGTGATTTCAAGCATTTATGTTATTACTATCAAAAAGAGTCGTCTTATCTTTGTCGTGCAGTTTCCAGTTATGTATGGTGTCGCGTTGGTTTTTACTTCTGTCTGAGTTTGTTGTGTTGTCCGTGTCGTGGGTTTAGGTCTCCACCGTGCGATTGTGGCTCTCAGAGTTGGGTGCTGGATCGTCGGTGGCGTGTGTAATTGAATAAGACTTATTTACTATTTTCTATATGTATATTATATGGGTTTGTGAATTGTGATATCCTTGAATGTTGGAACATAAGAGCGCTATTTGATTGTAAATTTCAGCAGTAAAAAATGAGGCAAAGAGAGAAGTAGGAAAGAAGATGGAACATAAGAGCACTATTTGATTGTAAATTTCAGCAATAAAAAATGAGGTAAAGAGAGAAGTAGGAAAGAGGAAGAAGAAGAGAAAAGGGAAGATAGAGAAAAGAGAGAGTACAGCAATAAAAAATGAGGTAAAGAGAGAAGTAGGAAAGAGGAAGAAGAAGAGAAAAGGGAAGATAGAGAAAAGAGAGAGTAGGAGAGAGATTGTTGGCAAAATACTTGCAGTAAAATGGAGAGTCCTTATACAACTTGCAAAATTAAAAGGAAAATGAAATAATATCAATTGTGCAGAAAATCTCAAAAGATTCCCGGTGAATTTGTGCCCACTATTGCAGTGTAGTGGCCGTTGGAAGTTGGTTATGCCAGCCAAGATCCTCAGCATTGGATCCCTTGAAGATCGGACGGCTGAGATCGCGCCAAGCTTCATACTCCTCCTCTTCACAACGCATTATTGAAACTACGTCGTTTGCTCTGTTTTGAACACAACGGTCATCTTGATCTAGCGATTGAGAATAATCCTCTTCCTCTCTAATCGGACAGTGACCCCCAATTCTGGGCTTCGTCTTCAGAAACATTACATGAATATTGATTGTCATCTCGATAAGATTTGCAACTTGGTAGTTTTGATTGCTTCACTGTTGAGTTTGTGCTATGGAATTTGGAAGATGACATTAAAGCAATGTTCTTTTTCATCTGAAAAGCTTGCACAAAGTGAAGTGCCTCTGGATTAATATTTTGAATCTTAGTAAATGTTATAATCGCATTAGGGGGCTATTATGAAGCTTAAGACTTAGCAACATATTTCACCGGGTCTGAGGTGCCTACGATACGCTCGCTTCTTCCTTCTCATCACTTTTTGATTAAAAGAGTCAAGACAATTCCATATTGACATACTTGTTTAAAACTTTATAATCTACTATATATATTTATTTGTGAATCATAATATATACACTCATTTTTCCATGCGAAAATAATCTCTCTCTTTCTTATATTGCTATCTCTGAATCTCATAGTCCAATTTCATTTTTTAAGTTCAAATTGATGGCCATTGTTCTTTTAATCTTTTTTCCCCATAAGTGTATATTTTTTAATGTCAAATGTTCGTAAACCATTCTAGATCCTTAGTACTATCAAGAGATTATAAATTTTTTAGGTAATGTGTTTTGATCGTATATTTTAGACATATTTTTTTTATAGAAAAATCGTGGAAGCTTGGCTTCTGAAATGATTTTATAATTCAATTTATAACTTATCATTTCATAATACATCACTATTGCACTGAAGCCCCCAACTAACTAACTAATTTCAATTAAGTTACAAGATGAAAACTTGGCTAGTGCTTGTGCGACACGATTTGCGGTCCTTGGAACGTGCTTAAACACAACCTACTCAAATGAAACTTTCGAATTAAGGATATAGTCCACATATTTGATTCTAGGCAATTTGAAGAGATTATAATTTATTTGACTCCTGAAATTTCTATGAATTTATTTTTGGAATATGAAACTACTTTTATGTGCTGACTAACACACACACACATATATATGGTTATATAAAAAAAGAGTTAATTTCATTTTTAGTCCCATAAGAAATTTGTCAATTCACATTTAGTCCCATAGGATAGGTTTTTTAGCTACATTTAGTCCCACCAATCAAATTTGACGGTCAATTTATGAAATTGGCTGACGTGTCCGACTACTAAATCCGTGTAGCATTTTTCATCAATTTATTAGATATATCGCACCTGACATGGCATTAATAAATGTATAATAAAAAATTAAAAAATAGATAAAATATTTATTAAAAATATAAATATAAATTAATTAATATAATTTATGCAAAATAACATAAAAAATTATAAAATATATGTATTAAAAAATAAATTTTCAAAAAAATAAAATACTTAAATAAAATTTATAATAAAAACACGCGCGCACACACACAAGTTCACACACACCTACAGACACACACGCACACATACCTGCACACACACAATTTCACACACAAACGCATGCACACACACAATTTCATAAACAGAAGAACAAGCACGCATATACACACACATGCACCCTTGCACGTACGCACAATTTCACACATGCGCACACACACACCCCCTTGCACTCACACACACAATTTCACATACAAAAACACACCCAAATCTAGATCTGGAACATGCACTCAATTTCACACACACGAACACACACACCTGCACGCGCATGCACATGCACACGCACGCACACACACATACCTAGATCTAGATCTGGAAGAAGATGGCGGCGGTGGTAGGAGGATGCAAGCGGCAGCACGCCGTGTTCGACCATTTTTCTGGGTTCAAATTTTGGGGATTTGAGGGGAAAGAACGAAGGGGACAGGGTGAGGGGATAGGGTTGGTTGGGTAGGGTGGGGGGTTTGAATTCAATAATTTTTTTATATTTTTTTTAATTTACATTATTTATAATATGTATTCATCCATTATCATAATATATATGCGTATTTATAATATTTCATAATATATATGTATGTATTCTATATATATATATATATATTTATATCAATTTTCTATGTATATGTTTTAAATTGTAAGTTAAATTTTTATTTTTAACATGTATTTTTTATTATTATATAAATTTTATATTATTTAAATTTTCATATATTATTTTCTATTTTTTAACTTATATTTTATATTTTGAATGAGTTAGCACCTTGTCACTGCCATGTCTGGTGCCACATACGTAAGAAAAACGCTGGAAAATGCCACAAGGATTTAATCATCGGACACGTGAGTTATTTTTGTTAATCCACTTTTAAAATTTGGTCGGTGGGACTAAATATGGCTAAAAAACCTACCCTATAGGACTAAATGTGAGAATTTTGATCCTATGGGACTATATATGAATTAGTAAATTTTCTATGGAACTAAAAATGGAATTAACTCTAAAAAAAACACGAAAAAGCAGAACAAAAAAGTATTTTGAAGGATCTATACATCGTTAGTATAATAATATCTTGATTCGCAATTTTAGAATTTACTGAAAAGATTTATTGCCGAAAAGGCTGATATATTTCGATTTATTGGAATCAATATTTGAAATTCTCATATTTTGGGGTTGAATGGAAACTAATGTAAGGATTCAAGGATGATGAGGTTGGGGGTTTTAGGACTTGTAGGAAGGGATGGTTAGTGAAATTTTGGATCTCTTTCGCTATGTCCAGACCTCTAATTTCTGGAAGTGATATTCTTATTGCCTACTGATATAGTGATGTATGCACCGGTCTGAAGTGGCTAAGATATGCTCTATCTATGTTGAATTAATTGCAAAAATGTTATCTAGTTCATCAAATAGTGTCATATTTTTTTGATTGTCAAAAAAGCCCATGTCAAATAGGTCCACCTTATTCAAGACTCGTCTAAATGCCTTAATTTGATTCTAGTTTCAAACTACCCCTCCCAACTTTTCATCATTTGCAAGAATTTGTCGAGCTCCACCAACACTTGCCACGAAAACTTTCTGTTCGGAATGGAGGGGCCTCCACGAAACCCAGTCAAATTGTCAATAACTCATATAATCCATCCCATGTACGATGACGTTAATATGATATTTCGAAACACTACCAAAGGAGATCGCAATGTCTTTTTACCATAGGTGTCCCAGTCCGCCACTTGCTACCAATACTTTCCACACTAAACACTATTCGTGTTAAGTGTGGTTTTGAAGCTTTCAAATTTACGATCATAATATTGAGTTCTGCACAAGGAAACTAGAGGGGTTTATATCAATGAAGCAGATGCTCCAATTCTAGAACTATTCACGGACCCCCTAAGCCCTAACAATTCCAACTCAGAACATTCATTATTTTTGGTGGGACTACGATACAGTCTTGCTGATGTACTAGATCCATCCACTAAACTGAGCTGTGAGGTAAGGCCCCTATGGATTGGGTGAGATCAAACTGTGGCTGAAGGACGGCTAGGTTGGAGAAGAGTATCCATAAGAGGTAGCATCCCTTTTTGTAAACATGCAAAAGTTGGTTTGTGGGGTTCGATTTTAGCCTTAAGAGTATTATGAATGAGAGAAAGCTAGGGGAGGGGGTTTAGAGATCCTAATGAATACTGAGTATTCCCTTTGGCTAATCTTGATCGAAAATTTGGCCAACTCGACATTGGCTGTGAGCCTATAATTTGACCACGCCACAGCCACTGCTCCATCGGGACCACTCTTAACCAATCACCAAATGGGTTATCTCATCCTGAGTCTTTGAAACCATCCTCGAAAGTAATGTCACATAATTTGTCGATCTATGTTAATCGGCCACACGAGTAGCAAACGTTTGTAAGAAAACCAAATTAGAAATTCCTTGATCTTCATCGGTCTCTTAAATGGTATATTAGGGAAGCGCTGGTTAGTGTTGTCGAGGTTAATAGGATCATGCTTCCGATGGAATATGAAAATATTTTAGTAATTTTCTTTACCTGTGGGATAGTAGGACATTGGTCCGTTGATTGCCCTAGAAATACCAACAACTATGATGTGAATTTAGTACAAGGTATGCTAAATCAATGCTTGCCAACTCATCAAGAGTCCTTTGAAGAAAAATTGCAAGAACAACGTTTTGGGGATTAGATGATAGTTAAAAAAAAGGTAGGGCAAAAGATCTGACTAGGAAAGGGGAAACCCTAATACTAGAAAAGAAAGTAGCAACAAATTTGGCATTTTGGGGAAACAAGAAAGCAACATAATCAACACAGTAGAATGACATATGAGTAAAGCACCAATTTGGACGGAAATAGGAACTCCTTCCTCAAGCTTTATCTCAAAAGGCTTTAATGCTACACAAAAAGTCAAACAACATGCCCTTAATGCGTTGCCATCCAAGATAAGGGAATATAATAAACATGTATTTGGAAACATCTTTCATAGAAAGAAGCACCTCTTGGCAAACGAATCACGAGTATCCAAAAAGCTCTAGTACGAAGGAATAACAATTTTTGCAATGACATTGAAAGCCAACTCATCACTGAGTATAATCTTGTGCTGAAACAGGAGGAGATGCTATGGTTTCAAAAATCAAGGATTAATGGGTTGAATTTAGGGAACAAGAATGCATATTATGTTTCATATTACAACCTTATGTGGAAGAAGAAAGAACAAGATAAGTGCCTTGAGGGTGAATGAGAATTGGATAACAAATCAAACAATCTTGAAGAATCATGTTCAGGATTACTTTGATATATTGTTCTTGGATATAACCCCTCCTACCTACATGATCGAGTTAAGTCCGTTTCAAAAAAGATTGTCAACTGAAGCAACCTATCATTTGAGTGCTAGATTCACAACTAAGGTTATTCTTGCAATGGTTAAACGCATGAGCTCATACAGGGCTCTCGAACTCGACGACTACCACACATTTTTTTTATCATTCTTTTTGTGGTGTTATTGGCGACTCGATTGTTGATTTGGTCTAAGAATGCTTCTCAAAAAATTTGTCCCACACGGTTTGGGGCACTCTTTCATTGCTCTCATACCAAAGGTGGACAATCCAAGCTCCATTTCTTAATTTTGGCCAATTGCATTGTGCAACGTGCTATTCAAGATCGTCACTAAACTTGTTGTTGTATGGCTTAAGCCCAGAATTAGCGGCTCGATCAATTTGCATTAGAGCAGTTTTATCCTGAGGAGGGGAACTCACGATAACATCATTTTTCTATAAGGGCTTGTACATATTTTAAAATCATCAAAGAGCAGGAAGGGTAGAATGATCATTAAATTGGATCTGGAAAAGGTGTACAACAGAGTTAGTTGGACTTTTCTCAAACAAGCCCTTGAGTTTTTTAAGCTTCCTACTGATCTAATTGAGTTGATCATGAATTAGTAGAGGGTGTTCAACACTCAATGTTATAGAATGGGTAGCCACTTGATCCCATTCAACCAAAATGTGAGTTGTGGCAAGGAGATCCTATTTCGCCCTCTCTTTCACTTCTAAAGCATCCTCACGGCTTATTAGTCAACGACATTATCCTCACAGCTAAAGCATCCTCTAAATATGCTCTTGAAATCAAGAAAGTGATTACCAAGTTTTATGAGGCTTCCGGGTTGAGAATTAATCTTGCAAAGTCTAAGGTTTATTTCTATCCTAGAACTGACCACAACTTAAAGGACTATGTTTCGGATATCTTGGGCATGGCGGCCACGGAGAATATTGGTAAGTAACTTGGCATAAGGGTCACCAATTGGCGGAACAAGAGTTCAAAAAATAACGAACTTATCGAAAAGGTGTGGCAAAGGCTATCTTCTTGGAAAGCTAAGAATCTCAATCTAGCTTGGAGAGTCACGTTCATTAGGTCAGCTCCTTCTTCCATTCCGGTATACACTATGCACACTAATTGGTTGCCGACTTAAGGTGTGCAATCAATTAGCCAAGCTTAACCGGAGCTTTCTATAGGCAATAGATGGTAATGCGTGAAAGGTACACCTCGTTAGATGGAACAAGGTCAGTAAATCGAAAAGTCAAGGAGGTCTCGGCCTAAAAGACTCAAGATGGATGAACTTGGCCCTATTAGCTAAAATAGGATGGAGAAGCATAAAACAAGATACTGTCATTTGGGATAACATACTCAGGCAAAAGTACTTGAAAGAGGAAAATATTCTAAACCATATTCGAAAACCATAGGCTTCATGCCTATGGAAAGGAATCACCAAGAGCTTTAAGGCTATAGAAGGCACGATCAAGTGGAGGATTGGCAATAAGTCCATCATTGATCTTCAAAATGACAGATAGGCCATAGCAGAAAAGATTGGCAACTTATTGGACACTGAAATTAAGGAGGAGGATAGAGGAATTAAGGTGGCTCAATTAATGAATGTTGATGGAACTTGGGATCTCTCCATTTTGGATACAGTAATTCTAGAGGAGCTTAAGAATGCTATCCTCTCTATCCCAATACCACTGAACAGAGACCACCAAGACTCAAGGGTATAGCATGCCATGGCCAATGGCAAGTTCGTGTGCACTTTGGCATATAGACAGATTGTGTGGTGCCCCTCTCGCTACGATCTTTTTGTACGATTGGGGTCTACTGAAGATCGTACTAAGTACCTATCTTGCGATTAATACCCAATACGGATGTCCGTAGTCACTTATAGCACAACAAAAAAGAGATAGAAATATAAATGCAAGTAACATATATATAGAAGTATATCAGTTCTGAAGGATAGCAACACAAAATAACCAAATTCATCATTACATATAGTAAACTTCAAAATCTATTACACAAACCATTCTATTAAACAAACTAAAAGAACTAAGCACTAATAACTTGGAATACACCTAACGCCTTACTCGAGTTCCTTTTAAATTATTTATCCGCACTACAAGAAAAATATTGTTTGCCGATGCAAAGTTTCATCAGAAAATTATTGGCAAGCCTTCGGAATAGTTATTCCCAACTGAAAAGCACAAAGTAGCGACCAAACCATTTCGTTGGAAAAATCACTGTTGAAAATATTTTTCGACAACTTACTTGTCAATAAGTCATCAATAAGCTCTTTGCGGTATTGATAGATTTTGAGAATTTTTCGACAAAATATTGATGAAAAATTTTGTCGAAAATATATTTTTTAATAATTGAAATTACAAATTTTTCCGACACTTTTCTAACGAATGGTGCATTGAAACTATTTTATAAAAAAACTTGTATTCAAAAAATTTCGATGAAATGTCGACGACTCATTTTGTCGGGAATTTTTTTTGGTATATTTAAATATAACCCCTTCGCTCCAGACGGGACTCGAACTCGGATCTGCATTATGGAAACCACAGGCACCTCCAAAGAGCGGAACTACATGCGCACAAACGAATAGATTTTTGTGAAAGTAGAGGTTTGAACTTGCACCTTCAACATTGTAAAGGAGGAGTTTTACCGCTAGACTATTAAAATACTTTATTCATCAATTCTTTTCTTTTTTACTTACTATATGATTTTGAAAATTATCTAATTTATTAATTTATTTATCCTTAGTTTCATTGAATTTACAATTAAACTATCAAATTATCTACTTTAATTTAGTATAATTGATTAATTGAATCAGTTTTGCCTAAAACTCACTAGAAAAAACTAAATTAACTTCAATTTTTATAGTGTCATTACACTAAATAAAACATGATAATAAATTAGTTAAAAAAATTAAGAGTATCATTACATAATAATAATAATAATAATAATAATAATAATAATAATAATAATAATAATAATAATAAATTCTGTATATTTTTCATAGTTCAATTGTGTTAGTTGGACATTTGCTCAAATTTAATTGAACTAATAATAATAATAATAATAATAATAATAATAATAATAATAATAATAATAATAATATAATCATAATAATAATAATAATAGTAATAATAATAATAATAATAATAATAATAATAATAATAAAATTTTGTATATTTTTCATAGTTCAATTGTGTTAGTTGGACATTTCTCCAAATTTAATTGAATTAATAGAATACTTTTCCCAACTTAATTGAGTCAATTACAAGTTTTCTTCAATTATGTGCGTGTGCGCATGCGCGCGCGCGTGTAAACACAACTATCATATATGTTCCTCAATTAAACATCAATCATTGTAAAAACAATTAATTACAATCTATTAATCTTGATATATGTTTATACGCGCTGATTATACCAAATGTTGTTTTAGGGATTGTCATATTTTCTTATCTATTTTTTATTGTAAATAAAGAACAATTTTCATTTTCCTATAGAATTTTTTGCTAAAAAATAAAATAATAATAATAAAATGAAAAAAAATCAAAGTTCCGATGGCATTTCATCGGAAATGCATCGCAAACAAGATAAAGAGATTTGACAAATATAATCGTCTATATTCAGTCGAAAAAGAACAAAATTTAAAAAATTAAAATCGTAATAATATTTACGATGGTAATATCGTTGAAAATGCGTCACAAAGTTAAAAAAGAATATATAAAATAACAATATATTTCAACGAAGAGTAATCGTCGGTAAATAAAATAAATATGAAAACTAATTTTTCGTTCATTGTTTCTATCAAAAAGAAGACAGAAAATAATTAGAGAATAAAATTATTTTCCGACAGTTATGTTTCGTCGGAAGATTGTTAAAAACTAGCATGCTCTTGTTCCCGCCTTGGCCTGTGTGTTTACTGATAGATTTTGACGAAGTATACGTTAGAAACATTTTTATCAAGTTCGCCGCTAATGCAATGCTAAACCGTCGGTAAGTGGTCTGTAAAATTGAATATTTTCCTACGAAATATTTCGTCGGTAATTCCATTGGCAAAATAGCATTTTTCTTGTAGTTCCTGAAGCTGAGGCAGTGAACAGAAAGAAAATAGAACTATAAGTTCAAGTGACTTAGTGAGGCCAAATATATATACATATAGATGTAAACAGAAAATAAGACTCATAAAAACCATTAAAATAATAAACTATGATGAAATGCACAGTTGTGTGAAACATGTATTTTAGGTGATTGAGTAGTGATGTAACATTAGCAGAGTGAGAAATACCATAGTGAGCCATGAACAAAATCATAAAACCCTTATACCTCCCCTATCAAAGAGCGAACTCGACTACTGTTAAATGGTAGGTGTGTATCCTGTGCCCGGGTCGATACACCGATCCAACCTTGCTACAAGCAACCTCGACTGTATGTAGAATTGAATCATGTGGTATGGTATCATATAAAAGGATACCATCGGTCTGTTTCGCCTGATAAACCGCTTTTATACGTAGCGGGGCTTGACTCTCACAAGGGCGTCTCCAATGGTGTTAATCAATCATAAATAGTACAATAGGCTTACAATTTCTAATCATACAATTATTTATCTTTAATACCAAGGACACATAAATCATAATCAAATATAAGGAACATATATAGTTTTAAGTCGTAGCTTAAAATGCAAATATATCTAGTGGTATAACGAATAAACTATAATAAAGTAAAGTGAGTCATATAACGATATTTACTACATATAGTTCAATACCCCAAAAATGAATGGTTAAAGGTTCTCACCTTAATAGTTATATCTCACCGGGATTTTGAATTGGATCAACTATATCGACTTGATAATCACCTAGAATTAGCATTAGACTAAAAATAGCATATTAAGTTGAATAAAATTTTTAACTAAAATGCGGAGTAGAATTATTCTCAGTTCTTAATAGGAGTTTGTTATTATTTTATTATTACTAATGTTATTATCATTATAAGTAATATCTTTTTATCGAGCAAACTAACTTAATTAGGGGAGATATCTAAATATTCATTTGATTAGATATGTTCAACCCATATATATGGCTAAGGGGTTAGACCAATTATTACTTTACCTACACATGCACGTATGTATATGTTTGTATACATATATATATATAGTCGTGGGATATTCATCTACATGAAGAATTAAGGCAACAAATTGTTTACTTGTTTTAGCAACATTCACACACACACACACACATTCGCACTTGTATGTATGTGTGTGTGTGTTTATATATATATGTATATACCAATCAAAAGATTCAACAATTGACCCATATAGAAGCCACAACCACTATCCTTTCACATTCAGTAATTATAGAAGCAAAACCACCTACAACTCCATAATATCAGAAGTCCTTCATGTATGAATTATAACAATAAAACCACCCCCATCAAAAACAACATCACCCCCCGCCCCCTAAATGACTATAATTGTGAATGAAAAATCCTATGCAAATTCAAATTAGACACCAAAAACCTTGTCGGTCAACCTTTGTTTTCCAAAACTAAATTCCTAGGCATGCATGGCCTTTTTAACACCATTTGCCCAAACCACATTACTTCTTATGCATGCTGTAATTAAACCTACTAATAGGCATGCTAATGCAAAACAAAAAATATTAAAAGCCTCTTCATCCTCATGCTAACACCTGTTAACCCATGTTTGCCACTAATACTTTCCCCACCGCCATCCTCCATCAATATATACCCATATTCCTCTCCCAACTACACCTACACACAACCCAAACCAACAATACACTCTTGGAAAAAAGTTAGTACACAGAGCATGAAAATAGATCCCTTCAATTTTAATTCACCTCTCGTCTCTATTTACGGCCGCCAATCGAACTCCACAATGAACTACCCCCCGCTCAACCCAAATCATCCCATTTACGCCCCCCAACCCACATATCAAACACCATTTTCTTCTACGTTATATAAAGCTCCGATGATCGACTGCACAGTAAACAATAACCCTTCTCTCAATCCACCCTATCAACCACACCCGACACAGAACCTCCGTCCGGTGCTTAACTATTCCACCTCTGAATGAAATGATCTAGCTCCCCCCTAACAACTACCTCATACAACCACACCACACTACCCCTGAAATTTTTGTCTCATCACCACGCGCAACATCTTTGTTCCTTCGCACAAAACAAGAGGTTGATCCATTAAGCGGTGGCATGGAATGCCAATTCCATCTCCAAGTAAGCCCCTTCCATTATAATACCAATATTGTGGATTAATACACCGGCACTCTCGCACCATAATGGGTGTCGAATCCACCAAAAATAAATCCTACTCCTCTAACTACAAAATTAATTTGTAGATAGGGTGAGAAGGGTCGATCCCACAGGGAATAACTTATTGACTACTTTTCAAGATAACCAAGAGTGCAAAATAAAATAAAGGGAGGGGGGTTTGAGTGATAAGTTAATAAATGTAAGAAAGAAAACACAAGTAAATCTATAAGAATGAAACTCAGTCAAGGGTAATTCTTCGCACAACGTTTTCATGGATTGATCATTGATTCAAAAATAGCTTTCAATTCATGCAATAGATTGGTTATAGCCTTCAGAGAACTCGTCCAACCTAATCTTTCCTTAATAATAGATTAGACATGTGAACGCTATGAATAATCCCTAATTAACGAATAACCCTAGTCGAACGATAGGATTTAACCCGTTAACAACATTAAAAACTAGAAAGACCCAAATCCTAGCCAACAAACCTACAAACATGGTTGCTCGAAACTAGATTGCATATTTTTCATAGTATAACGAATTATACTACTTTTCACTTGTGTTGATTCAATCAAACAATTACGGATTTGATCTTACCAATTGGAACTTTGAAGTTAAATTAATTGAACAATGGGCCCTAATTGCACAACTAACAAAACATCAATAAGAGATGGAGTTTTCCCAAAAAGCATAAAAAATACACAAATACTGCATAAAATTAAAAGACAACCAAACCGATTAGATCTCACAATCCTTGAAGAAAACGTTGGCTCAAATTACTCCTTGACTGAATAAGTATTTTAGCTACGCATGGCCATAATAACAACTAAGATAAAAATATAAAAGCTGAAAATTCTCAAGAGAAAAACTAAGAACTAGAACAAAGAGTAAAATCCAAGATGTCTAAACAATAAAATAACAACGGGTATAAATAGGGTTCAAACCCTAAATCCAAATCCTAATAGAGCTAGGATAATTATTTGGCAAACCCTAATAATTATAGGCAAGTGGAGAATTTGCTTCCAAGTCGAACTCTTTCCATATCAACCTCTTCCTTTTCCAATCCCGCGTAGGATTTTCAGCTCCTAAGGCGTGATCATGCCTTGCAAGATAAACATGATTATTTTCAAATTTAGCATTCCAGGTTCTTTGTACGACATTTCTCTTCACTTTTTACCATCTTTTAGCCCGTTTTTAGCTCCTTTCTATCACTTTTCACCTATGACAAGTAAGAATTAACTTTTGTGAAATTTTAACCAATTTAAGATCCAAAGTTAATCAAAATAAGCATAATTGAGGTCTTAAATTAGGTAAAAATAACATATTATCACACCACAAATCACCAATTACCCAGTGTACTCTATTAACTCGTCGCCCATCGCTTATGACGCCCCAAATACCTTAAATGTTGTTGCTTGGAACTACCGCGATACTGAAAGGTATGACTTTGCCTCCATGGTAGCAGAGATTGTCATGCAACATGACCTTTATATACTAGACTTCTTAAAAACTTACATAGACGACGACTTCCATCATCCGGTGTTCTGGCAGTTTGGATACACTGCTTGCGCCGTCACATCCCCACGAGGGTTAACCAGTGGCATGTGGGTAATGTGGAAGACAGCGCGTGTCGATCTGGACTTAATCATCACTTCCCATCGTTCAACGTTACTTCAGATTACAAAAAGATCTGAAAGTCGACTCCATTTCAATGCTCCTCCTTATATACCCCATGATAGAGAGACACACGATATGGTACTTTTCAGCTTCTTGCTCTTTTCATACCAGCACTGTGTACTGTTCACAAACAAAAAGTAATTATGGCAACTATGCTTGCCACACTGCTCCATTAACTTTTTTTTTTTTGGGTTTCCAAATAAAGTTGCACTCACGTGTTGGAAAAAACTACCCCGTACAAGAGAGGTATCCCACTAGCGCTGGAGAGAGTGCATATCTTCACAACCCAATCCACATCATCGATTAAAAGCCTTGGCCGTCCCATGGCGCAGCAGAATCCATATGTGGTTATATATAAATAAAAGCAATACTAATATATATATATATATATATATATATATATATATATATATAACTATGTTTCCAGAATCTGCAGACACGCCCCGGGATCATTCCACCAGTATTAGCAATGCCAAAAAAATTAGCCAGACTCTTGGACGGTGGGGGGCCGTTTTTTCCATCTGCCAGCCATAACTAGCAGCATGCCAAACGTTATTAGTGTTTTTTGTTCTCCCATATTTTGTATGGATATTATTGATGGGCCATATTTGGTATACTTTCTACTATTTTGTAATCATGGGCTTAGTGGTTAATATAGAATTAAGTATAAAGGCTAGGCCCAATTTTGTTGTATTTTGCAATGGTATACTTATAATAGATATATGAAACCCACGGCTTTTATATTTTTGCGCATCCATAATGAACATGCTCTTTTTCCAAAAGACTATTGTTCGTCCATAGGTTGTCAAACTTGCTAATTTTTCCCTAATCATACACTTGACAGTACATGGAATTAGGCAAAAAGTGCAAGCCCAATTTTGTTGTAATTTGTTAATGCAAAGTTAGCCCTACAATGAGCTCATGAAACCAAATCGTCCAATATATTACAGATCCATAATCACTAGGCCTTAATATATTTACAAACCCATAATCACTGGACCGATTTACATAGCCCGACCAAAATTGTATGACTTCCTAACTGACACACCCTTGCAAAAACACAACCAAACATACAACAAATGAGTCTAATCATAGGCCCAACTCTCTTCAATTCTACATGTTTACTAAACCTTCTTTTTTCTTTTTGGTTAGAGTTTACTAAACTTTCTGCAAATACATAAATAAAAATTTCATTACACAACCAATCACAATCTCACAGATAAAACATATTCACTTGCAAAAGCACATATTCCAAATAAGGCGCGGTGCCGCTCAACAAACTAGTATATATATATATATGTCCAAAAGTAGGTAGATGATTGATGATATTTAGTGTGTGTCAGATTGGTATTTTAATGTAAGAACATTTATATATAATGAACTTTTTCATACTTTTTTTAAAAAAAATCTCGAAATATTAGAATGAAAAAGAAGATAGTAGAATTACAAATTTGAAAAATAAGAATACTAAGAATACCATGGGAATCTTTTGAATAGCAGGCTACAGTTCTCTCTCCCTCTCTCTCTCTCTCTACACACACACACACACACACACACACATATATATATATATATATTCTAAGAAGTTTACAGGGTAATGTCACATCGAATCCTCAAACACCCTACCCCTAAGTCCGGATCCTCTACTATAAAACGGTGCTAAATCTCATCCTACACTCATCAATACACGCCACGTGCATTGGTGAGTGATTGAGATAAATAGGAAAATTTTTTAAGATTCTTTTTTCTTGTCTCAACCGCTGATCAATACGCGTGGCGTGTATTGATGAGTGTAGGAGGAGATGTAGCACCGTTTTGTAGCAGAGGATCCGGACTGCACCCCCCCCCCCCCCCACACACACCAAAAACACACACACACACACACACACACACAAAGAAAATTAATAATAATCATAGTATTGATGTCATTTTTTGGCCCCTTCAATTCTCAAATAAGTATTTTGTCTCCTCCATAAACGAATTGATATATAATTAATTAATATAAACTTAATGTTACGTGAGTTTTTTTTTTTCCTTTTATCTTTTATATAAACGGTTTCTTAATCATTTGTTCAACGGTGAAAATTTAAGTGAATTATTTGTTTTACTCTTACGTAGTAACTTTTTATTATTTCAACTATGTTTATCCATTACAATCAATATATTTTTTATAAATCTTTTTGGAACGTATAAAATTAGAAAAAGCTTTTCTAAAATTCCATACGACTAATTAATTAATTCAGCTCAACATAATATGCTAAATTTAATACCAATCTTGCCCATATTATCGACTCTATAAGAAGTTAACATATATTTTTAGAAAAAGAACAGTTGAACATAAATTGATTACAACAGATAAATAGATGAAATTAGTTAATCTAATAGGTAACAAAATAATTCAAGTATTTGCTTTGGATATATGTATCAGATTAAGGATAAAGAAACTAAAATGCGCCCAAAGATAAAAAGGGTCAAATTGTCATATGATATCAAATTCTTGAATGTTAATTAGCAATTAATACATGGAGGAGGCAAAGTTAATTAGCTTTTTGGGGGCAAAGAGACAATAGCCTAGTTTTATTTAATGAAAAAATCAATCCTTCATCGCCCCCACCCCACCCACCCACCCACCCACCCACACACACACACACACACACACACACATATATATATATATATATATATATAAAAGGATATCGTGTCAAGAACTTGCTTTTACAATGTGAAACTACAGACTCCATTTCCGTTAATTGTTTGAATATTTTGATTGGCTCTTTTCTCCAGCTGGTCACTGTAGACTGCATTTCCATTCACAGCAACAAAGAAGAAAAATACACAACAAAATGAGCTTTGAGAATCAAAATCTGATAGCCTGAAATAACATGCAATAAAGGAGATAGAGACAAAAGAACGTTCATTGCCAGCTTTTAAACTCAAGCAGAAGGTGAATTGGTTCACACACACACACACACACACACACACACACACACACACAGAATGGAGGGTGGAGGAACTTCGAGCAACAAGAGGAAGATGGATGAGCGACCAGCACAAATTCCTAAGATTGAACTCGCCATCAAATCCCAGGTCCATTTCTTTCAGTGTTTTTCTATGTTTCACTATTAAAAGATGACTAAAAAATTAAAAAAAAAATAAGAAGAAGAAGAAGAAAGGAATGAATATTATTGTGGGATTTATACTTGTCATTCAAAATATGATTGGAGCTCCAATCTTAAATTTTTGAATGTTAAATTTTAAATTGAATCACTTAACTAACCATCAAATACTTTCTTTAGATAAGAATTCATAAAATACTTTTTAAACTTAAAAAATAATTTAAAATTTAATTTTGGTTCTAAATACTAAAAAAATATTCAAAGCTGAGGGCAATTTTGTCCAAGTATTTAATTGAAACGTGCCAGTGTTATGTGACGAGAGGAGTTGAAGGAGGTGTATTGTATTTAGTCAAAAACCTATCTAGATCATGTATGAAACATATTTAATTTAGAAATTCCAATGATCCTGTGTATGTCATATTATCTCACATTTCTACAAATTAGTTATTTTTTAATAGGATTTATTAATTATTTATGTATTGCAGGATGGAGACGAAATGTACTATCGGTATGTTTGCGACAAGAACATACGGTATTTATTCATGAAGTATTGCAAGGAAAAAAATATAGAGTACAAGGCTGCGACTTTTTTGTTCAATGGTAAACGCATCACAACTTCAAGGACTCCTATCGAGGTAATCTCTTATCATGGCCAACTTTGGTGTGTGCGTGTTGTATGTGTTTTTGTGTGTGTGTGTGTGTTTACCGAATCAAAACATTATTATTTATAGGATAATATCACTAACGATTCTTAAAATTTAAAGTTAGAATCCCTTAATTCTGAAGTTTAAACCATTATGAGTGAATCCCTTGATTCTGAAGTTTAAACCATTATGAGTGTGTAAGCAAGATGGAGAAAGAAGATAAATGAAAAACATAAGAATAAAAAAAAAAAAAAAAAAAGAACGTAACTTTATAAGTGACTATAAAATTGGGACTAGATTGTAACACACAAAATTCTTAAAGGTGTTTTAACCTTTTTATCATATAAATCGTTATAGTTTGAATGGAGGGCCGATTTGTTCCTTTACTGAAAACACAAGGACGATTTTGTTCATCTAACTCTTTTATAATAGGAATAATTACGTCTATACCCCCTAAAGTTTGGTGTAATTACCGATACACCCCTCACATTTGACTATTTACAATTAGATCCCCTAAACCATGATAATTTTTGAAACCCTGACGGTTTTCGTGAAATTACTTTTTTACCCTCATTTTTGAACCTCCAAAAATAGCCAAACTTAACATTTTTGTTGTACGAAAAATACCCCAAATTGAATAAAAATTTAGGTATAATTACGTCTACACCCCCCGAGGTTTGGTGTAATTACCAATACACCCCCTCACATTTGATGAATGTGAGGGGTGTAGATGTAATTATTATGAGTCATTAGATCTAGATTAGAAGAATCAACGGTCCAAAATAATTTCTGAATATAAAAATATAATATTAAAATAAAAATTATAAATTAAATAATATATTACATAAATATATTATATATATGTATACATATACATGTAATATATATATATATATATATATATATATAGACACAATAACACACAAAAGACACACTAATACGTACTCACACACAGACGCACACATTTCACACACTCACACACACACACATATACACACACTCGCACACACACACACATAGAGAGAGAGAAGGACGAACAAGAAGGTGTGAGGAGGCTAAATCTGACCGGGATCGACTATTGAGGAGAAAAAAAAACTTCAAAAAAAAAAATCTGATCTTGACATCATTGAGAAATTTGAGGTGAGATCTGAAGTTGGGGGGAAGAAGAAGATGGAGATGGGGCTTGGAGTTGGTAGGGGAGGAGAGGATGAAGGCGATTATTGGGGGTGACAAAAAAAGTAAATTAATTATTTTAATATTTTTTTAATTATTTGTAAGGAAGAAGGGAAAAAAAGGAAAAAAAAAAAGTAGAAAGAACGAAAGTTTAGAAAAATAAAATTTTTTATTATAAAAAAGTATAAAAATAATACCATGACTTAAATGTATATTTTAATATGAGATAAAATTTATTTTATAAGAATTATTGAATGTCTATTGATTTTTTTTGAAACTTACATTTACACCCCTCAAAGTTTTTGAAAATTATATTTGCACCCGTAAGGGATTATGGTCATACAAAAAGTCAAAAAACGTGCCAATTAATTTCTCACTCACGGAGGGGTATTTTCGGGAGTTTTCAAATAAAAACTAACGTCTGTAGTTGAAAACCCTAACGACCACTAATGGAAGGGGGTATTTGTTAACAGCGCTAACATGGAGGGGGTCTGATTGTAAATAGTCAAATGTGAGGGGGTGTATCGATAATTACACCAAACCTCAAGGGGTGTAGACGTAATTATCCCTTTACAATAACATAAACTTTGACCCGTTTATTGCTTGTGCATAATTTCTTTTTGATTATACCAAAAAAAAAACATTAAATAAAAAGTGGTCTGTGTTTATGATAGATATGATGGATCATTTTTTTTTTTTTTTTTTGTACAATAATATGTTCAAAACAAATGCTCCAAAAAGTTACATTTATGCTCTTTTGCTATATATATTTGAATTTCATCTCGGTTTTGCTTTGTAGCTTGGGTTGGAGGATGGAGATATAATAGACGTGACGATGTATCAAAGCGGAGGTGGCTACTCCGGCAACATGCAACCTAGAAGAATTTAAGCTAGCTAGCATGGAAAAATTTGATGTATTGACGATACTGTTCGTACTTTTATGATGTCTATTTATTTTATCTATGTTAAGACGCTTGTTAATGCAGATGCTAGTCTATAGCTTTGGTGAGATAATTGGAACTTGATGAAACAATGTGCTAAGGTGTCGTCCACATATAATATATATAATAGAGATCTCTATATAACGAGGTTTTTTTCACTATTCAAGGCTAGTTTTTGGATGAATTGTTGCCTACCATTTCTCAATCAATTTTCCCAGCATTGGCGGTGATTCTTGTCGAATGTTGCCAAATATGTGGATTTTTATTCTAAGGTAAAAGTATATGTATTTAGCACTCTGAGGGTGTATGGTTAAGTTTATTTTAAATATTTTATAAATTTCTATATCGTGTACGATGTTGTATCTTATTTTTAAAATAACCTAATGCAATCTATAAAAAATTTTCATGCATGAAGCTCAAATAAGTTTAATTACTATACATTAGTCACTAGACAAACCTATATCGTCACCTACAGATTAAAACAAGATAATAGCTAGTGGGGGTATCCAAAAGTTCAATTTTATTGAATCACTTTCCCGAAAGCAGTTTAATATATATATATAAATATATATATATATATATATATTGTACTATATATAGTACAATATTTAAGTATTTTTTCATTACTCAATCTCATGTCATGATTTGAAATGATTAAATTTTTTTTTTTTTGGTAATATTAAGGATTAGGAAAATATACTTTGAAACAATATTTGATATTATTTTGAGCTTGACAAATCTTAATTGACCCATATATGTTTAAAAAAGTTCAAATAGTATATACATTAAGAAAATACCACAAGTTCAAACTGAAAAGACAGAAGTTTGTAAATTGTTTTCCACCTTTTGGAGTTGAAACAGGAAAATGTCCCATACGAATTTAGGCTTTACATGGTATTAATTTTAGGAATGATTTTTCAAGCTTAAAATAATTATCAAATATTCATTCGAAGTATATTTTCCTAATCCTTAAATATTATCAAGAATTTTAACCATTTAAAATCATCACATGAGATTGAGTATGAAAAAAACCTTAATATTGTAGTATATATAGTAGAATCTATACATACTGAATTTTGAAAAGTGTCCGGTTGGATGGGTTTAAAAAAAATACTTCTCGAATGGTACTTTTTATAGCAAAGATTTTTTTTAAAGCCAAACAGTTTTGTGTTTGAATACAGTAATTAAAAGTGCTTTTATTTGAAGCTATTTTGAGATAACTTCTGAAAAAAGTCATTTTTGGCTTTTTTCTAGCTTCTGCTTTTTTTTCAAAAGTCCATCCAAATGCAATTTTTTTTTCTTCAAAGTGCTTTTTTTCAAAAAAATAAGTGTTTCTTTTTTTTTAAAAAAAAAAATCCATCCAAATGGGCTCTTAATAAGATTGAACTTTTGGATACTGCACTCACTATTAGCGTATTTTGTAGGTGACGATATAATAGGTTTGTCTAGTAACCAATGTAATTAACTTATTTGATCTTCACGTTCTTACATACGGCTGTCATCAGTGTTAAATAAACTAAAAGCATATTGTTGACCCTAAAGATGTATTAAATGAACTAACGCGCCCATTATTCAATTGACACAGAAATTGAATGTTGTGTAGAAACATATAATTAGCACTAGCAATCACTATAAAAAAAAATGAATAAATTAGTGATAATATAATAAGTAATAATAAAAAAATTTATCATTAATTATATACATTTAATAACAATAAAATCATATTGTCACAAAATATAATTTGCACAATATCGATAGTGACAATATAGTGTAAAACTATGATAACATAGTGCAAAATTGATAATTAGTAATCCATTTATGGTGGCAATATTTTAGTAACAATTGAATCTTTTCATAAAAATCCTAATGAGAAATTTTTTTTGTCACTAATTGTCAACGGTGACAACTAAAACTTTAATTATTGTCACCATTGAGTGCTGTTGTGATAACATAAAAATTGTTGTTATTAAAATACTTAATTAGTGACAAAATAAAAGGTATTGTTACCTAATAAAATAACTGGTGGCAACTTTTATGTTACCACTTTCATATTTTGTCAATAATATTATTTTTTCTTATAGTGAACATAGAAATATTATATACATATATTTAATACAACATGAATTATATTATATATAATAATCTATTTATATATATGTCACAAGTAATATATAATTAAGAATTTTATTAAAAAATAATTACAAAAAATTGAAAGGAATAGATTTATTTTTAAAGGAAACAAAAGCTTGAAAAAGGTAATTCTCCTTTTTTTCTTTTTTTTTTTTTCTGGATTTGGGATCTTGGATGGTTTGAAATGTATTTTGATTAAATGAAGAGCAAAATAATCAATTTCATATCAAAATCATCACACATACTTGCAATAGATGCACGGGAGCATCATGCGACAGATATATCAAATTTATTTTACATACTTTATAAGTTCATAAGTTTTACGCTGCCTATTAAAATAACATGTGATTTCCTATGACAATTAGGTGTTATACATATCATATTCAACCCTTTAGATTTAACGTTATTAAAGTAATATTTTTGTTATTAATTTCCTAATTATGCCCTGGCATAAATGCATGGAGATAATCAAAAAGTGATTTTCATTAGTGGCGATTTCAGAATTGTCAAACACTGAGTTCAAAAGATAATATACTTATTATTTTGGATTATAGATAATAGATCAATCATATATTTTTAAAATTTTGATATGGAATCCAAAGGTCATATAATATTATATTAATTGATATTTAATAAAATATATATAATAATCAAAAAAATTATTTTTATTGAGGCCGTGTGATCCTACTGTTACGATTGTGGAGTTGCTTAAGATTTCCATTTTTATATTAATAAAGTCCCGTCAAACTTATGTATGAAGGTGATCTACTTTCTCTTAACCTGACATGATCGATGTGTCTATGACTAAGCTAATTAATTTATTGAGGCATTTATACTTGCATTAATATAGTATTAAATTGTAACAATACTGATAAGATATGGATAACTTGTACTGTCATGCATAATTTCCCAACGTAATGACCAGTAAATGACATATCACTAAACAATAAATACATGTCAATTTCAAAAAGATTCTCTATTTTTATTAATGAGCCCCCGCCCCTCTTTTTTTTTTTTTTATTTTAATCATTCGATTCCGACTCAGTGGCAGATTAATCTGAATCGGATACTGCAGAAACCCATTATGGGGGCGACCCTCCTAATCCAGTTGCTTCATTCACAACACCAGAATTCGAACTCTGGACGTTACTTCAGGGATCTAGCGCCTCATCCTGCTAGATCAGCTGATATGTGGTTAATAAGTCCCTTTGAATTGTGATCACCTCATCAATACATGTTAATTTCAACAAGATTTTTCTATTTTTATTAAGCAATATTTTCTATTTTCATTTATGAATTCCTATAAATTCTGAAATATAATTTAAAAAGTATACATGTGAAATCAGATTTTCATGTTCCGTTTTTCTTTTCATATTTTCTAATTCTTTAAATTTATTGTTTTTGAGATCATTTACTAATACTCTATTTCCCTTATTTGATAAATCATAGGAAATTTACAGAATCATCAAATTGTAATTATGGCCCGACTTTTGGGATTGTGATGCTGGTTTAGGAACTTTGTCTTTTTTTCTTAAAGTTTAATTTGACACTACTATATATAAGGTTTGCAAATTTGTTTCTTATGTTGTCCTTTACAAAATTAATATTCAAGTATTAATCTAAGTTAACTGTTTATACTAACCCCCCCCCCCCCCCAAATCCAACAGTACCCTTTTTTGAATATTCTCGATTGATTTTGTTATCATGTGAAAACGAGTATAAATTGTTTTTAATTTTAAATGTATATAGGAAACAGAGAACAAATATCATTTATATTAGTTATATTTTAGTATATTAATTGCTACTTACGATGTACTTGTTAGGATTTTATTGTTCAGCTTACCGTGTTAGTTTTGAAGTCAATCAATAAATCACTATTTTTTGGGATTTGCTGTTATTTTGACTTTGTCCCCTTGTTTCGGAAAATTTTCGAAAATGACTTAAAAACATGTAATCTGTTTCATTTTGATCCAAAAAAAAAATGATTGATGAACTAACCTAAGTCGCCAGAGGAGAGGGCGAGATTGGGTAAATTCGCCACTACGCTGGGCGAATTATGAAAAATTGTATATTTTATAATTTACAATATAATTTCGGAATTAAGAAATAAAAATCTTCAAAATTCGCCAAATGTGATGGCGAGATATCCTCATCTGACAAAGTTGGTTCGCTTTAAAGATAATTCGCCAATTTTCTTGGCGAATTAAAAAAAATGAAAAATGGTAACTCGCCAATTTTCTTGGCGAATTAAAAATAATAATAATAATAAAAAATGGTAACTCGCCAATTTTCTTGGCAAATTAAAAAAAAATGGTAACTCGCCCATATTCTTGGCGAGTTGTAAAAAAAAAATTTGACAAAAATAACTCGCCACAATTCATGGCGAGTTAGTACGGCTTTTCCAGGTAAATTTTTTTTTTCTTTTCCTGCTGTTACAAGTGTCGGACTGCATGCTGCACAAAATGACCCGCCTCCTGCAGCATGCAGTGATACATCAAAATCGATCTGCAAAGTTTTTTTTTTTTTTTAATCGAAAATTGGTATTTTAAAGGTGAGGAGGATGAGAATTTTTTGCACTCATTCTCATTCTTATTCTTAAATCAACGTGAAGTAGGGAGTTTTTGATTGTTTCTTCCTTTTTATTTATTTATTTTGTTTTATTTATGTTAAATTTTATATTTATTTGTAATATGTGATTTGTTTTGTTTATTTTCAGGTTTAATATTTTAAGATTTCAACGAATTTAATAAGGTATGTATTATTATGTTTTTTTGTAACTCATTTTATAAGCCATTTTATTTAAAATAATTATGTTATGTAATATACTATAATGTGTAAATATTGTTATTTATTGTGTTTATGATGTAGGAGAAGTAATTTTGAACTAATTGTAGTGGAAAATGTTTTTTTTGAAAATATTTAAAAAAATGTGAATTATGATTTTTCCATGTTAATTTTTTGGTTTTTTTTTGAAAATATAGGAAGTAATGAAACGTAAGATGTTTAAGAAATATTTGTATTCAAAAAATGCGATATTATAATTTTTGGTGGCGTGAAAGAAAAAAATAATGTGGATTAAAATAACATTATTATGGTTTTTTCCCCCTTTTTTTCTTTCTAAAAATAAAGACGAATTTAAAAAAAAAATAAAAGAGCAAGAGAAATCGCCAGATCTGGCGAAATTTGAAGGAATCCCATTTTTTCTTTTTAAAAATGAAAGACGATTATTTTTTCAGAAAAAACAACCTAAAAATCGCCACCTGTGGAGGCGAATTTTAAAAAGAAATCACCACTGTTTCTGGCGAATTTTTTCAAAAATGTTTCCAATAATCGCCACTGTTTGTGGCTAATTTCTTCAAACATTTTTCCAAAAATCGCCACTGTTTGTGGCGAATTTCTTAAAAAAAAATCCTTTAAAAATCGCCATTTCTTGTGGCGAATTACAGCCAAAATTGCCAAATGTAGGGTGATTTTTGAATTGTAAAAAATCGCCACGTATCGTGGCGATTTTCTGGAATTTTTTAAAAAAAATTTAAGCCAAAATTTTTATTTTGCGATTTCGGCCGGAGATATTTTTATTTTTTTTTATGTTTTAACAATTTTTTTTTTGTGTAGTTAAAAGAGTATTGATAAAAGATTGTAAAATTTTATAATATATATGAATTTTGTTTTATTTGTAGTATGGATTTTGAAAGGGTGAAATTCTTTTATGGATCCGAGGATAATAGCGTTTTGACTGAACAACAAAATCATATTTCCAAGCAATTATTTGATGGTCGTGTCGACCCTAATCAGATTGTTAGAGTCAGACACTGGGGTAAAGAAATATTCGGTAGGGACGGATTGCAACTTCACGTTAAAGTGAAGGAACAACTTAGTCGAATGGGGTTTTATGGCGTCTATCATTGCGGTCATGTTGACATAGATCAACATTTAATTACCACCTTAATCGAGAGGTGGCGGCCGGAAACCCACACTTTCCATTTGAGAGTGGGTGAGGCTACTGTGACATTGGAAGATGTTGCGGTGATATGGGAATTACCGATTGACAGAGGCAGGATAGGGAAGATACTGTGATAGTGTGATGGCCCGAAACCATTGGCTAGTTATGGGAATACGCTATGAATACTTTTATTATAGAAAGTAAAATTTTTTTTTTCTAAAAGTCTTTTATTTCATAGCAAAACACCAAGTACATAATAAGAGTCCTAAATACATGATACAATTACAAAGACTCGTCTATGACTTCTCCTAGCCAAAAGCTTCAAATCATCCCTCGCTATCCTCCTCCTTGATACCTTCGTTCTCATGTCGGGCTAAAATATTAAATATTAACAACGTCAACAATCACGTTGAGTAGCAATTTCACTTAACACATAAGGTGCGCGTGTGTGACTTGGGCATGCATATGTTCACATACTTGCATCAATATAAACCATATAAAATTTCAGATTCATAAGAATCATAAATTGCACACTTTTCTACCGTTTTCCACCTCGACGGGCGGCTACCTTATCTCGCCGTGCCGTAATTCAATTCCAACCAATACTCCCACCCAACCAAACACTCCAGTGGCCATATCCCGGGCATATGCCGAATTTCCTACGACCCACTTCAGTACATGGAACACTCCGTCCATGCAAGGTGGGATTAGGCAACGATGGATGGCGAGAACGTTTAAGACCGGCAAGCCCGTTGCCGCCCGGCCGAACTCAGCCCCATCCACCCCTAACACTTTGGGCCCTTAATCACACAATTTTCACACAATATAAACTGTTTTTCAGCATACTATTGCATAATTTCAGCATAAATCACCAAATTTCCAGCATAGAAACCATAGCTCGGCAGACTGCGACAGCAGATTTCCGGCTTGCAAAATTCGGAAATTTCAGCTTGTAATATACTGAGATTACCTGCTGCAATTTCCAGTTTTGTAAACTAGGTTTTCAGCTTTGTAAAATTCGAATTTTCAGCCTTGAAAATTGGATTTTTCGGCTTTGAACAGTAATTCCAGTTTTGAAAGTAGAATTTCCAGTTTTGAAAACAACTATAATTTTCAGCTTTAAACACTGAAATTTCGAATTTTAACACATAAATCAAGCCTTAAACACATAGAAAAACCTTAAACAATCATAAACCCTAATTTTTAGCAACATAAATCCAGCAGAAACATTAAAATTTCAAGCACAATTGTTCATGAACATACAACATGCATTTGGCTAAATTGTCGTGAAATCCTTTCGGACTAAGATAGTAACCAACTTGTGGTTACATCCCATGTCCTAATAGGAGAATAATAAGTTAACACTATAAGAAAACTAGCTCATGTATTAAGAGAAATCACTACCTTGTATCAAATATGAAGTATTCACTTCTTTAAGGTATAATATCTATGAATTAAAGTAGAACCTTTACTTATGATATTAAGTAAGGTCCCTATTTTAATTAAATATTCTTCTACCTTTTTCAAGAGGCTTTTATGGGGTTATAAGTATGTAAAATGAAGGGTTTATGTATATATATATGTGGGTAGAAGATTTACTATAAATATGAAGTGTTTTGTGTGTTTAGGGTAAGGTGAGTGTGAGTGGGGTGTTTTAGGCGAGATTTTGTGTGTGTGGAAGTGTTTGTGTGTGTTATGTGATGAAAAATGAAGTGATAAATCCCCAATTTATCCCCTATTTATAGTAGTTGTGCTTAAGAAATAAGATTATTAAATAATTAAGTCATTTTCTAATTATTGTTATCTTTCCACCTAAGGTTACAACTAAGGGTTATAATAAATGAAATCTTCCAACTCAATGCCCAACTCAATACCTAATTATAGCTTAAGTGTGAGTCTAAATGCACACTTCATAATCTAGTTTAATCTAAGCCTTACATGTATAAACATATCTAGAAGAATTCTTACATATGTGAATATTTATTTAATGCAAGGAGAATTGGGGAGCAAGTAATAATATACACCATATATTTATATTATACATATATATACATAAATTTTCGTTCACCCCCTCCTCTTTTTATATTTTTAAGATATTTTTACACAAAATATAATTTTTCCAATGTTTATGATGAAAAATGCCTAAAGAAATGAAAATATAATCTTATACCTTTATGTATATGAATTTTCTTTAAAATGTATACATATAAAGTGTAAGATATTTATATATACATAAATCATAGTCTTATGACCTAGTATTTAAAAATAATTTTCAAAATAATTGTTATAGTGTGAAATGACACATTTTAGTGAAAATGGCAATATCAAGAAAAATAATATAACCCTTATTTATATAACTATATAAATTCGTGTATATGCCTATATACATGTATATATGTGTGTGTGTTTGAATTTTATGCATTTTATAATTACTAAATGAAGTAGAAAATAATTTCAATAATTTTGCGTTTTGTAAATAAAAATAGGTATATATTGCAAAGTATATATTGCAATAGAAATTAATCATATAACATTTAAATAATACATATTTAAGCATCAATTAGTATATATATATATATCATCTAAAATACAAAAATGACCTAGGATATATACATATTTTTGAAAATATACAAATTTATTTATATATACTTCAACATATAAAAATACTATGACTTTATTACAAATAATTCCTATCATTATAATTTTGAAAAATGTATGTATAAAATTATATATGTATATATTGATTTATATGAATATACGTCGAATCAAATGGGTGGTATGCAAACATAATAGTTATTGCACATTTCCCATATAAGATAATAAAACATTAATTTAATCACATAGTTCACATATAAACTAATAATCACATAAAAACTAAATAATTTAATTATATGATTAACTTTTAAAATACCTAAAAATACCGGGTCATTACAGATAGACTCCTCAGGTTCGCTCCTAATTCGGAAGAATTAAAAAGATCTCGGTTAAAATTGACAACATTGAGAGAGTATGTGAACAACACTCTAGTTGATGAAAACACCGAGGCAGTCAAGATATATCACATTACATGGTGTGTAATTTTACTACTTATCGGTAGCATTATGTGCCCTGATACGAGCACCACTTTTGTGTCGTTGTTATATCTCCGACACTTGTCTGAGGAGAGTGCTATCGAGAAGTTTAGTTGGGGAAGAGCTGTACTAGCGCATTTATATCGGGAGCTCTGCGATAGCGCAGGGAGAAGAGTCGAAGGGGGCGTCGGAGATGTCGGTGGCGTGCCTTATACCCCACAATTCCACGAGTATGGCTCATATGTTGGCCACACTGGATGGGAGGGATACGCAACCCCGCACATGGACGCGCAGCAACAGTTCTCTATGTCTCCTGTTCCATTTCCAGAATTTGGAGGAAGTACCTCGGTTGCGGAGTTGCTAACACAGGACGAGGCACAAGACGAACAACCTGAAGGACGACCAAGAAGGCAAAGGAACCCACCTTGATGCGGCACAGGCGGGCATAGGATGGCATAGACAATATAAACAGTTTGTAATATTACTTTGAGGTGTTGTCGTAATGCTATGTACAATGTGATTACATTATGAAATAACAATGTTGCTTTATTCGGGACATTTCAAATAACATTGTTGCTTTATTCCATAATTCAAATGCATGTCTACCAACATCAACAAAAAATACATCACATTTTTATAATACATTGAGTCTAAAATGACTATGTAGAAGGTCGGGAAGTTCCACCACGATCTTGTTGACTTCTATATTGTTGTCTTGAACGCGCTTGTGGCCAATCCATCTCATTAGGGATACGGGTAGATGTATCTCGTCTATGTCTTCTTCTTGCCCGTAACTGAGGATTATGCACTAACTTGAATGGAGCATTCGGCCAATAATGTTCACCCCACAAAGGATAGAACTGGCCTTTGTACGTACTCAAATAGTGGTTAATCTCGTAATACCAACGCACGTACTCGGATGGAAGTTGGCTGAAAGATCTCGCCACTTGAACCGCGTGTGAACAAAGTATGCCTGTTTTGCACCATTTCCCGCACGAGCATTCTTCACTTCTCAACTTTACTACGTGCTACGTATTGCCACGACCATTACGTAGTGGGGTCAATACGTCAGCTGCTTGATTTGCATAATCAATTCTGTGGACTACATGCCCTCCTGCCTTCCGAACTTCTAACTGAAAAATGTGGAAGGCATACTCTGACCACGCCTTATTTTCCTGTCTCCACTAGTGACACTTAGCGACCCTTTTCATAAAAAATGATACAGTACGAATAAAGGTAAGTTCGACTAACGCTGTAATTGGTAGACGACGACCACCTTTTAACACGCCATTGATGCATTTAGACATATTTGTGGTCATGATACAACAACGTCTTCCCCCGTCGTAGGCAGCAGTCCATTTCTTTTTATCAATACGGTCAAGATAATTAAATGCAGCCTCATTCAACACTTTAATTTATTCCATCCAATGCTCAAAATTTCATATCTCTTGAGCATTTCCGGCCTTGAATGCTAAGTCCTTCAGTTGAACATTCTTAAACTTAGAATTAAGATTGGAGCATACATGCCTTAAGCAAAATCGGTGGCAACCAATTGGCTCACTGAAGGCTCTAATACGGTGTGCGGCGCCAATGATGGCTTGATGTCTGTCAGACAAGAGACATACTGATCGCTCTCCCCGTACAAAATATCTTCTCAAAAGCTCAAGGAACCAACCCTAGGAAGCAAGATTCTCATCATCGAGTAATGCATATGCGAGTAGCAGAATTTGTTGGTTTGCATCCATTGTTGTGGCTAGCAACAGTTTGTGCCTGTATTTGGTGTACAGATGGGTACCGTCCACACTAATCAGCGGCCGACAATGGATAAATCCATCTACACACGGCTTAAAAGCCCAGAAGACATAGTGTATCATATGTGTTCCATCCACTCCCGTTCCGCCCGGATGGTGAACCCACTCCACAATTGTACCTAAAAATTACGACAAACAATGCTCATTCAATTTTGCGTATAACCAATAATCTGAAAGTTTGTGACTTGTATGCAGCCGACAATTAAATCATACCGGGGTCCAATTGATGCAGCGCTGTCATGTACCTCGGAAGCTTAGCAACAGAGGTTTCCCATGACCCATATACTATTTGTCATGCATGTTGTAAACCATGGTAACACTTGGCGTAAGATATAGTATAATTATATTTATCTTCGACCAAGTCACCCACACTTCTAATAGGATAGTCATAGTTTGTTCTAACATGTCTTACCAATAAACCGGCAATAAAATTTCTATCGAGGTTCGCATGGTCAGTGGACCTACCTGGAGTGAAGCATGTGTGGTCACCATGGTACACACTGATTCTCCAATATGATTTATTTTTTTTTAATGATACGTGCATCCAAAAAGGACATCCAGTGTCAGCTCCACGCTTACATGACACTATCCAAAATTGTGGAGTACTACGGCAAACAACAAACTCTCGCCTTGGCCACTGGATATAGTATTCCTTCACAACAACCATTGCATGACCTTTATTTTTGAATACCATACCTAGTGTAAGCTTGCCCTTAGTCGGATCATAGTATCTGGCTAGACAAGAAGGCATGTCCTGCGAATCTGCGAGAATCTCCGGAGCTATATTCAAATAAAATGGTAGTATTTCATGAAGATGCGGTGATGTCGAAATTGTTGTCTCAACTTGTGTCCCCTCAACAGGAAATGCCGGGGGTGGCGAAGCCAAAGCATGCTCCAAATTTTGATTCGCTAATTGAGGTACAACTTCAATCTCGTCATTCTCATCCTCGTTGAGCTCGTCCTCATTGTCTGAATCCGACTCAGATAATTCTTCATCGCGGAAGCTATCTGCATAATGATCCGGAACGGAATCATTTTCATGATGCGGAACCCATTATGATGGCCCGTACTAGTTTGACGGACCTTCGTCGGGGAACACCGAAGTTCCAGACAAATTTGTTCTTTCATGCTGGAACTCATCGATGTTAAATATTGGCTGCTCGGACCCGTAAACCTCTGCTGGAAGCTCATTCAAGTTGAAATTTCGAAGGCCTTCCGTCACAAGTGATATATAACTCCCCCTAGGTTGATCCCACTGCATCTCCATTGTAGCAGTATGAACGACTGCTTCTGTTTCAACAAATACTCGCAAAACTTCAAGTTTCGCTCGTGGGTTGGTAAAGAAAGACAGACTCGAATCATCAGTGATTGCCAAAATATTTTGCATAGGAGGGTCTCTGCAAATAAAGTACGCACCAAAAATTTTTAGAGTGAAATTATTTCGGTCAACATTAATTGTGTTGTAGATTATATCCACAACATCGGTAAATGTTGAAGACCGACTAATCCAATTTACTCCAATTGGAGGACGATTATATGATATGGAGTAATTTGAATGAGTCATTTCACCTCCATAATATATAGTAATACCGATATATTCCATCGTAATTACCACAAATCAAAAAGAAAAATATAACAAAAACTAAAGTACTGAAAGGGATTGAGAGACAATGAAAGCGAGAAAAAAAGGGAAGAGATTATTAAAATTTGATCGGAATGAATGGCAAAGTATTGCGATGAATGAAAATTATTTTTCGTCCATCAGCAATTTATAAGGGAGGGATTGAGGTGGCCGTTGTGAAAATCGCCAGCTATATTGGCGAAAAAGAAAATGGAAATATCATGATCGCCAACGATCCTAGCGATTTTTAAAAAAATATAATAATAATTTTTGTAAAACTCCGAAAATCGCCAGGTGTATTGGCGAATTTGAAAACGGAAAAATCAATTTCGCCAACGATCCTGGCGATTTTGGCAGACAATATTACTGTCATTTAAACTCGCCCAAATCGGTGGGAAGTTGAAATTTTTTTTTTTTCAAACTCGCCATTTCAAATGGCGACTTTAGCTTTTACAATTTTTTTTTTCCGGATTTTATATACGCCATCAATTATGGCGATTTACAAATAATTAAATATTTTAAAACTCGCCACCCCATTTTACGAGTTAGGTTACATTAATAAAAAAATAAAAAAAAATTGGGTCAATTTGTAAAACATAATACTCTTTTGAGTTAATTTGAAAAAAAGTCCCCTTGTTTCTTTAGAGTTTGTTAGACAAGGGCAATTTAAATTTAGTAGAGTTTGTTATGTAAAGCCTATACGTATAGCCAACGTTATTTAATTCGAAGTTAGAATATTTTTCCCATATTTTTTTTCTTTCTTAAGTTTTCTTTTACTCTCAACATCTGGTGTCAGAGCCCGTTTCAGGATTAATTGAAATTCGAAGCAGTAGTCTTGTTTTTGCAACCAAATATGGCAATAGAAAGTTCTTTTGTAGAACCAGCAATACCGAAATTCGATGGGCACAATGGTCATTGGGCAATGCTTATGGAGATCTTTCTACGTTCGAAGGAGTACTGAGGCCTGGTAGAGAATGGGACTCCTGCAACAACAAAAGGCAAAGTTCTAATAGATGCATAGAAAAAAAAAATCATCGATCAGAAGTTGAAAGACTTGAAAGCAAAGAACTAGATACTTCAAGCATTAGATCATTCAATCTTGAAGACGATCCTAAAAAAGGATATGAGTACAACAAAGGACATATGGGATTCTATGAAACAAAACTATTAGGGAGCAACACGAGTGAAGTGTGCACAACTGCAACTCTTTTTTCGCAAGGAGTTTGAAATCCTTCACGTGAAATCAGGAGAAAATGTGAACGAGTATTTTGCACGAAACTTTACTGTTGCTAATAAGATGAAAGCAAATGGTGAGGACAAGGGAGATGTTGTTGTTGTTGAAAAGATTCTGAGAACCATAATTCCTAAGTTTGATTATGTTGTGTGATCTATTGAGGAGTCCAAGGATATAAGCACGTTAATCATTGATGAGTTGCAAAGCAGCCTGCTTGTGCATGAACAATGCATGAGCTCTCATATTGAAGAAGAACATGCCTTGGTGATTTCTAATGGAGATCAATCTTGAGGACGGGGTTGAGGCAATGGAAGAGGAGTTAATTTGTGGAAGACGATCAAGAAGACAACTCCGACAAATCTACAGTAGAGTGTTATAATTGTCATAAGCTTGGACATTGTCAATGGGAATATCCAAGAAAAAAAAAAGGGAGCCCACTTGTACAGAGATCCAAAAATAGATGTTGATGGCGTATGTAGATGCAAACATTGCCAACAAAGCAGTTACATGGTTTCTTGACTTGGGATGTATCAATCATATGTATGGGAAAAAGGAATACTTCTATGATTTTGATGCTAACTAGCTATAGAGATTCTGTAAAGTTGGCTAATTTGAGCTTGATTGTAGTAGGAAAAGTCAATATAAGGGTACAGGTGAAAGAATCATCACAAGCGTATTGTATATACTAGAATTGAAGAACAGTCTGCTGAGTATTGAGCAGTTACAAGAAATAGGCCTTCCTATCCTATTTGAACAAGTGTAAGGTATCTCATCCAGATAGAGGCGTAATTATGAACACCATGATGACTTAAAATCAGATGTTTATTTTGCGTGTTGTATCTTGGCCTATAGCATTTGCCTGTTTCAACATAGTCACAGAAGACTTGGTACATCTCTAGCAATGTCGGTATGGACACTTAAGCTTGAAAGGCTTAAGGACTCTTCAAGATAGGAACATGGTGCGTGGTTTACCACAATTCAAGTCTCCTCTGAAGCTATGTAAAGACTATTTGGCCGGGAAGCAACAGCGGGACCCAACAAAAATTGGAAAGCCTCAGAAATTCTGCAGTTCGTCAACGCCAATATTTGTGGACGAATCAAACCAATTTCTAACAGTAAAAAGAGGTTTACTTGATAAATTACATCGATGACTATAGCACAAAAATTATGGTTTTATTTTTCAATAGAGAAGTTAGAAGCCTCGTTTTTTTAAAATTTAAGATTCTTGTTAAGAAAGAGACAAACTCGTCTATTAGATGCTTATGTACGAGTTGAGGAGGAGAATTTTCTTCACAAAAATTCACTATCTTTCGTGATGAAAATTGCATAAAAAGATAATGACAGCAACATAAACACCATAACAGAACAGGGTTGCGAAGCGAAAAACATAGAACCATTAAGAATATGTTGCAGAGCACTCAAAAAAGAAAATTCCCAAAACGTTCTGGCCTAAAGCAGTTAATTGGGTAACACATGTCTTAAATCGGAGTCCAACGTTGGCAGTAAAAAATAAGACGCGAGAGGAAGCATGGAGTGGAGTGAAGCCCTAGATCGAGTATTTTAGAGTTTTTGGTTGTGTCTCTAATGTACAAGTACTTGACAAGACAAGAACTAAGTTAGATACTATGAGCTATTCTACTTGGAGTTAGTGATGAATCAAAAGGCTATAGACTTTATGATCCAATCTCAAAAAATATCATTATTAGCAAAGATGATATGTTTGAAGAAGACTAATTGGGATTGGGACGAGAAGTATAAAGAGATTATTTGTGTGATTTGGAGCGGGGTGATTGTGAAGAGGAAGCAATTCCTATTTTCAAGGTTGGAGAAGAAAACAAATCTGATCCTGTCCATGAAGAAATAGACATTGAGTCTTCTGATTCTTTGCCTGAAGACAACTCTCCCACACCAAATCAAGGGAGGATTAGGGTACCACTAGTTGGAATGAGACATTATGAAACATGTAAAGGACTTTCTGAAGAAGAAACTGATATGGCCATGTTTGCTGCAACAAATGGCGATCCTATTTACTTTGACAAATGGAGGAGGGCCATGGATGCAGAAATTGAAGCAATAGAAAGAAATGACACATGGGAACTAGTGGATTTGCCCGAAAGAGGAAAAAAATTGGAGTTAAATGGGTTTATAAGGCTAAGTTTGCCGAAAATGGAGAAGTAAATAGACATAAGGCTAGACTTGTAATGAACGGATATGCTCAACATGGGTGGACTATACAAAAGTATTTCTACCTGAAGAGCGCATGGAGACAATTCATCTGGTGATAGCATTTGCAGTGCAACGAGAATGGGCCACAATACCAACTAGACATAAAGTCTGCAATTTTGCATTGCGAGTTGCATGAAGACGTCCATGTGAAGCAACCTTGCATTTATGTTTAGAAAGGAGATGAGCGGAAAGTTTATAAATTAAAGAAGACAATTTACGAGCTTAAGCAAGCATTGCTGGCGTAGTACAATCGTATAGAAGCCTATGTCATAAACGAGGATTTTGAAAAGTGTACATGAACGTACTTTGTTCATTAAGATGAAGAAAAATGGCCAAGTATTAATTGTAATTTTGTATGTTGACGATCTCATTTTTACTGGAACTAATGAATTGATGTTTGTAGATTTCAAAGATCCCATGAAGCGTGAGTTTGACACGACGGATCTTGGAAAGATGAGATATTTTCTTGGCCTAGAAGTCTTACAAAATCAAATGGAGTCTTTATTGGTCACAAGAAATATGTATTGGAGGTACTGCAAATAGAAAGTCCTATTGACCTTCATCTACAAGGGGCAAAAAGGATGCTAAGATCATTGAAGGGAAAAATTGAGTTTGGGATTTTCTATAAGAAGGGAGGAAATAACGAACTTATTGCTTGCACGAATAGTGATTTTTCGGTTGTGTGTTTTCATTGAGCTTAGGAGCAGTATTTAGGTCATAAGGGGAAAAAAAAAACCCCAATAGTAAGTTTATCTACTACAGAAGCAGAATTCATTGCTACTACTTTATAAGCATGGCAAGTAGTTTGGTGGAAACGGGAATTGGAAAAGCTGGTTCGATATCCGAAGAAGGCAAATAATATTCACAGCAGACCTACAATCAAACTTTCAGAAAATCCTGGCATGCATAATCGTAGTAAACTCATTGATCTGTGCTTTCATTTTCTGCAAGAGCTCACAAAGAATGGAGTTGTGGAGCTGATACATTGTGCTACGCAAGAACAATCGGCTGATTATAGGGAGGAACTGTTAGGACTTTATTGTTCAGGTTGTCACGTTAGTTCTGAAGTTAATCAATAAATCCCTATTTTATGGCACTTGCTGTTATTAATTCAAAAAAGCAAAAGGCAAAAAGGGCTTTTTTAGAAACTACCACCGAGTAGTTTCAAATAAAAATATATTTTAAAATACTTTTAACTATTATATCCAAATACAAAATTACTTAGCTTAAAAAAAATTCTATCAAAAAGCATTGAGAAGCATATGGTTTTTTTATAAGTCCATCCAAGCAGGCCCGCCTTTTAGCTCAAAGTCAGAAGATTTCTTAAGTTTTCTTTTACTCTCAACAGTATTACGATCATAAAAACGTATATCCTCTTATTCCGCAATACCTAAACTAACAAGCTAGCCTTAATTGTTAACCTCATTTAAGTTTTTCTACTCAATAGATGATTTTAGTTTTACAACAAATATGTGTGTGTATATATATGTACAATATTGATATTTTTCGAATTTTGAATCACATTGGATGACAAATTAACCTTTCTAGGAAAATTATGATACCAAATAAACTTTTTATAAATGAAAAATGATTTTTTTTTTTTTTGTAAAAGTGAAAATGATACGTTGAAAACATAAAAAAAAAAAAGGAAAAAGAAAAAAGAGACATAGTTGAATACATATTAAACTAAGTACGACATTAACCAAACTAGTTAATCAAAACACACACTGTTGTAATTTCATTGGGACCAAATAATAGAATAAACATGATTTTGCTAATGAAATGGGTTGAACCATGATTCTCAATCCATTTTACTACCCCTACATTGTGAGTATTGTTTTTGTCACGTGCAGCTTCATTTATCTGGTAACTTTGGTTGCTTTCCTGTTGAACTGTGCTATGGAGTTTAAAGTTTACCTTCAGAATGCCTCATTTATATAGGATTTGCTTGATTTCATAAAGCAATCTTTCTCCCTCCCGCCACCTCTCTCTCTCTCTCTCTCTCTCTCTCTCTCTCTCTCTCTCTCTACTAAGCACAGAACCTCTGGATTCATTCTTTGTAGCTGACTAAAGTAGTCACTTTGAAGTGCTTTTATCAAGCTTAAGATGTAGCATTGTTATCCACCATGGTTTGAAGTGCCTGATATATTGATTTTACAATTCAACCATGGTGACCTAAATTTCTAGTTTTGTACAGAAAGAATTTACAATTCAACTATGTATCCTAATTTAAATTGGCCTGTCTTATGTAATTAAGCCCCAAAAAAAAAAGAAAAAATGTAAAACATCGAAACTTAACTTCAAGATTTTTCATAGATATACTTAAGAGAGGCGTCTAGATTTGAAATCCGCACTAGACTAAATCATATTGGTGTCGCACAAGAAAGGCGTCAAGAATGTCTTGTTACACACGATTGTTTACTTCGTTTGACTGATCGTGAATTTATATAATTTTTTATATCACTACGAAAGGGGGTAAATATTACTGACAAAAAATGTAAATATAAAGAACTTTTATTTTGTCATCAATAATATTGATTCAACGGCAAAAAGTTTGCTATTTTGTCACTAAATTATCTAAAATTAAAAGACAAAAGTTAATATTTTTAGTTCTCATTATTTATAATTAGCGTACTTCATAATTAAGAGTTCATGTGGATGGGCTTTTCGGAAAAGAAAAGTAACTTATTTTTGAGAAAATGTACTTTAATGAAAAATAATTGTGTTCGGGTGAGTTTTTTTTTTTTTTTTCAAGTAGAAGCCACAAAAAAATAACTCAAAAATGATTTTTTGTTAGAAGCTATTCAGACAATGTCAAATAAAAGCATATTTTAAAATATTTTTAATTATTGCATTCAAATACAAAACTATTTAACTAAAAAAAATCTAATGTAAAAACATGCAGTTTAAGAATAACTTTTTTTAAAAATACACTCATCTAAACAGGTCCTTAGCGGCAGACAAAAATTGTTACTTTAGTTTGTCATAAGATTTTTCTTCTTGTTACGGCGTCTTAGTAATTGTTTATTGTGATAATTTAAATATAAAATTTTATTATTATTTTTCGTATTACAATTAAATTAATAGATGATTTTTTTTTTGTCCCTTAAATGTGTATAATTAATGATGAGGTTTATATTGTTACCATTATCGTTTATCACCAACTTAAATTTTTTCTTATCGTGTATTGGAGCTATTTTCAGTATATATGAAGAACCTTTTCATACCTTTTAAAAAAAAAAAAAAAAACTTAAATCTCGAAATATCAGAATGAAAGAAAAAACAGTAGAATTGCAAATTTGGAAAACACGAATACTGAACAATACCGTGGGAATCTTTTGAATAGCAGACTACAGTTTACTCTCTCTCTCTCCAAAAACGAATTGATAGTTAATTAATTTAAACTTAATGTTTCGTGAATTTTTTTCCGTTTATCTTTTATATAAACGGTTTCTTTTTCATTAGTTCAACGGTAAAATCTCTCTCCCCCGCCCCCAAAATGAATTGATAGTTAATTAGTATAAATTTAATGTTACGTGAATTTTATTTCCTTTTATGTTTTATATGAACGGTTTCTTTATCATTAGTTCAATGGTGAAAGTTTAAGTGAATTATTTGTTGTATTCTTACGTAGCTTTTTATTATTTCAACTAGCCCTAACCCGTGCCGAGGCACGGGATACTACTATTTTTCAATACATTAAATAATATATAATTTTTATAGTAATCGAAAGAATGGTAAATTAGAAATATATAAGTTTGTAAACAAAATTAAATTAGAGTTTGGTGGACAATTGTTAATGCAAAATATTTTGTAGTAAACTCAAAGTAAAAACTTTATACACGAGCAAACTTATATGAATGTATACTTTAGTTGAAATATGATACCAACAACTATAATCTCTATTATATAATAATAGTTTTCACTATATTTTAAGGATTACTCACTTAGAATTTAAAAATTGAAATAAAGTGTGTTGACTCAATATTGTAAGAGTATGCTCAAAGGTTTAATGCGTATAACTTGATCAAAAATATTATTAATAAATGTATATCAAGTTAATGTGTGACATTCACTACTAGAAAACAAGGATTTGGCCACGGATTGGGCCACAGATTTTGGCAAAAAATCCATGGCCAAAACAAATGGCCACGGATTTGGCCACGGAAAAATTCCGTGGCCAAATTTGGCGTTGCTAAACAAAGCCATGGACACTGGCCACGGATTTTTTCAATTTGGCCATGGATAAATCCGTGGCCAAAAATAAAAAATTTAAAAAAATGATAAATTTGGCTACGGATATTTCTGTGGCCAACTGTTTTTCTTTTTTAAAAAAATTTACATTTAGCCACGGATTTATCCGTGGCTACTATTAATTGATTTTTTTTCAATTTTTCATTTAGCCACAGATTTATCCGCGGCTAATAAAAAAATATATTTTAAAAAAATTAAATCTAGCCATGAATAAATCCGTGGCTAAAAAAAATTATTAAAAAAAAAAAAGAAAACTGGACCTAGCCCAACAACGCCCACAGCAGGCCCAACCTGCACGCCTACCAGCCCAACGGTGCGACCCGGCCCAGCTCAGCATGCACATTTCAATAAATCGAATTTCACCGTTACCAGTGGGACTGGAACTCGAGAGGTATATTGCCAAGTGAATTACCGCCAGGCTATGATGAACTTGTTGATTAAAAAGGCATGCTAAGAATATTTATATAAATTTATATATTGAATTTAGTTATCAAATTTTACTAATTTATATCAATATGTGAATATATTTTATTAATTCATACTTATTATGATTTAATTAAGAAATATTAAATCATGCAAATTATAATTCTTTCTAATTTTACTTTTTATCCACAGATAATTTTGGAATACAAAATCAAAATTAAAAAAATTATAACTTTGACCTTATAAAAATTTAAAATTTTTCATCGATTATTTTGACTCAATTTAAGAAATTACAGTGATCTTATTCATTGTATGTCAAACAATCAATTTATTTACTTAAATTTAGTGTAATTGACAAAATAAAATCAATCAAATTTGAAAATTAAAATCGATTTTGGTGCCCCGTAATGTCGGATCGGGCGATTTAAGCGAATCATTTAAAATAAAAAAAAATTAAAATTATTTATTGGCCATGGATTTATCCATGGCCAAGTCCAAATTTAAAAAAAAAAATTTTAATTTATTTATTGGCCACAAATATATCCGTGGCCAAGTCCAAATTTAAAAAAAAATTAAATTTATTTATTGGCCACGGATAAATCCGTGGCCAATGGTCAAAACTTCATGTTGACTTTTTGCCGAATCGTGCGTTTTCGTTAATTAGGTTAGACGGAACCGTACGATTGGAGCAATACAACTTCAACACTAATCAATCTGCTTGAAAGTCCATTTTTTTGATAATTCCTATACAAGTTAACTGACGTTAGCATACATTGACACCAGACTACGAAGTCATTCGTATATGTCACCGAAAGAGGAAAAATGTATTCTCACTAAGCAAATTGTAATTTTCAACGCATAAGATGGCAAAATATAATAACCGCGATGAAAATGATATGATTTTGAAATGACTCGAACCTTTTGGTGCCCCGTAATGTCAGATCGGGCGATTTAAGCGAGTCATTTAAAATAAAAAAAAAATTAAATTTATTTATTGGCCACGGATAAATCCGTGGCCAAGTCCAAATTTAAAAAAAAATTATTTATTGGCCACGGATAATTCCGTGGCCAAATCCAAATTTAAAAAAATAAATAAATTTATTTATTGGCAACGGATAAATCCGTGGCCAAGTCAAAATTTAAAAAAAGTTAAATTTATTTATTGGCCACGGATAAATCCGTGGCCAAGTCCAAATTTAAAAAAAAAAAAATTATTTATGTTTTTCTTTTAAATAAATTGAAATGGCCACAGAATTGTGGATATTTGGCCACGGATTTATTTTCGTTTTTTTTTATATCCGTGGCTATTGGCAACCGATTTCATCCGTGGCTAAAACTCAGTGGCCAAAATCGCGTTTTCTAGTAGTGATTTTTCTTACAACTGGAATGACGACATTTTTTTGTCTGTAGTATATTTTTTAAGCTTACTAAAATTTTTGTACTTTATTCTTGGAACTTGTGAATTCCCCTTCCATATTTTCTTCGAACACTTTCTAATACTTTATAAACTCGTAAATACATTATAAGAAATGTTAAAAAAAATTTTAATCAAATAATTTCTTATAGGAAGTTTGGAAGAAACAAATAAAAATGGATAACTATCATAATTATTTGAATATAAACTTTTAAATATATATTAAAAATCCATAAAAGTGTCTTTCTTAATCTAAACTATTATTCCACTCAAAAAAATCCTCATCAACAAACACAAATATCTACACATTAAAATTCAAGAAATTTATTCTTATTATAGTACTACAAACTAAATGAACGAAAAACATAATAATAAAGCAAACTAGATTAAATTATTAATAGAAAATTTGAATGAAACAATTAGTAACAAACTTGAAGAATAAAACAATGAGATAATATAAATGAAATAGAAAAATACAAAAAAATGGTAGAAACTATCAAAAAAAAGCTAATATGAAAAAATATATATTAACTTTTGTTTTAACCAAACAAAAAAACTGGAACTATAGATATACGGATGAATAAAATATATAGGAAGAAGTGACAAATTAAGTGTAATGGTGGAAAGAACGTATGTAATGAAATTTAAGAATATCCTTCTTATTATCGTCCAACAAATTAAATGAATGAAAGTAATAATAAATGCAAAGCACACTAAATCAACAAAAGTTGGAACAAGCAAATTAAATTCAAATTTTAAGGATAGAATAACGGGACAATATAAGTACCAAAAAAGTGCTAGAAATGATCAAAAAATTTATTTTAAAAATATCATCAAAAATTGAAATATGAAAAACAAAATGAAATAAAAAGTGAAATATGAAAAAGAAAATGAAAAATATGGTGACATGAATATGAAAAAGGAAAATAAAAGAGAAAAAGAACTTAGCATTCAATGAAATTTGACATCAAATGGCTAAATGAATTCAAAATGTTTTTGTTATTAATACAAATACTTGATGATTTTGAGGAATTCAAACGGTAGTATAAAAATTAAATGAACAAAAAGAAAAAAAAAAGATTCAAACTAAATTTATAAGAACCTAAATAAAACGAATTAATAACAAATTTGAAGAAAAAAAAATAAAACATAAAGAAATAACAAAATGAAAAGAAGTGGTAGAAATTATTAAAAAAAAGAAAAAAAAACTAAAAAACATCATATATGAACTTTTATGAGGGCTAAAAATTAAAGAGCTTGAGTTATACATACAAATAAAAATATTTAAAAAGAACATGACAAACTAATTAGGATTGTTAAAGCAAAATATTCAAAGAAGCTTGAAAAAATTCTTCTTATTATAGGGCAATAAATTAAATGAAAAAAAATAATGATAACAAATAAAATTTAAATAAAACAAAATAATAACAAATTTCAATAACAAAATTATAAGAGAACAAAAACAAAGAATAAAATACATAAAATGATGGAAATGATCAAAGAAATAATTTGAAAACATCATGAAAAGTGAAATATTTGTAATGCATATATACAAAAAAAAGAGAAAAATATGAGAAAGAAAGAATTTTCGATAAATCTCAATGAGAAATCGGTAATGGCCAGACAAATCCAAAACATTTTCTATTGGAGAAAAAAAGAAAAGAAGAAATACCGATAGAAATATTTAATGAATAGGAAGAATCCAAATTGCTAGTGTCTCTTGTAGCTAGTTTTTTTGGAGAAATTATTGAGCAAAGTATTAATAATATAATCTTATCTTGGATTTTTGGATTAGCATTGATTTGTTGGTTCAAGATAATGAACCATATATACTTATTCAAATTTAAACTAAAATAAATAATAAAATTCCATGCATGGCAAAATGAAATGCATTGAAACTATTCAATATGTGTATACATGGCGCTAGTATTTACCCCGTGCGAATACACGAAAAATAGATGTATATATATATATTCATAAATTTCTATTATAAAAAACAATTTTAGAAAAATAAATTATCTTTTTTTGCAAAATAAATTGATAAATATATTAGAAAATTGAATAATTATGGAATATGTTTGATTTCAATATTAATTTTTGTATAATTAAAAAGGCAATGAAGTTTTTAGAAATTTATGTAGATAAAAAAATTTAATTATTAGTAAAGTAAATGATAAATATTGCTAATAAAATATTGATTTTGTTATTTTATCTGCATTAAATTTTACCCATCTTATTTAAAATATTTGATAATTGTTGAATTCTTTTGGATAAATATAAATCGCAAATATAATTATTTAAATTCATATACAAAAAATATTTTCAATTTCACACATGGCAAAATTAAATTAAATGAGACTATCCACATATGTGCTTACTTGGATAGCCTCAAAGCTTCTGAATTGTATATATATAGACTATGTTCATCCATCATAATCAATATATTTTGTGTAGAATCTTTTCGGAAAGTATAAAATTCGAAAAAGCTTTTCTAAAATTCCATACGACTAATTAATTAATTCAGCTCAACATAATATGGTAAATTTAATACCAATCTTACCCATATCATCGATCCTACGAGAAGTTACATATTATCAATTTGAATTTTTTTACATATACTTTTAGAAAAAGAACAGTTGAACATAAATTGATTACAACAGATAAATAGATGAAATTAGTAAATCTACTAGGTAACAAAATAATTCAAGTATTTGCTTTGGATATATTTACCAAATTAAGTATAAAGAAACTAAAACGCCCAAAGATAAAAAGGGTAAAATTGTCATATGATATCAAATTCTTGATTGCTACTTAGCAATTAGTACATAGAAGAGGCAAAGTTAGTTAGCTTTTGTTGGGGGGGGGGGGGGGGGGGGGGGGCGCAAAGAGACAATAGCCCAATTTTATTTAATGAAAAAAATCAATCCTTCATCATCCCCCCCCCCACACACACCTATCTATTCTATTATATATTTGAAAGAGATTTTTTAACCAAAATGTGCAATTTTGACCCCCCCCCCCCCACACACACACCTACCTATTCTATTATATATTTGAAAGAGATTTTTTAACCAAAATGTGCAATTTTGACCAAATTCTACATTCTTTAAATTTTGAATTAATTTTAATTGTTTGTGATGAATTATATGATTGCTTTCAATTAATTGTGAAATTCTTTATTCTTTCTCCTAATCATTTAAGTCCACCAACAAAGATTTTTAGTGAAACAAAAATAAAAGGATGATTTTACCCCTCCTTTTATATTTGAATATATTAAATAAAATTTATAAATATCACTATATATAGACACTAGAAAAATGCACGTACTTAGAATAGTTATTTTGTATTCAATATGTTTTACTTATAACACCATTTTATTATCTAAATTGAATCACTTAACTAACCATCAATTACTTTCTTTAGATAAGAATTTCAAAAATACTTTTTACACTTAAAAATAATTTAAAATTTATTTTTGGTTCTAAATACTAAAAAAATATTCAAAGCTATATATATGTTACAAGGGCAATTTTGTCTAAGTATTTAATTGAAAAGTGCCAATGTTATCTAGATCATGTATGAAACATATTTACTTTAGAAATTCCAATGATCCTGTTTATCTCATATTATCTCACATTTCTACTAATTAGTTGTTTTTCTTAATCGGATTTATTAATTATTTATGTATTGTAGGATGGAGATGAAATGTATTATCGATTCGTTTGCGACAAGAAGATACGATATTTATTCATGAATTATTGCTAGGAAAAAAATTGTAGAGTGCAGGGCTGCAACTTTTTTGTTCAATGGTAAACGCATCACAACTTCAAGGACTCTATCGAGGTAACCTCTTATCATGACCAACTTTGGGGTGTGTGTGTCTGTGTGTGTGTGTTGTGTGTGATTTTTTTTTTTTTTGGTCGAATCAAAACTTTATTATTTATAGGATAATATCACTAAGAAACCTTAAAATTTAAAGTTTGGATCCCTTAATTCTGAAGTTTAAACCATTATGTTTTAGTCAATTTAACTTTGTTGTGTATTAATTTGTTTAATGGCAATGGTGGGGTTGCGGTGGTTGAGGGGGTAGGGGTGTGAAGCCAGATGGAGAAAGAAGATAAATGACAAATATAAGAATAAAAAATAAAAAAATAAGAACGTCACTTTATGAGTGAGTATAAAATTGTGACTGGATTGTAATACACAAAATTCTTAAAGGTATTTTAACCTTTTTATCATATAAATCGTTATAGTTTGAATGGAGGGCCGATTTGTTTCTTTATTGAAAACACGCTGCAGACATGGATTCCTTAGTAGTGTCGAGAAGGAGACCTTCGAGGGAAACACACCAGTTTTTTTTGGTTGGGTCGGTTAGGGGGGAGATCATGAACATTCAAAAGATTTTGGATATTTTTATACAAGCTTTGTGGGGGGTATTTTGGACTTTTCATTGGTCAAACCATATTAAACCGGCGTATGTGAACTGGTTGTACCTAAACACGTGTCACTCGTCCAAGGGGTATATCTCAACGAAAGGTAGGTACAAGGGTATCTCACCCTAGTTGGCCGGAACCCTGTTCTGTCATCAATATTGTCCACTCAAAGCAAATTTATTCACGCTTCTACTTACTCATTTTGCATGGTCTTTTTTAATAGAATCTTTTACTTCAAAACGGTATTTCATTTTCTATTATATAAATTATATCTATATTATATGTATAAAATTACTTTCTTAATTATATATTTAGCCTGAAATCTTTATACTTGAAGTATATTCATGTATTTGAATAGGAGATAAAGTATAGTTTGTAACAGAGAATCTCATGTGGTCTACTTTTTACTTTGCCAATAAGATCTTAATTGTAAACTTAATCCTATATTTCATGTCATTTGTTAATTTTGACATCTTAATTTTATTCTAGTGATTTAAGATTTTAATTTGAAAATATTGCACATAGAGGACAATTTCATCGAAATTAAAAAATATATCAAAAAAATACACATGACTTGCATGTGACCCAATTGAATTGAAAATTTTGATTTTCCGACCATCTTAAGCAAATGTGGTCACCCACTTTTGCCAAATTGGAGGTCACGTCTGTTTAGAATGGCCGAAAGACACAATTTAATTAGGTTATATGCAAGCCATATGACTTTTTCCGATCAATTTCTCAACTTTTGGTGAAATTTGTTCTCAATTTGCCACAATTTTTTAAATTAATGTCTTAAATTACCAATTAAATTAAGTTATGCCAAAATTTTAAAATGACACCAGATACATAATTAATTTTGCAATTAAACCTTGCCAATAATGATTCTCTGAATGAGCTTGTAATGATATCTAAAAAATTGCAATGATGCTAAGAAAAGGCAACAAAAATTTGAAATACCGTAATTCGTAGTGACCAAAAGATGTATCGTTATCTAAGTCATATAAAACAAGTGCATGTGCAAAAGTATAAAAAATTTAAAAAGTTGAGTGTGATAATGGGCCTAAAGCATATAATAAAAAATTATTTTATATATAATATTAAATTATATATATTCAATATAAAAGAGCTTTGAAAAGAGAGTATAAGTAAAATAGTTTTATTAAGCACTACACTTAAATTATATTATTAATAAATTGATTTGTTTGACAAAATTTGTCAATTCTTTTCACAACCTACAAAAAAATTCATATATATATACAATTTATTCACAAAAAAAATCTAATTTCATGAGTGCCTTTAAATAAAAACTATCACACTAACTTCACGTATATTTACCTACTACCTAAAATTAGTTTTTTTTTTTTGAATAAAAACTAGTACTGCTATTAATTATTAGAAGTGTCAATCAATACAACTGAGTATATAAAAGTAGGACAATAATTCCAATTCATGAGATCTGATATAGAATCAAGTTGTCAATCAATTACATAAGCCGGCTGATTTGCAGACCATTTTACAAAATACATAGGTAAGTCGTCCAAATCTTTACTAATTAAACAATAATCTTCAATAACCAATTCATAGTCCATGTAGAGATATTATGATGAATCAAGAGCCCAGATGATACTTGAGTCACTTTCAACAACCAAGGAAATATAAAATCATATGTAGGACCTCCAAACATCGTCTAAAATAGAGACCGTGTTTGATATCAGGAGTTAAAGATATGTGAATGCACATCTTTTTCTACTTGTCCAGAAGATGTGCTTCCATTCATCATAAAGCAAGTGAAACAAATCTAAAAACTAAAATTAAAACTTGTTAGTAAAACAAGACAAAACCAAACTTGTCAATTAACAAGACAAAAATTACAACAATAAACACTTGTTAGATTCCCAAACAATTAAAAAGAATTCATGCCAGAGAATCAAACAACGTGCGATAGGAATCGCTCGCCCTAGATCCTCCAAGGAGGAATAATTTTTAGAGAAAGAGAAAGAGAAAGAGCAATTATATCCGTAAAATTTTATTTATGCAATACTTATAGTTAGGATATGCATTAATTTTTCGAGAGACTAACCCAAATAAGAAGTTGCAAGAGTTTATTAAATGAGTGAATATCAAATCTTTGGTCATTTCTTTAGTATTATGTCTAAAATATAAATGTGTGATTTAATAAAATTTAATTAGAGAATTAAAATTTTTATATCATCTTAAAGCAAACTCTAAGCACTTAGCCAACACAGGCACCGAACGCTAATGTTATGGGATTGATAGAAAAAATTATGTGACCTAAACCGTTACCAATAGTGAAATATGAGACAAATTATACATATTTTCCGACCATTAACTTAAGAATGTTAGATGGGACTCATATAAGAGATTTTCATGGTTAAAAATAACAGACAAGTTCAAACTATTATCACTAGAACTTTCTAAATATTATAGAGTAATTTTATTAAAAAGATTAAGTATTTAGATTTTGTATGTATATATGTTTTAGTTTTTGAGAAGCTGAATATTTGTAATGTAAATCATAAAATATATCATGAAGATATAAATCATAAATAAATAAAATGTACAAGAAAGGTGGATTTAAGTTTATGAAACCACTCGAGATACGGATCTGATCCCCTATTTCATAATAATATTATATTTTTTACCCCACATTCTAGATGTGCTACATATATAAGTTTTCAAAATTAATTTAATCAGAAAAAGAGATTTCTTTATCAAATTAAATAACAAAAAAAATATAATAAATTTTCTTATCAAATTAGATAACGAAAAAAATTATAATTAATAAAATTAAATATTCTACCGTTAAGTAAATTTTGATCAAATAGAATCCAAATTAAACAAAAACTTCACTTTATTTTTCGCAAAAAGAAAAATGATCTTAAAAAAACAGAAAAAGAAACAAAAAAGCAAAAAAATTCCAACAGTGGTAATCTTTAACGCAAAGAGTGAAAGTGTGAATTTCTATGCAATCATGATTACTAAATCTGCAAAACAGGCTTTCAAACCTTTCACTATGACATGTGATGTGATATAGTCCGCTGCAACACGAGCCAGTCTAAAAGCATTCTTCAGAGTTTTCTTTCACAAATTAAGAAGACCCCTTCACACAAGCCAACGATTCGATTCTGTGTGGAAAAGAAAAAAAGGGGATCCTAAGAAGATTTATTATCAGAAAATCAAACAGGGGAAGAGCTCAGATTCGTTAACAATGGCGGAAAATGGGAGCCGGAGTCCGGTGGAGCCTGCGAATGACAGTTTTGTCAAATTGAAAGTCAAGTGCAACAAGGTCTCTCTCTCTTTCTCTCCCCTCTATTTTGTTTATTGTGTGTAAACTGATATGCTTGAGCGTTTTTAGTGTATTTCTTCATTATTTGTGTTTTATTTTGCTAAAGAGAAGGACAGAATTGATGGGCTCAAAATTATATGTAGTGTGTGTGTGTGTGTGTGTGTGTGAGAGAGAGAGAGAGAGAGACTGTTCATCTTCTCCATTTCTGAGTTGGGCTGCAAAAATTTTACATTCTAGTGACTTTACATAAATCGCCATTCCTGAGTTGTGCACATACTATTTTTATTTGTATTATTATGATTTTTTGATGAGCAGAGTACATATTAATTCAATATGCGTACTTCTTAAAAAAAATGGAAAGGAAAGATAAAATATAAAAACGAATAAACATTTCATATATATAGTTGGTTTTAGAATAATAATTCTCTTATTGACCCCAACAATAAAATTGCGAACTTAAATAGAAATGGTTCATAATATAATAAAATATAGGTAAATGTGAAAATTTTCATTTTATACCAAAATGATCATATATAAATGCACTCATTTGTCATGATCAGAACAAAATAAAACTATATTATTTACTGTTTGACATTGTCTTTAATGAATCAATCATGCATCCCGACAAGCATATTTCAGAAAAAAAAAGGTACGAAATTATTTTTTCTGTCCAAATTAACAATAAATTTCTGGCTATAATATGACCCTATTGAACGAAACTTCTGGCTATAATACGTATGAATAATTTATTAATTGACATTTAAATATAAACATAAATATAATATATATTTATCCTCTCATTTGATTGTTAGGATGGGAAAGAGACATTTTTTGCTATCAAACGGCGAGCAAAAATGAGGAAGCTTTTGCACAGTTTTTGCCAGCATGCTTCTGTGGATTACCGCTCGACTCGCTTTGTCATTAATCACAAAACTTTCCCTCATGACAAAAATCCAAATCAGGTAAACCATATACATACATATATATATATATATATATGTGTATGTATATAAGTATGTATGTATGTGTGTATGTGTGTGTATGGGATAATTGTACTAAGCACCCTTGCAGTTTTCTGACTGTCTTGCACTTAACCTTAGTCGTATAACTAATTGGTTATTTTTGCTAGAATTATCAGAAAAATAAGAATGAAAAATTTGATTTCGCACTTTTGTTTTTGTGAGTTGACCAATTCTATATGACTAAAACACCCTCTAGTATATGATATATATATATTTCAGATGCCTCTTCTAAACCGATTAATTTAACTTAAATTGGTCATACAAAATGCATATAATATTGCGGATTGTATATATCATGTAGAATTGGTCAACACATTGATTGTAAACACATGAAAACAATAGAATTTCACTCTTATTTTTTATAATACAAGTAAAAATATCAAATTAGGTTAATGGCTAGAGTTAAGTGTGAGATGCCGGAGAACTTAAAAAATGGTTGGTGTAATTACCGATTTAAGAGGGGTGGTTAGTGTAATTATCCCGAACCTAAGGGGTAGTTAATGTAATAATCCCTATATGTTTCTCGTCTTGTTTTAGTTTGTTTTTCTTTTTCTTTTTCTTTACTTCCTTCTTTTTTATTTTTATATTTTTGATAATTGCTTTTGTTCCATCTGAATATTACATGGTGAATTCTTGCATTGATGATGGTGGCATCAAGTCAACTGTCACAAGTGGCATATTTATGAAAAAACGAAAGGTTAAAAAATCACAATAGTTTGTATTTGGTTAGAGAAAATTATAAATTATTTGGGAAACAATTAATTAGTTCCTTGATGATTGTTAGCTCCCGCAGTATCTTTTTGATGAATAAATGTCAGACTAATTTGATTGATATTTTTTTTTTATTATTGTGTCAGCAAACGTGGAATTAGTATAGGCAATTTTAAGATTTTTGCCTATTTTTATCTCTCTCTCTCACACACACACACGCACACATATTTATATATATTATTTTGATATATAAGTTGTTTAGTATAATATATATTAGCCTATTCATATATTTTCATGCCTATTTATGTATATATAATTTGAGAAATTAATATATGTAAGTTTGGATTAGTTAAAATGATTTACAGCCAGAGTGCAATGGGCTAAAGAAAGTCGAACCTCGACTCTTTGCTCTTACTTTCTGCTAAAGACCGAGTAATAACCTCATTCAAATTATCAGCATGATGATCGCATCAAATAAATTTATCTAATTATATTCAACAGTATTTTTTTGATTTTACAATATATATGTATATATATACACATATATTGTCTCCATTTTCTTTAAGTACTTCCATATTTTTTCCCATTTTATTTATTTTTTCTCATAAAATGATTTTATCTTTTTCTCAAATAAGAATTTCACTTATCATAATTTAATAAATATTTAGTTTTGTGCAATCAAAATTTAAATATGTGATTAAATTATATCTCAGGCATCTAACATCCCCACTCTGTTAGTTTTATTATTTTCCTCGTTCTGGTTATAATTCGCTTTTTCTTCAATCGTCGCTCATTGTTACATTAATTTAAAAATGTATGAAAAATTAATAATTTTTTTTCAGCTCGGATTAGAGAACGGGGACCAAATCGATGCTTTAGTTGACGGAAACGGAGCTTAACACAGACTCAACAATACCAACAAAGTCTGCTTTAGCTACTTGAGAGTGCAATTTGGTGCTTTTACGACTCGTTTGATCTGGTAACTAGACTTGTCTAAATGATACTATGAATATGTTTATGCTCAATTCTTGTCTAGTTGAAGATGACAGCATAGTTTCTTGTACGACACCATGAAATCACAAATGCACCTCCATCATGTTTCGTTTTGTATTACAAATATAATGTCATGTCTCACGAATGCTCCCATCACAGATACAAAACCACAACTAGTTTTATGTAGGCGATCCAAACTAATACCAAAGGTCCAAAACCAAATTGTCATTCAAGCTATGCATAAAATTTTTCGCCATCATAATTCAAATGTCCACGAAGCTTACTAAATTGTTTTAGAAGTTTGGGCACGAATACCTCAATTATGTGGCTATAAATACAATTGAAAAGCTATCTTTAGTAAATTTTTTATATATAAAAAAAAAATGTTCCCAAGCATTGTTTCTTGTCGAAGACAGACTCAAGCAGGCAATTCAAGTTTCACATGATTCTTCCAGCTGAAAAAAGTTTGGGAAGAAAAAAATGTTATGAGATGAAGGTAACCTTGAAGAGGTGAAATATTGTATAAATATTTGAAGAGTAAAATACGCTAAGCATATGAATCGTTGAGGTATTTTATACTTTGGTACTCAACATTTGTTAAGTTTCTGTTGTAGTACCTAATATTTTAAATGGTCTTTTTTTTCACTAGTCTGGTGGCATATTTGGGGAATATTCCACCGAATTAGTGAAAAAGTACTGTAAAGCACGTGATAAACGTTGGGTACCACGTCCGCAACTTCATAAAAATTGAGTATCAAAGTGCAAAACACCCAAAAAGTTGAAATGTTTAACGTATGTTTTTCATCTCGGAATGATACACATACCTTAGGAAGTAGTAATAGAAGAAATCAGCATAAAGTAGTGTCTGAACAAGCCCTGAAATCCAAGCTAGAGCAGGGGCAAAACCGGAATACAATGTCATTTTATTAAATAATATGAAAATTGCAAGCAAAGTGGCATGTTTATTTCTCAAACATGAATCTATCTTCAGAAGTCAAGAAATACTATGCAGAAACATCATTTGAGAAAATAAGCGAATGACCACCCATGCGTGTGTGTGTGCGTGAGAGAGAGAGAGAGTGAGGGCTTACTTATCCAGTGCGAATAGTGTGGCTCTGTGAAGTAGCGGTAAATCCAATTCAAAATGTATAATCCTCGGTATGCACTGCAACAAAATAGCAAGAAGTCATTAGTTAATATCACAAAGAGAGAGAGAGAGAGAGAGAGAGAGACATTATAGCATATTCGAGCAATGATGAACATTACTTGATTCAATGTTAAGATCTTAATTGTGAAGTTTTTCTCATCCACAAGTTGTGACTTTTCCTCGAAACTGTTAAAAAACCTGATCAAGTCACCTAAGCTAAAGCCACTACTCATCTAAACCAAAAACATAACCAAGAAAGTAATAACAGATTTAACAAGTGAAAAAAGTTGACCTCAGTGCCCAAAAATAAAATACAATACCATAACTTAAATTCAGCAGTTCCTATGCCCATTCAATGTGCTACTTAGCAATTCTACAAAAACATCACATATTATTCCGTCACATTAAGAATACATAAAAGTAAATAGCCCACAAACTTAGTTAATAAAATATATTCAACAGCCGCCATCTAAAAATTTAAGTTGTTGGCCATGGAAGAGAGTAATGTTTAATATCTAAAGCAAAATGACTCCTTAAGGACTCCGGTCACTCTTATCTAAAGTGTATATCAAAATTTGTTTGCTATATAAAGGACTATAGGATTGAGCTAAATCTCAGAACAAAATAAAATAACAGTGGGACTCTTTTGAAGTAAGTCAGTCGTCCCCATAAACGTTTGGTATTTTCTAGTGCTAAGGGGAAACATGAGATAAGATGGGGAAATGTGTTTGACATTGGCGGACAGCCAGTCATTCTCTTGATTCTTGAACAACAGATGCCACAATGACATTCAACTAGAATACTAGAGTCGAGCCACAAGGACTTCACAACATTTCTACTAAATATTCACGCCAGCTACCAAGCAATATGATCATAATTGCACTGAAAATATTGAGAGAGAGAGAGAGAGAGAGAACTAACGAAAATATCAATGAAAATTAGGTGCATTTTAAGATGACTAGTCTGCAAATTAATGACCAGGAGCAAAACTCATGCTGTTTGCACTTGGTTTGGTGCAGCAACAATGGCAAAAGGAAAGCTTCCACGGCTGAGAAATGACATGTCCAATGGATTCACACTGTCTGAGAAATGACATCTCCAACGGATTAACAGTTTGTCTGAGAATTGACATGTCCAATGGATTAAGACTTTGTCTGGCCTGAGGATTTCAGGAAGGGAAACAATAGAAAATGGTGAAGATGACTATTTTTGGTGCTTGGCTGCTAAAGGGAAATAGTAGAAAAAGGGTGATAACTAGAGGGAGGTAATATAAAGAAAGAAAATTCATTTTTCCTCGCACAGAGTGAGAAAAATGAGAGAAAATCAAGAGAAAGCATACTCTAGTCACTCCCTGATTTCCAACATACATGATTCCATCAGCAGCATCCTCATTTCACAACAATGACATTTCCAAACAATCAACAATCAACAATCAACAACCAACAATTTTCTATACAAAAGGAAAATAAATGAATTTCTTTGATTTGCCTTCCATTTGTCCAACCATTTTTCTCTCCTCAGTAAATCCTAGAAGTATGCATATTGTTAGGGAGGAAAGCAATTAAATCTTTTAATATCCCTCACATGTCCCCTGACATGCAGGCAATATTTTTTTTGTGAAGCGGGCATGACATGTGAAACTCTTTTTCCCTACATGGGTGGCAGCAAGATCTGAAACCTAGGACAATATTGAATGACTGTCTCGTTTGAAAGGTTAAATTGTTATAGAGCAGTGACATTAAATAATTAATATCTATAATACCAGCATCTTTCATATAAAACTAGTGATTGCTCAAATTTTTTTGCTAGCCAAATGAGAAATGTTGCAAAAATCAATTACCCTAGAAGAACAACATATTGCCCCGTCAAGTTGTCAATATTTCTTGTTCTCTGAAGCAAGACGAGCTGAGGAAGGATAGCAACAGATTCCAAGTACAAGGAAAATGTCCACAATACCTGATAAACAACCAAAAAAAACGTCACGTAGATAACATAACTCCTATAAATTATAAAGACTTGTTTCGTGGAAGTTGTATACCTCCATGACACTGAACTTCTCATGTATGAGTATGGCTAGTAACAAACAGGGCAGCACAAGGAAATAGTGGCGAAAAGTGTCCTGATCCTTGTCGTACGATCTTCTCACAATCTTGTGGTGCCTTATATACCAGACAATTGTGAAAGAGCTTCCCAGGAAAATTAGTTTCATTAGCGTGTTATAGAGCGAGATGTAGTCTGTGAACAGGTCTAAGTAGCGAGTTACGAAAACAAGAGCATAGAGTTCTTGAGTCTTCAAGGAAATGCCTGTAAAAGATTATGTACAACACTAGATTAAATAAAACTAGACTAAATCGTCAAAGAATTATCAAGCATAATCTGTTGAGAATATACCAGAAAACATAGACATTTCAAAGATTTTCAAGTATAAAACTTGGCTGTGCTTTGCAAGCAATTAGGCACCGTATTTTCACAGAATTATCAAGCATAACACTGCTAAAGTAAGGGAGAAGAACTGTATTGCTCAAAGTAATCAGAACAGAGTAAAAGTCAGCTACTTTGGAAGCAATTAAAAGCGAAGCCAATGCCAAGCTGCAAATGACAAACAAAAAACTGCAAAAAAGAAATACTTTTCCTTTGGAGATATACTTGACCCATCAGAATTTACTAAATTTAATTTCATCCTTCCTTATTCTCATATCATACATTTTAAATATTCTGAACAATCTGAAAGAAACTGCCTAGCCAAACTTAAAGCTAACCTCTAGCATTTGAAAATAAACTCAATTCATCAAACCCAGCTCATATTTTTACATTCAAAGCAAGCCCACAAAATTTTCTCAATAAAGGTTGCCATAAACCATAAAAATATAATCTTTTCGCAAAAGGTTACGTTGCGAAATGGAATCTTGTATAATAGAAACAACTCTAATACCCACCATCATAAAAAATGAAAAACTAAAAATAGCAAATGAAGACTAATCGCTTTTAAAGAACTGAATCACAAACCCACTCGCACTCGCACAAAACCACACTCAGTCATAAACGATATAAGGGGTGTGAGAAAAAGTGATTACCAGCACAAGATTTGATGGTGTGAATCTTTAGGAGCAAAACAAGAACACTGAACAAATGGGTCATATCCGCTGCTAACCTGAATATATTCATCTTCTCCCCCTTTTCTCTCCCACCCCCCTCTCTCTCTCTCTCTAACTGCAAATCAACCAGAAAAATTGGAATTTTAATTTTCTCTCGGAACCCGCAAATCAGATCTGTGCAGAAATTGCAGTCTCACTGTTTCGTTCTTTTTTCTCTCGCCGTTTTAGATTGTGAACTGAAACAGAGATCTCTAGGTTGATCCAGACAAAATTTTTATTTAATTTCGTAATCAATTTTTAGGCGAGTAAATGCCAGAATATAAAGCAGATTTTTTTTTTTGAATAATTACATCTAATACCCCTCTAAATTATCAAAACTATAACTGGTCCCTTAAAAATTTTCAATATTATAGAAAGTTAGCTCGTAAAAATTCATAATTACAAATACCCCCCACTCAACCGATTCTCAATCATAATATGATGATATCAGCAACTTTTTTTTTAAAAACTCAAATCTACCATTGCTCTAATTTTTATACATTTTTCTTCCATGGGGATAATTATATCTACTATTCCTCTAAACTATCAAAACTACAACTGGTCTTTAAAATTTTTTTAATATTACAGAAAGTTACCTAGATAAAATTTATAATTACAAATACCCCCCACTTAGTCGGTTCCGATCATAATATGATAACGTCAGTAAATTTTTTTTTGAAAATCCAAATCTACCCTTGCCGTAATTTATATACATTTTTATTCCAAGTTAATTTATTTTTATGTGTAAATGCAATATAAATATATAAATAAATATGTATATCTACACATACATAATATATATACATACACAAACATTACACACACACACACACACACAAAAAAAATATATATATATATATACACACACACACATACACACAAACCGTTACCCACTACCCACCGCCCACTGTCGTTGCCAGCTAAACCCAACACCCGCCGTGAGAGAGAGAGAGAGAGAGAGAGAGAGAGAGGGAGGGAGATGGAGATCGAGAGAGAGAGAGGGAGAGGGAGATCGACAGGGAGGGAGGGAGAGCAATCGATGGAGCGAGGGAGAGAGAGAAGATCGATTGGAGGGAGGGAGAGAGGGAGAATCGAGGGTAGCGTGGTATTTGTAACCGGCAAATAAAAGGTATTTGTCATTATGATGGCGGAAGTTTAGAAAAAGTTGACCGGATAACCAACAAATAAGGGGGTATTTGTAATTATGAATTTTATCAAGATAACTCTATGTAATATTAAAAATTTTTGGAGAACCAGTTGTAGTTTCGATACTTTATAGATGTACTAAATGTAATTATCCCTATTTAATATTAAGAAATAAAGGGTAAAACCGAAAGTTTAGAAAAAGTTGACCGGATAACCGGCAAATAGGGGGTTATTTGTAATTATAAATTTTATTGAGGTAACTCTCTATAATATTGAAAATTTTTGGGGGACCAGTTGTAATTTCGATACTTTAGAGTGGTACTAGATATAATTATCCCTTTTTTTTTTATAATTCATATGAAATAGAGTTGTTTTATTTAATGAGAAAATTTCATATAAGCCATGTGGTTTCGAAATAGGGCTACGAAATAGGCTGAAAATATCTTGTGATTTAAAAATATATAAAAAAATTGTTATCAAATATATATATACACACACACACACACACACACAACTTAGTGATTTCACAAAATCTACCCGTCATTCCCTTAATGTCCATAGGTATATTGATTAATATACCCCTTTCATATATATATACGTTTTAGTATACTTATCAAATATAATAAATAAGTCACCTAATTTGTTAAAATTTTAATTAAATCCTCTTTCTCTTTATTTATAGACTGCAAAATTGCAAACACGACCTTTTTATTTTCTTATTTTATTTATAGACTAATAGTGTGTGGCACACTCTATGTATATACAATATATATATATATATATTTATATAATTTGATCACATGTTTAATAAATTTATAATTTTATAAAGTTATGAAAAAATTATTGACAAGTAAATTTATATATTATGGAAAACAAAAAGAATGTCTAAACATTAAACTGAGGTTTATTATTAAAATAAATAAAAAGGATAAAGTAAAATAAATAGTGAAGATAAATATAAGAGAGAAGAAGGAGAGAAGACAATAATGAGAAATAATATATCACCTTCGAAGAAAAAGAGAAGAATGAGAGGGGAAAAAAGCCAAATTAAACTCCAAAGACACCAAGTGTTATTAAAGGGTGTTGATGTTTTATAAAAAGGTATAAATAATCAACATAACAATTAAATATTAAAAAATCTGAAAAAAAAATTTCTTCTTTAAATATGAGTACCCAATATATTGTTACATTTTATAAATAAATTCTAATAATACAAGAAATTATTTTTGTGTTGAATATTTTTTAAAAAATATAATATAATTTTATTTCAATTATCTTTAAAATTTTAATTTTTTTCTTATAAAATAATCTATGAAGTAAATAATAATTAAAAACAATATAAAAGTAAATTTTATTTTATTTTATTTTTTTATAACTGCCCCTACCCCCCAAAAAAGGTTATTGCCACTGCAAGTCAAGCCGACCAACGCCCTCTATTTATTTTTTTTTTTCTCTCTTGTTACTTGCTCACACCCCGCATGGCTGCCTAATATCCAACACCACTACTATGTGCACCTTGTTGAGCCTAACAAAAATTGTAAATTGATTTAAGTATTCCCTTCCTGTTCATCAATCAATTGGATCGTTGAACGCATTAGCTTGCCCCACCAGCTTCAATTCACTGCCATCACGGAATTTCTCCCAATTTCAAGTCACAAATAGATGAAAGTCGACTAACTCGCCATTTGCAAGCCAAAACGCGAAATTTTTTTTAAAATACTCTCTTTTTGGACCCACATTTTCAAAATACCCTAGTTTGAAAATTTTTTTTCAAAATACTCTAAAACGGAATTGCAGATCTCGGCCATACTGTTCATTTGCCATCTCGGACCGCGCGAACCGATTATTTTAAACGTTGTGCGTGTATTAAATATATATATTTTTTTATTGACCGAGATTCCCAATCCCGGCCAACAATTTTGTTTTTTTTTTTAATTAAAATTAAGGTTGGCCGGGGTCTCCAAACCCGGCCAATCTATTTAATTTTTTTTTTAAAATATAAATTTGAGGTTGGCCGGGGTCGCCAAACCCGGCCAACCTGTTTGGTTTTTTTTTTAATTTTTTAAATGGTTGGCCGGGATTGGCGACCCCGGCCAACCGAAAATATATTTTTTTTTAATTCAAATTTCGGTATTTAAAACCGACTTTGAAATGTGTATGCATGTGAATAAAATATTGGTTTGCGTGCATGCATGCATGCGAATAAAAAAACAAACATGTCTGAGTATTTTACAGTGTGCATGTGAATGCTTCACTTTCCGCCCCTATTGCCTGCAAAATCATCCTACAAGATTTTAATTTGTACAAAGAAATCGTCCTTATAGATATTCATTTGTACACATTTGTGTAGATTTTAAATTTTGAAATTCATCACACCACGATTCATTATATATACCACCACATCCTCATTCATTTCATCACCTCTTTTCATTCGTGTAGCCGGTGTAAGTGTTAATTTTATTTTTAATATAGTAGTTGATTTGCTTAAATTTAGTAGTGAAGTGATCTAATTTTTTTGTTTATTTTTTTATTTTACAATTGATAAATCGTGAAGTAAGTTATTATAAGTGTGTAAGATTTTTTTAATTAATAATGTATATATAGTGATTTTGTTTATTATTATCTTGCACTTATTTTCATTCTTAATTTATGTAGGTGTGATTATTGCATTGTGTTCGATCTTACAATTTATTTGGAGGTATGTTTCTATAACTTTGTCTATTTATCCTTTCTAGACAAATAGTGATAATTTTCATTGATATAGCTGATTAGTAATTGTTGGTTCGCTAATTAAACTGGAGAATTAATCTTAGAAAATTAGTTAATTTATAATTGTTTGCTGGGTAGTTGTTTTGTAATTGTTGGTACTGAATGATATTTATATTTATATACAGACATTGGTTAAAAAAATTAGTAATTTAACTAATTCTTGTGTGTGTGTTAAAAGTGCGTGTGTGTGTGTGTGAGAACTGATGTGTGTGAGTTGAGAGTGTTGGGGTGTGTGTGTGTGTGTGTGTGATAACTTATGTGTGTGTGTGTGTGTGTAAGAGTGTTGGTGTGTGCATTTGTGTGAGAGTTTACGTGTGTGTGTGTGTTAAGAGTGTGATATATTGAAAGTGTTGGTGTGCGTGTGTGTGTCATAATTAATGTGTGTGTGTGTTAGGTTAGGTTGTTGGTCATAATTAATGTGTGTGTGTCATAATTAATGTTGGTGTTGGTGTGCGTTTGTGCATGGGAATTTAGGTGTGTGTGTTAGAGTGTTGTGTTGGTGTGCGTGTGTGTGAGAGCTCATGGGTGTGTGTGTAGGAGTTTGGGTTTTCTATTAGTTAAGTGATTTATTGACAATGAATATTAAGACATTCTTATCAGGAGAGCTATGTCGATTCGTCGTCAATTGTGTGGGCCTGAAAGTCTGGATATGTTGTACGATCAAGATGGCCATAGGTCCGAATCAATAACAACAGATGCAGCAATAGTACCGTTGGATGTTAGGGCGATGCACGTAACGTTTTGGAATATTATTAAACAACGCCCAATCCACGGTAGTGTGCTACAGTTTCTGTACACGATGTGTTTTTATGGAGTATTTAGGTGTGGATATATTGAGATTGACCACGCTCTTATTACTGCATTGGTTGAGAGGTGGTGACCAGAAACAAACACTTTTCACTTTCCGATAGGCGAAGCCACAGTGACGTTGGAGGATATTGCCATTTTGTGGGCATTGCCTGTACGGGGTAATGTTTTACTGGGTCAAGTTCCGGAGAAAATAAATTGGTTTGAAATATGTGCTGAGTTGTTGGGTTTTGTGCCGAATGAGTCAGATATTTTGTCATCCCGAATTATGGTCAAAGCCATTCTCAACCGCCTACGACATACCCGAATCACTACCAGTTCTACAGAAGAAGAAGTCATGCAATACTCCCGATGTGTGGCACTTGGCTTGATCTCCAACCAGTTAATGCCGGACAAAAGCCAAAAATTTGTTGGGCTGCATTATCTAATGCACATGAATGACGCCCGGCATACTCGGTCTTGCAGCTGGGGTTCGGCTGTACTAGCGTACCTTTACAGGGAGTTGGCTACTGCGTCAAGGATGGAGTCAAACAGTATATCAGGGCCAATTCAATTACTCCAGGTATTACTTTCACATTTTTATTATATGAATCACTTATAATGACAATAAACTAATTGTTGTTTGTTTGTTTTTTGTATTATAGGTTTGGGCGTGGTCTCGTATTACAACTATAACACCAATACCTGTATTTAGACGCTTGCTAACTGGGCAAGATTTGGATGATGATGGGGAAAATCGAACAACACTCCCGTTTGGTGCTAGATCAGTTACGTTAGCAATATCGTTAGATTAGTTTTGGTTTCTACTTCTTGTTAATTTTGTGTTTGTTTTGTACTAACGACATTGTAGGTGGATTAATTACTACACACATAGAGAGACGGTTAGGCACTCGCTACCCGTCGTACGAGACTTGTTTGATAGGATGTGGGACAAACAGGTAATATATTTTCTACCTGATCGTGTATTAATTTATATTTGATTTGTTCATATATGATGTAATGCGCTATCGTGCTTTTTTGATAGTTCGTATGGTGTCCTTACGACCCCAATGCACCTGAGATAGCCGGGCTACCTAACGATAAGGGGGAGGAATATTGGCATGCTTCAGTACTGCTACTGAATTATGCTATTGTAGAGTTTCATCGTCCTGAACGCGTTATGAGACAGTTTGGGATGAGACAAGGAATCCCGCCTATGATTCCATTGTCTGAAAGAACAACGCCAAGAATTGATCGAAGGGGTCCAAACTCTACTAAGGATTGGGGAATGAAGTATGCTCGTTTTGCCGATGTTTGGAATAACGTGGATGCATACGTGGTCGAGATGCCCCCAATCACTCCCGGCTTAGCTCATACGATCGAGGGTTATATGGACTGGTACTTGAGGCATACGGTTCGTCAAATCACTCCCCTCCAAGGGTAGACACACAGTACTGGGTTTCAACCCTCAAATCCGTCAGCGTGGCGTGTTATGGTTAGTGACTTTTTGTGTTTGTGTTTTTTTATGTACACATATGTTTCGTTGTTCCATCACGAACTAATATTTTGGAGCTGATTTTGTGGACAGGTCGAAGGGTTGGAGTATTTTAGAATGGAGGCTACCAGACTAAATATTCCACATCTAGTCGAGCATGCAAGAATGTTGGAGGACATTGCTAGAGCAGAAATTGAAGTAGCCGGCCAGGCGGAGCCCGACTCACCTGTGTTTGTAGGGGCGACAAGAGATCCGCGTCCTAGGCGCGGTTGAGGCCGTCGTGTTAGCGGGAATGAGACTGGTACGTCAACTGATCAAGAAGGTGAATGCCCACCTACATATGTCCCAAACATTGAAACTCGACGCACCAGTTCCAGCATGCCACCTGAATTTTATGTACCTATGCCGGCTCCGCCCTTACAGACGTACGACATGGGTTCTACAAGCGTGTTTGATCAATTTTTCAACACGCCGTACACAGAGATTGTACGAAACTCACAACAAATGACCCATCCTCAGGAAACTGGCACTTCAACTGCCAGAACTCATCGATTGTACGAAGCACCTCCATGGTTCAATTTTCCATTCGAGGAGCTACCAATGGACTCGTATAACATACCAACTGGGAGATCAGGAACCTTCTACGACCATGAAAGAGGAATCCTACAAGTTGGGATGATTTTCAACAACAAGCACGAGGCCATTCAAGCCATCAAGCATTTCTCTATCAAATGGGCAAGACGAGAATTTAAAGTGAACAAATCTGAGCCAAAATTGTACGGTGTTCGATGCATATTGAAGGAACAACAAGGCTGTCAGTGGAGAGTTCGCGCAGTTCTCAAAGACAGACGTGGAATCTGGCAAATCACGAGGTACACAGGTCCACATACCTGCATTATCATGGACGATGGTGGGGATCACTCAAACTTAGATAGAAACGTAATTACAGGAATGATGGTAAGCTACATACGTGAAAACTACTCCTACAAAGCTGTAGACGTAAAATCGCAAGTTCATTCTCAGCTAGGCTACCGGATAAGCTACCAGAAAGCGTGGCAAGGGCTGATGCGTGCACGTTTCTTATTGTATGGTGATTGGGAATCTTCCATTAAAAAATTACCCTGTTATATGCTTGCACTACAGAGGTGGAATCCTGGCACGGTTGTGGAATGGCTTCATATCAACACTGACGATCAGGATGTCAAAATGATAGGTTACGTATTTTGGGCATTCAAGCCTTGTATTGAAGCATTCAAACACTGCCGCAAGGTCATCAGCGTTGATGGAACACATCTATACACAAAGTACAAGCACAAGTTGCTCATTGCGTGCACAATGGATGGTAACCAAAATATATTACCACTCGCGTACGCATTGGTTGACGAAGAAACACGGTCATCCTGGTTATGGTTCTTGTCCATGTTGTGTCACCATGTTATCGGCCAAAACCAAGGTGTATGTCTCATTTCAGACAGACATGTCGGCATCACTTCGGCTGTCGAACAACTCGATGCATTTAAAGATCCTCTTGGATGCCACCGCTTTTGTCTTAGGCACCTTTGCTCGAATTTAAATGTAAAGGTTAAAAATATCCTCGCCAAAGACCTGTGCTGGAGTGTTGGGAATGCACCAACTGAGGTTGACTTCAACAACATCATGGAGCAAATTAGAGCAACCAAACCCGAGGCGGGAACATACCTAGATCGCATCGACTTGCAAAAATGGACAGCCGCATATGATGATGGAAAAAGGACAGGCATAATGACCACGAACATGTCTGAATGCATTAATGGCGCTTTCAAGGGTGGTCGTCGCCTCCCCATACTCGCGTTCGTGCATCTCACATTCAACCGTACAATGAATTGGTTCCGTCAGCGTTCATCTATGGGAAATGGGTTTCGAGCAAATAACCTGCCATGGACTGATCACGCATATGCCTATTACAATGCCAACAAAGACGCCTCATTATCGCATGTTATTGAGAACTTTATGTACCATGAACGCACGGTATCGATTCTTGCAAGAGACACAGGCCACGGAGTTGGTCGTCGCTTTGTCGTGAAGCTAACAAATGGTACCTGCTCTTGTGGGATTTGACAACAATTTGGCATACCCTGCTCACATGCCTTAGCAGCGGCAATGCAATTTTCGATGGACATCAGTCAATTGTTTGCGTGGTACTACAGTGTCGATTCCTACCAGCAAACATACGCGGGTAGATTCGAGCCTATTTGGGATGAGGCATATTGGCCAGAAGCTGATTTCAAATTAGTCCACAATCCCGAGCGGTTAAAGAAACAACGACGCAGCCGTGACGTTACACTCGCATTCATAATGAGATGGACCAATCACAAGTTCGTGAAGGAGCAAGGTGCCGTGCCCAACAACGTCAATAAATCGGTATACAATAATAAAAATCCAAACAAATATTACTACCAGCCTTTTTATTAATTTATGTCAAGTATTTTATCAGTTTTTCAATTATTGCATTTTCTATAAATAATTGAAACTCAAAAAATAGGAATTTACTGCTGCATAAATTATCTAATTCGGTGTTATGTAAGTTATTCATTTAAAAATCAAGTATTAAATTTTATTATTCATATAATACATATAATCTCAGAAAATACGATTCCCGGTCCCGGTTTAAATATCGAAATTTGAATAAAAAAAAAATATTTTCGGTTGGCCGGGGTCGCCAATCCCGGCCAACCATTTAAAAAATAAAATAAAAAATTAAATAGGTTGGCCAGGTTTGGCGACCCCGGCCAACCTCAAATTTATATTAAAAAAAAAATTAAATAGGTTGGCCGGGTTTGGCGACCCCGGCCAACCTTAATTTTAATTAAAAAAAAAACAAAATTGTTGGCCGGGATTGGGAATCCTGGTCAATAAAAAAAATATATATTTAATACACGCACAACGTTTAAAATAATCAGTTCGCGCGGTCCGAGATGGCAGATGAACAGTATGGCCGAGATCTGCAATTCTGTTTTAGGGTATTTTGAAATTTTTTTTTCAAACTAGGGTATTTTGAAAATGTGGGTTCAAAAAGAGGGTATTTTAAAATTTTTTTCCCAAAACGCAACCAAAATAACGAGTTTTTCATAGAAAATCATCACCCCGTCTCATCTTCATCGTCGCTCAATGGGCCGCCACCACCATGTGCTATTTTTGAAGTCTTTGCCATTTGTTCTCCACAACAAGAGGATTACGATTTTGGCTTTGATTTTTAAATTCGTGGAGTGAAAAGTGGAGTTTCCTAAGTGTGTTTATGAATTGTGTGTATTTGTGTGTATATTATAGGATTAATTGCAATTTTGGTCTAATAGGTATGCCTTTGTCCGATTTTGATCCCATTCGTTTCAATGTTCTCAATTTTGGTCACATATGTTTCAATTTTTTGCTATTTTTGGGACTTTTTTGATATTCCGTCTTATTTTTAATGGTGAAGGCACATGCACCTCACATGGGATGAAAATTCAGTCCAATTTTGGTCCTATTTGTTTTAATTTTCTCAATTTTGATCCTATAAGTTCCTATAATTGATTAGATGGTTTCTGTACTTATTCAAACTTAAGGGGTCTAAATACATTTGCTCCAAACTTTAAAGGGTGTAGATATAATTATCCCAAAATTTTCGTAGCTTAATCATTTACCATGTCCAGAAGCTAAGGACCAATATCAAGTAATCATTCATAGAATTTATTTTGCCATAAAACTTAATTTCGTAATTAAGTGTCACCCCATGGTCCAGGCATGACACAGTAGTTATTAGACATATATCTTTCATAACAATTGATGGGACAAATCTTCAAAATATACTCAAGAATCATGGTTATATGAATTTTATATATATATATATATATATATATAGAATTAAAATTTCACTCAACTACACTTATATAAAGCCACAAAAATCAAACAAATTCCTACTATTCTTCAATTGAAATTAAGGAAACAAAACAAAGTTAGTGTAAGAAAACCATCATGGGTATTATTCGAGAAGTAAGTAGAAATACCTACGCGTACACTGCTGAAATTCCTTATATGGAGGGAGAGGCACTGAGCAAACAAAAAAACTAATGTATGTGGAGATATCCGATAACAACACATTGAATATAACTGTGGAACGGAATCGAAAAGTTAATGAAGTTTCCCAACTAAGTGTAAATAATCACAGTTATCACTCTTTGGCTCAAGATACAAATGCCGACACAAGAAATTAGGATGTCCACTCAATACGATGAAGGTGTTTTCAAAGTTATTTTTCCCATTGGAAGATGAATTAAGTACGTCTGATAAAATATTTCGTGACTATCGTTTTAATTTAGTACCATCCCCAGACTAACAAGCAGAAGAGTGCTAATAGATTTGTGTTGTTTAGTTATTATGACTCGCGTTGCTGGCACACTCGATGGGTATGCAGAATAAACTATGTACTTGAAATTTGATGAATTAAATTATAATTATTTATTATGTTTTTTAAATGAATAAATTTTATTGGTATTAGTTAAATTTAAAATAAGTGAAAAGTAAAATAATTTAATGTAAAATGAAGGCGTACAGCTAAAAAAAATAATTAAATAAGGGAATTAAAAATTATATAATAGTATGACATTAGAAATAAAGAGAGGAGAGAAACTGGTAAAAGCGAAAATAAAACATGTAGCGGGACAGTGAAGGGGAGAGGGAAAGTAAGAAATAATCAAAATGAAAGGGGGAAAAAATGAGAGATTGTCAAATGAAAAGTAGATACTACAAGGAGCTCTTGTTTTATATAATATTAGCGTATCAAACACACTCGATGAGTGTGCAAAATGAAAATTCGATATAATCAAATCAAATGGTTAAATTTTAATAATATAAATCAATTTTTTGTTACATTCTATGCAACTATTTCTTTTTTAATTATTTTATTATTTATACTATCTTTTTAATCACTTATAATGTACTTATTATATTTATAATTAGTTAAAAAATAAAATTAAAATAAAATAATTTAAAAAAAAAGTCTCACTTACAAGACCAAAAGTGTAATTAAGCCTTTTATAAAATACTATTCAATTATAAATTACATATATACGGTTGAAATATAAAATTGAATGAAATTTGGAAAAAGAGTAAAGGACAGAGAGGAGAGAATAAAAAAAAATGAAAACAATTACATTGTTAGAGGAGACAGAATGATAGTTGATTGGTATTTTAGAAATTAAACAAGTAAACATACCAAATGTAAAAAGTCAAAGGTTCTCTCACTTAATTAACAACATAGTTATAATACTGTAGAGAGTACAAATGCTGTGAAAAACTATGAAATATTGAGCGAGTGTTTGGCTAAACTTATTCTAAAGAACTTATAAGACTCTTTTGGAGTTTATAAGTTCCTACATCTTATTTTAAAAATAAGTTCTTAGAGTGTTTGGATAAAATAAAATCCTAAAGCTTATAAGTTAAATTTGGAGCTTATAAGTTATAATTCTATTTGGTAAACATGAAAGCTTATAATTTTTTTTTAAATGTAATGATGGCAAAAAAAATTAGGGAAAATTATTTTCAAGTAAATAAATATTTTTTGAGACAATAGACATGTAGTATTGGAAATATATATTTATTTATTTATTTATTTATGCTATTTTATCTTTTAGGATTAAAGAGCATATGAGCCCTTTCAAAAAGAAAAAGATGAAGGAAACTTAGAGAATGTTTGGGTGAGTTCTTAAAATATTTTATAAAATATTTGAGAATTTATAAATTTCCTTAAAATATTTGGTAATTTTTTTATTAAAAAAACTTATAAATTTTAAAAATAAATTATTATGAGCTTATAAACTCCAAACAAATACCAAGTTCCAAATAACATATAATATTCATTAGACTTAAACTCGTGAAACTCAAATTTATCCTCTATCTTGCTATTTGTTGCAAGTTCTCTTGGCTATGAACATTGTTATCCTAATTAATGATAGTTTCAACATTACTCATTAATCATTAATATCCCGATATAACGATATAATTAATCTCACAAACTCATGAGCAAAGCGATCTCGAGCTTGCCAATCATCAAAAGGCATGACTATCGCAACAAGAATGTATCAAAAATGTCTTCACCTAAGATGCAAATACAAAAGAAAAGCCTACTTGCTACACAAAAATGTCCTGACCTAGTCTTCACCTGTGAATGTACTAATTTTTACACCACATGGTTTGTAAGATAAACGAAAAAACCAGCAAGAAAATCGCATGAGTCGTTTTGAATGCATTAGAATTGTTGGAGTCTGGGGTTACGGGTCCCATAGGCGGACTTAAACCCCCACTGCCACCCACACCCCCGCCACCCCCGGTGCCATAGAAAGGCGTGGTGGCTCCTGGTGGTGGCGGTGGTATTGTTGTAGCTGGTGTTCCACCGGGACTCGTTGTGGTTGTGCTTCCTGGTGCAGCAACTGACCCTCCTGCCGTGCTGAAAAATTGCAACTCTAGTAAATTAGAACTTCGGCACAAACCATAAAGAGAGAGAGAGAGAGAGAGGAAGAAGAACCACCAATGCAAACGTTAAATCAAATAAATGTGGTTCTTTTTACTTTAATTTTTATTTTCAACACAGTCGAGCCACATACCAATCAGCTACATCAACATATCAAATCAAATTGAATAAATACTATTATATTTATTTCCAATCTTTACAAAATACAAGTCTCAATATTATTTGGCGTAAAAAAGGAGGATATGCTTGGGATTTATTTTGATAAAATACACTTTCAATGTGATTGATCACTCTCTCTAGATTATACGTCAATCATATGATACTCATAATACACTCGCTATATGATTAATCCCGGTGTGATCGAACCCAATGCGCGCAAGAATGTCCCATACATTGATAACCAAATTGGTTTCCATTATTGGAATACTTTTTCTTTTTTCGATATCTCCATTATTGGATTACTTGAAAGTTTGAAAATAAAATTTGAAAATGTAAAACAAAAGGAACCTTAACTATGTGGATGCAACCCACATAGTAACTCTCAAACGGTCCAAAAGGACCAAAGAAAAATAAGACAAGGGATATTTATTTCCGTCTGAGATATAATACCAATCATTACATGCCCGAATTATCGAAAACCCCTCTGTTTGTTTGTTGTTAGCTTCAGGGGGTAATTGCAATTATCGAAAGCCCCTCTGTTTTTGTTTTTTTTTGGGCAATTGAGGCAACTCCCAAAGTTTTTAATTTTTTTATATTTTTATTATTATACCTAAAAGAATAAAGCAATTACAAGGTACTCATTCAAAGATTCTGGTGGGGTTTATTCCGCAAAGCATCTCAATAATTACACACGACATTTGGGCTCTATTTACAGTGTCATGCTATATATTATGTGCGAAGCATTTCAAGAAACAGGGCTTTTGCTGTCTTTAGGAGATACCGGGATAGTAAGGGTATCAATATTTAATGAAAATCGACAAATTTGCTGAACATGGAAAAATATTGAAGTACAAAATTAAAAAAAAAAAAGGAGCAAATGAACAACTTTTTGAAAAGGAACACAAGGCTCGGAAAACGAGACAAAAGCTGCATGACAAAGACCAGGCGAAGGGAAAATAAACGTACCTTGGAGATGATGGGTATATACAAGATCCATAGCCTGAAAAAGAGCCAAAAAATAAAAAATCAGTAAATAAACAGGAACTTATAAACCCAGAAAAAATTGAAAAATCCTTATATGCATCGGATATATATATGAGCCATATTTATATATCATACTATTCAAATTCAATCACATATTATATATATTTTATAAAAAAATTAATCCATAATATGTAATTGAGCCTGGACTACAGAATTACACACCTAATCCATAAAAGAACAACCCTAAAAAATCTGACTCTCTAGTAAATGCAGAGATTTACATATCAGCTCATCTAGTTTGTGTGTGTGTGTGTGTGTGTGTGTGTACTGTTCAACGAAGCCCAAAACAAAAATTGCATAAAAGCAAAACCAAAATGTATGTTTATGTGTGTGCAGCGGAAAAGGAAAATCCCAAAACAAAAATTATATTAATAAAATCTGAAGTGAGTGTTTGTGTGTGCAAAATAAGTAAATTAAACAAGCAAGAAAATCACCCCCACCAAGAAGTCAAGAAAACCCGGTAAATCTCTGCCTAAGCATGAGATACACAACTCTGCTGTTGTGTGTGTGTGTGCGCGTACAGAAAAAATAAATACCAAAACAGAAATCAAATAGAAACACCAAAAAGTGTGTGTATGTGTGTGTACGAGTAAAACCAGTAAAATAAAATAAGCAAGAAAATCCCCTCCAAAAGGAATTCAAGAAAGCCCAGAAAATCTCTGCCTAGTATGCGAAAGAAATCCCACAACAGGAATCAAACAAAAACACCAAAAATGTGTGTGTGTGTGGAGAAGAGGGTAAAGATACGAACTTGGGTCAGTTTTGGCAACGGTGGCGGTGCCGCCGAAGGAGCACGAGCCAGGGGCGTTGCCCCTGCGCTGATAATAGCTGTTGAAAGCATAGGAGGCGTGGGCCTGCACCGTGTTGGGCAGATAGCACAGCCCAGAAGACTGAATCGGCGCGCAATCAGCGCCGGCCCAGCATGCGTAGTCTAAAGCTGATTGCAAAGCCTCGTCACTCGCATCACTCCTCGCCACACACCAAGTGGCCGCGGCGGCGGAGAAGGTGGCGGCAGTGTGAAGAAAGAATAGCAGCGCCACTGCTCTGAGCAGAGCTGCCATGGCCAGCACCTGAGATGAGTTGTGGGTTGCTCTAGAGAGAGAGAGAAGAATTAGTGAGTGCAGAGAGAGTGTGGGAAAAAGAGAGAGAATCGAGAATGGGAGTTGTTCCTTGTTTTTATTTTCTTCCTTTTGTTACTTTTTCTTTATGGATTTTAGGCTCTCTTATTCTTTTTGTTTCTCTTTCTTTCTTTTTTTTTTTTTTTTTTTGAGCTTTTTTGGGAGGTTAATTTTGAACGAATTTGTTGTTGGAATTAATGCTTTCTGCTACTTTATGTCTGTGGCCTGTGGGTAAGTGGGATACTGCTGTATCGTAGAGGCCCCGAGTAACGTCACCTTATGTTAATATTGTTCAATTTTATATTTTATTTTGTATTTTAATGCTTAAATATATTATATGTGTTAATTTTATTTCTTTTTCTGTTTTAAAAAGGCAAAATGTCATATTGGACTCTATAATATATAGTGCTTTCACTTTCAATCCCATTATTTACCGGTTCATCAAACTTAGGCCATTTTTCTAAAAAAACTGTCGAATTTCGACCACCACCTTAATTGCCGTTTAAAAATTTAACAGAAATAATTGATCCCATATGTCGTTAGTTTGCTATGGATGGGAAAATATGAAAAAATTACACTTTTGGTCCTATAGAACAAGGGGCTTGACACATTTATGCTTTGTTTGGTAGGTTTAAAATGTGAGAAAGGAAAGTAGGAAAAGAAAATAAATTAAAAGGAAAAAAAATATATTTTCTCTTGTTTGTTCGTAGCAAGAAAAGCGGAGAAAAGAAATTTAAGAGTAGAAAAGTGAGCATGTGACCCGTTAATTTTTTTTCTCCCAAAATTGGATGGAAAATGATAAGAAAAGAATGCAGCTATCTCTATTAAATACGATTTTCCAATATTGCCATTATTTTGTGTATAACATTTAATATTTATTTATTTATTTTATTTTTATTAATTTACTTACAACATAATTACGACATAATAAGTCAATTGGTGTCATTTTCACACAATTTAAATATATATTTTATTTATTTATTTATTTATTTATTTTGTTTGCATTAATTTATTTTAATAAATGAATTTGTAACAATTTATGTTTATAATGATATAACGGTGTCATTTGACAAAAAAAATCATTTTCTTTCTTTTTTTTCATTTTTCCATCCAAACAAATAGGACCAATTTTTTTTTATTGTTTTCCTTCCAACTATTTTTCTCTCAACAAAACATGCATGTGCAAAATTAAAATTTACCAATTTTCTTTTCTCTCTATTTAGTTCATATGCCAAACATACCACTCCTTTTGAAGAAAAAAAAAACATTAGTTCCATTGGACATAAAAAAATTTACAATCTTTGTCCCATAAGAAATATATTGCCTTAGTTTAAATGTTAGAGGCAAATTGTAATTAATCTCTTTATATATATATATATATATATATATAAACCGATGGATAAATTTCGTAAAGAATCAATGGTTCAAATTTAGTGTGATGGTCATCTACGGTCTGTATTAAACCTCATAAAATATTAACGGTTTAGATCTTCAACTTTATAAAATATAAAATATCTAATAATATATGAATATATATTTAAATTTAATATAACAATGAATGTCTTAAATTTATTGAGATCAACATCCTAGGTTTATATTATTTTTAATATATTATGTATTAAAATGTGACATTTTTTCACTCCCAAAAAAAATAAAAATCATGCAATTCGAAATCTGAAAGTGCAGAATTTGAAAACACACACCATATGTATGCGCGCACACACACAATTACCCTATGAATCTTGATTTAATCTTTAAATTGAAGATATATTTAGATTGCCCACGACATTAAAAGATGATTTATCCAATGAAATTCAGAAATTATGGTCGGCCATAATTTCTTTTTGCCACCTCCCACTAGGGGTGATCGTGATTCGATTTCAATTTTTCTTAATATATTTAAAATCGAATTGCCATATGCTTTTTTTTTTAAAATTATACTTTAAATTGTAATTTTTTAAAATAAAACCAAAAGTTCGGTTTACAACAATTTGGTTGGTTTGATGGTTCTAAACAATAAAATTTACAAAGATCATAAAACTAATAAATATAATGCGACCTTGTATACTTAAATCAAGCTTAAAAAAATATTGATTAATTATACAACTTCTTAAGATTTTAGTCCATGCATGATTTAACAATAAACGGTTAGATGTGTTTGAAATATAAAATGATTAAATCCATAATGATGCACCCGCGTCCGATCACACGTGGCCTCCATGCCAAATATTGTCCCTCCTGCAACCGTTAAGACCATCTGATCAGGCCGGGGGGTTTTCAAAATGCGTCTTTAAGGTGTGAGGGGGGTTACCTTTAGACTCCGCCACCCTTAGATATTGTCCCACCGGCCCTTGGACCTAGCCGGCAGGTGCCGTCCTAGCTCAGCTGGCAGAGCAGCTCAGTAGGTTTTGCTTCCTTGAAGGAACGCGTCTAACATGGGGAGAGGACTTGGCCCTTATAAGGAGCTCAAGCGCCTCGTCTCTACTCGATATGGGACGAATCACGATCGCATCATAAGCCCCCCAGACGAGGGGCTTGAGAACCATTCGGTCCCCATGATGGGCGCCATATGATGCACCCGCATCCGATCACACGGTGGCCTCCATGCTAGATACTGTCCCTCCTGCAGCCGTTAAGACCATTCGATCAGGTCGGGGGGTTTTCAAAATGCGTCTTTAAGGTGTGAGGAGGGGTTACCTCTTTAGACTCCGCCACCCTCAGATATTGTCCCACCGGCCCCTGGACCTAGCCGGCAGGTGCCGTCCTAGCTCAGCTGGCAGAGCAGCTCAGTGGGTTTTGCTTCCTTGAAGGAACGTGTCTAACATGGGGAGAGGACTTGGCCCTTATAAGGAGCTCAAGCACCTCGTCTCCACTCGATGTGGGACGAATCACGACCGCATCACATAACTAATAGAATCACTACAGGAAAATGCACGAAATCCAACGAAAATTTATCAAAATTTCCATCGAAAAATACTAATTCCAGTAGAAATCTGGTAGAATTTTGGCGTAGATGTGTCCACTGAAAAAACCCGCGCTGGAATGCCATTTTCTGCCAGAGTGCTTTTCTGGTAGCAGTCTGGTGGAAAATTCCGCCGATCAATTTGAATGGAAATCTCGCCGGTCCGCTGTCAGAACAATATTCCCAAAATATGCAAATATTTGTAGTTAAGGGGATTTGAACCCATGACATTAAGGTTGGATGACAAGCACTCCACCACCAAGCTATTGCAAGAGCTTGCAATACATTTTGTTTTGTTATATACTTATTATATATCCTTTTGATTATTATTATTTTAAATTATTGTTTGTAATTAGAAGATAATTTATGCACTCTAAATTTTTTTTATGGGATATAAAAATGGCTGAACATCATGCACCTTCTCGAGAAGAAAACGATTTGCGGCAACGCAGCACTAAGAAGGTCAAGCCAACATTTATCCCAGATGAGACCATGGAGGAGAACTACCAGAATTCTGCTAGCTATGAGGCCCCATCCCCAAAAGAAAATAGTAGGGTATCCTACCTGGACTACTTGATGGGGAGAACAAGAGACAGGGCAGTAAGATTTACAAAGCAAACCATGTTCGATCTTGACAGAATCAAAATCATCAACCCAACAAAGGAATACCCATACCCAAGAATTGTTCTAGACAAGGCCTATGAGGAGAAAATCCAATCCCCTTGGAAGGATGCTATTATCCTCAAGATGCTAGGTTGGTTTATTAACTTCAATATTCTTTCCGCCAAGATCAATAGCATGTGGAAACTCCAAGGGGAGTTTGAGCTTATTGATCTTGGCCATAGCTGCTTCGTCCTTAAGCTCGATGATAAAGAGAAGGCTGAATATATTCTTACGGAAGGGCCATGGACCATCTCCAACCGTTGTCTAGTAGCTCGAAAGTGGATAAAGGGATTCCAAGCGTCTCATGACCGTATCTCAACTACTATCACATGGATACAAATCCCAGTACTGGCAGTGGAATTTTACAAGAAAGACATCTTGTATTCGGTGGCACTGAGTCTTGGGGAGCCGGTTAAAGTAGATTATAACACTTATTGGGCACCGAGAGGGAAATTTGCCAGATTTTGTGTCCAACTCGACCTTGAAAAACCTCTAAGGAGTGTCATCGATGTCTGCGGATACCTTTTCCCAGTCAAATACGAAAACTTGCCGATGATTTGTTTCCAACGTGGAAGGGTAGGCCACAGAAGCCCTGAATGTCCCGAAAATGGTAACTTGACGGAGGAACGAAAAGCTGGAAAAGTGGTGCCAGCCCACACGATACCAGATCTCAGAGAAAAGCTACAAGAGGGGCGATTTGGAGAATCGATGATTGTTACAAAGGGAAAACCAAGAAGACAACCACGACAAGCTTATCAACAACGTGGTCGGCCTATTAAGGGCAACAAATTTGAATTGATAAGGAACATGAACCAAGACTAGTAGGTCCAACTGCAAAAAGACGACACACCGATTGAAACTAGTAATCTGCCTGTGGACTTTGTGTCCTATGCAAAGGTAGTTCCAAAAATATCCACAAAAGAACAAATATGTAGAAAACGTCCCTAGCCAAAATCCTAATCTTTCCAAATATTACAATTTGCACAAGAATGGCAACTTGATATTACCTATCCATGGCATGCTCTCAGAAATTGACTCCACACTTTTCGAAATTCCTATTGACCAACAAAATACACTATCTACCCACCCCCTTGCTAGCAACTCTACTCGTTTAAACCCAACTTCACGAACTACCCCACTCTTTCATTCCACCTCAACCAATACCTATGGAACCCCCCTAACCCCACGGATTCCACAGATGGGGTACTTTTTTCAATCGGAAGTGATCAACCATCCGTGGGCCATGGCAAATTCGATATGAGATACCACTTCATTCGAGTGATGGACACCCACCCACTACATTAGCAGACGATTGTAACCGTAAAATACACCGATACCGAGAGCCAAACACAACCAGCAAGCACGATGGAATTGAATTTGAGCATGGCGAAGAGAACACACCAATGCACGTTGACACAATTATTGATACAACATATACTCTTGGAGGCAGTAGGTCTCTTTGTGGATAATCCTACGACACTTGAACTCATCCAACACACACCAATGAGGATTCTAGCGTGGAATTGTCAAGGAGCAGGAAATAGCAATTTTCGTTATCATTTTAGAGAGCTAGTTAGAGTTCACCAGCCGAATGTAGTTTATCTTTTAGAGACTAAAGTCTCAAAGGATAGAGATGTTCGTATTTCTACTAATCTTGGTTTCCCAAGTGTTTGTAGAGCTCCAATGGTGGGGAGAGAATGAGCAATTTGGATGATGTGGGATCATAACCACATCTAAATTTGAATCTTGGTAATTTCGTCTCAAGCGATACATGCTATAATTGGGCCTCGGCTTGAGGAGGGTTGGGTTTGCTCTGGGGTTTATGCGAACCCTAACAGTGAATGATGTGATGAGCTCTGGAATTCGCTAGAAGACTTGAGTAGACGAATAAATAGACCACGGATGCTCACCGGCAACTTCAACGACATTGCTATGATTGATGAAAAAAGGGAAAGGAGAGCGACTCATTGGAATTGGTGTTCACGGCTACAAGATGGTATGGCACACTGCGGCCTCATCGATTTAGGCTATCAAGGCCGCAAATTTACATGGTAAAACAAAAGACACGGGCTGGAGAGAATTCAAGATTGTTTAGATAGATCATTGGCTTACGATGAATGGAGATTTTTGTTTCCGGTAGGTATGGTTTTTCACTTACCTCGTACACATTCCGATGATAACCCCATTTTAACTCTATGCCATGGCATGAACATTGCACCAACCAATAAACCCTTCCATTTTGAACTTGCATGGCATGCGCATCTTGTTGTGAAAATCAAATACAAAACATATGTAATCATGGTGATGATTTTATAAGCTCCTTATCTGCCTTGCCTGATATGATGAAAAAGTGGAACAAAAACCAATTTGGCAGTATTTTTCAAAAAAAGAGAAAACTTTTAGCTAGACTAGATGGAGTGCAACAAAAATTGGCATGTGTTGAGAATGAACACTTGCATGATCTTGAGCGTTTTCTTGTTAAGGAGTACAATGATGTCCTTCACCAAGAGGAATTATTCTAGTTTCAAAAGTCCAGAATTAATTGGCTCAAGTATGGTGATAAAAATACAAGATTTTTCCACCTTGCTACATTAAATAGGAGGAAAAATAGAATTTGAACCCTCAATATTAAGGGGGTTTTCCAATACTTCTATAGCCTATTTAATAGTAATGTGGATAGTGTCTATGACCCCCTTCATATTAGCAAGGCCCAATGTGCTCTTGGGGAGGGTATAGAGTCTCTAACCTAAAGTGTCACTAGTGTTGAAATTCGTAAGGTGGTCATAAGCATGCACCCTTATAAAGCTCCGGGACCGGATGGGTGCCAAGCCTTTGTCTACCAAAAGTATTGGGGTATTGTGGGGGACTCCGTTGTGGATTTTGCGCTTTCATGCTTTGAGAAGAGAAAAGTCCCTACTGCTATAGGTGAGTGTTTCATTACCCTTATCCCTAAGGTTATGAACCCTTTGGTTGTCTCCGAATTTAGACCCACCTCCCTTTTGCAATGTGCTTCTCAAAATTGTTACCAAATGTCTTGTGTGTAGGTTGAAACCATTTGTGAGTGATATTGTCAGCCCATCACATAGTAGTTTCATCCCTGGGAGAAATACCCATGGTAATATTCTTGTGATCCAAGAACTCATTCATACTTTACATAAGTCTAAAAGCAAAAAAGGTGGAATGATCATTAAAGTCGACTTAGAAAAAGTATATGACAAAGTGAGATATGATTTTTTGAGAGATGCTTTGGTCGTTTTTAAATTTCCTGATAGTGTTGTTGATCTCATCCTTAGCTGCATTTCGTGTATTCAACTCTGTATCCTATAGAATGGGGAACCCCTCTCCCCTATAGCAACAACATGCAAACTAAGGCAAGGGGACCCGTTGTCCCACTACTTGTTCGTACTTTGCATGGAACAACTCACCTACCTTATTGAAGAAGTTGTTGCTAATAGGGACTGGAACCCTCTTACCTTCTGTCATCAAGGTCCTATGATCTCGCACATGATGTTTGTTGATGATATCATATTTGCTAGTCGCGCATCAGTTAGCAATGCGAATACTATTCAGCGAATTATTCATAAATTTTGCAATGCTTCTGGTTTGAGAGTGAACATTTCTAAGTCTAGGATCTTTTTCTCCCTTCAGACAGCCCCAACAACGCGTAATAATATCTCTAACATTCTTTATATGAGGAGCACGGAGCAGTTGAGAAAATACCTAGTAATTCATATATCCACGGGGAGGAGCCCAAGTGCTTTGTTTTCGAGTCTTGTTAACTGTGTTAGGCAGAGACTTTCCTTTTGGAAAGCCAAAAATCCCAACCTTCCCAGTAGGCTCAACCTTATTAACTTAGTGACCTCTTCTATTCCTGTGTATACTACGCATACGCACTAGATCCCTTCGAAGGTCTGTACGCAACTTGACAAAATGAATCGGGATTTCCTTTGGGGATTGAATGCAGAGTCTAGAAAGGTTCAATTGGTTGGGTGGGATAACGTATTGAGAGAGAAAAAGGATGGAGGATTGGGTATCAAAGACTCTAGGAGAAAAAATATTGCAATTCTTGCCAAAACGGGGTGGGGAGTTCTTCAAAATGATAAGTCTCTATGGAGTGCAGTGTTTAGGAGAAAATATCTGAATAGGGACATCTTGGAACATCAATCGAAACCATATACTTCTAGGTTTTGGAAGGGTATTGTGAGGAGTATTAGGAGCATTGAGCAGGGGATTGGTTAGCGCATTGGAAATGGGGCGGGGGTCTCTTTTTGGTACGACCGCTGGATTTGCCAAACTCGTCTTTGTGAGACCGTGGGTAAGGGAGTGCGCTATGAGGATGCTGCTTTGCTTGTTGAGGATCTTATAGACCACCACAGACAGTGGGACCTATTTAATAGTTCCACCCCTATCCGGAATGTGGTTAAAAGGAAAATTGTCAGTGTGCCTATTCCCTTTGAGAGACAGTGTTTGGACTATCGTATCTGGTTAGGCACGACTAGTGGCATGTTTACTTGCAAATCCGTATATGTTTACACTGCCTCTAGTGAGCCTGATCATGATTATAGCAATAAAAATTGGCAATGGTTTTGGAAACATAAATGTTCGAAAAAATTAAAAACCTTTCTCTGGCTTTGTGATATCACAATCAACTCTTGACTAATGAATTGTGCCATAAAATAAACATTTCATTCTCGGACACTTGCATGCAATGTCACTTTGAGTGTGGGATTGTTGAACACATTCTGTTAAAATGCACCAAAACAAGGCAGATATGGGACATTATAATTAGCCCCACGGAGCTTACTAGATTCTTAGCCATTCCATTCAACTTTTGGCTCAAAATTAATCTGAAAAACACCTTGCCAAAATTATATCCTCCCCCCTGCTAAGTGGCATGCTATTTACCTCGCAATCATTTGGACCCTTTGGAAGCATCGTAATAAAATTGTTTTTCAAAATACTTTTGAAAATCATCTGGAAATTCTTAAGCCGATCATCTGTCGAATATGGTCTCAACGAGAACCGAATCTAGTCTACGAGAGAAAGCGGCGACCAGATTGAAGAAGCCGTTGGAAGGATGGGTAAAACTTAACACGGATGGTAGGCTTATTGAGCAATGCAATAGCATAGCAGCTAGAGGACTTGTTCATAATAGCTCTGGCGAATGGATATTTAGCTTTTCCACCAAGCTAGGGGAGGTTTCTATCGTGCTTGCTGAATTGCTCGGCTTAAGCGCAGGTCTCCGGCTTGCATGGCAGAAAAGATTCCAACAGATTGAAGTTGAGATTGATTTGGAAATCACTTACAAGATGCTCCAAGCTAATGACACCTCAAACCACCCACTTGCACGCATTCTGGAGGATTACAGGAAGCTCCTATATTTACCGTGGACCACAAGACTACAACATGTAAGGAGAGAGGGGAATAGGGCAGCGGAAACTTTGGCCAAACTTGGCCACAACATTGATGAGAAAATGAGAGTGTGGGAAGACCCACCAGATTGTATTAATGTTATTCTATCTTCTGGAGAGTAGATAAGGTCTTATTGCTCTTCTCACCAAAAACAAAAAAAAAAAATTTATATGGGAGCTCCATTCTCATTATTTCAATAAGAGATTATTTAAAAAATAGTATATTCATTTGTTTAACATTCTTCTTTCAATTTTAAGAAAATTTCAAAATTCTTTTGTTTATGTTGTGTTTTAGCCTTCCATATCATTATTTAATCAACTTTTTTAGTTTTTTAATAATTCATAAAAAAAAACAATATCATCATAGGTAGCAATATTCTAATTAGTGAATTAACCAAAATGTATTAACCAATAGTCCTGCGGAATTCTGGGGAAATATTCCCCTGGAATATGTTTTTAGAAAATAAAATTAATTTTGTAGTTAATGGGGTGTGAACTTGGACATCTACCTTGGAAGTGTATTACTTTACCACTAAGCTAATTCCAAGTATGTTTATTTTTTTTTTTCACTTTATAGTTATTATATTATTTTTTTTAAAAAATTACTCCAGCGGAAATTATTTTTTTATTTTTTTAAATTTTTGATGGAAATTTCCCTCGGAATATTTTTAAAAACTAAAATTAATTTTGTACTTATCGGGAATTGAACCTCAGACGTCTTCCTTGGAAATGTAATGCTTTGCCACTAAGCTAATTCCATGTATGTTTATTTATTGTTTTTTTTCTTCTCTTTATAGTCATTATATTATTAATTTAAAAAAATTACACTAGCAGAATTTCGGCGGAATTTTTTTTATTTTTTTAATTTCCAGCGAAAATTTCCTCGCGAAATTTTTTATTATTTTTTGAATTTCCAGTGGAAATTTTCGCCTAATTTTTTTTAATTTCCTTTTGAATTTCTGATGGAAGTTTCTGCCAGATTCGTTCGGCGGAAAAAATTTTGCTAGAATTTCGCCAGATTATTTCCAGTGAAAATCCAGTAGAAATTTTTCCATCGAATAATTCTACTGGAAAATGCATTTTTTCCTGTAGTGAATTTGGAACAATTTAAAAAATGATTAGTGAATTTATTTTATATGTTGAAAAGTTTAAGTTAAATAGATGGATAAATTTAGACATATATATTTAACATATGTGAGCGGTTTGATTCAGTGTGGTTTGAGAAAAAAATTAGAATTGAACTAAATTTGCAGTGCGGTTTTGAACTTAATTGTTTAACCACATTTATTTTCAAAAAAAAATTGCAAGAACGGTGTTGTGCGAGTGGCTTTTGAAATTTTTTGCTCACCTCTATCTCCTACCATAATTTCTCAATTTTTTAAAAGATGTTTTGCCATCTCCAGCCATAATTTCTCTTCTTTTTTTTTGAATAAATCAACTCCTCATGTCGTAGGCAAATTGATTCTTTGATCAATTTCAAAATCCAACATATTTTGAATGTTTTGCCATCTCTGGCCATATGTTGTGCTTGTATTTCTTATTTCTAGTTTCTTTTGATTTTTGGGGGTTCGTGGCGGGGTGGGGTTGTGGAAGTAAAAAAGAAAAAGATATATATATATATATATATATATGTGTGTGTGTGTGTGTGTGTTATATTATTTATACTTTAAGAATAATAGCATGAATGCATATTTATCAAGATAAAATTGAAGTCATATGTGTGTGTGTGTGTAATGTTGTATAACATACTGTTTGGGCCCAAAAATGAAATTTGGTATAATTCGGAGTGGGCTGATTCTGGTCCTTTTCGCCACGCTGAAATGAATTAATTTGGCCCAGGCCACTTCGACGCGTTCACAAAGCCCATGTTCGAGGCCCAGGCCGAAATGAAATCACGGCCCATGGCCCAGTCAGCCAAAATATAAAAATAGAAAAATAGATAATAAATTTAAATTCAAATCCCTCACAAATAGGGGTTGTTAGTAGAGGAACAACAGAATGGCTAAAAATAGCCATTGTTATATCTGCACGTGCCTAAAATAAAGGCCATATGGTGCTAATATTTGAAATTTAAATAAACATCTTTTGGCCATGTTTGAATAAATCATTTCCAGCTCCAAGAATAGAGGAAGGCAGTTGCAGCCTGAGGCCTATAAAAGGAGAGCTGGAGTCTTCATTCAAGACACACAACGTCAATCAATCAACTACAACAACACTTTTCTCAATCAAGAAGTCCACACTTCTCTGATTCCTTAGCTTAAATGAACAAAGAATAGCTTTAGTTCAAGTAGGTAGAAAACCGCTGCGGGGGTGTTTGTAGCCATACCTCATTCGGCTCGAAGTGAGGATATCAATGCACTCATTCCGTACGTCACGAAGTCGTAGCCATCACTCACTCGGATTGGGCTCGGTTCGAGGTGAGATATCAATGCGGCGGAGTGGTACCCAGCATTCATATCGAGCGCATGCATGAAGAGGAGTACAGACGGAGTCAATCAATGCTCGTCGGAGTGAACACCTCTGAAAACAACCACAGGTAGATATGGCCGGAGTCATCAATGTGTCCGATTTGTAGCTAGAGTTCTTAGGGACTGCTCAATGCATCTCTGTCATAGATATGGCCCGAGTCATCAATGCGTGTGCACGTAGTCGAGTCCTATAAGGTCCACATGGCGAGTAGCTATCGTCTTCTAATGTATTTCCTTTTCGATTTAAGCTTTCTGACCCTTTTCGATTCTTGAGAGTGCTAAATTATTAAGTCCTACATTCAGTTGTAGGCAAGTAGAACCTCAGGGGTAGTGTTTGCCTACTCCAATTCAATCGCTTTTCAGATAGAAGTCTTAGGCGCATCACCGTTTCATTTCGATTCACATTAATTCCATTTCGAACCTCCTCACATTCACTCTGAATCATAAGACTTCCACTTGTGTGCTACTGCACACTGGCACGCCCGCACCCGAACACAAAGAAGCTCACTTCGAATCGGCTGTTTCCTCCCATCGAACTAGGCCGGTTCGAACCCTGAGCGCCACTTCGGCCACTGGCCGAAGAAATTATGCAAAACATATCTTTCTGGCACGCCCGGTGGGACAGCATTTCAGTTTTCGAAAAGGTTTTGTCAGCATTTAGGTCTTAGAAAGCACGTTTTATTTCGGTCAATTGCATACTTGCATTCTTAATTGAAAAATTACAAAAACTTAAAAATTAAAATTCAAAAACAGCAAGACTATGGCACCACCAACGCTTAAGGAGCCAAACTCGAGCTGACCTCGGTTCAGACAGTGGAAGCGAGGCAGCCAGTGATCAGAACGAAGAGATGAGTGGAAATAATCCACCTCCCAACGTTCAGGCTATCATTGATAGGCTCGAGCGAAATCAAAGAGCGCCTGAAGAGGCGCCGATTCAAGAAGCACCCGCCTTACTGGCCAGAGTGGCCAACTGTGGCGAAGACGCGCTATATGTAATGGAAAAGTGATCTTGGAGTCCAACCAGAGATTCCAGGAGTTGATGGAAAGACAACGCAAGGAAGAATCGAGAGGGCCGAACAGATGGCCTCCATGTTAGAATCACTCGGTAACAGATCCACATTACGGAATGAACTTGCGCAGCGTGGCGTCAAGGATGGACAACGTTCCACAGGTAAGAGAAACCCCACGACGAAATGAGGCCGAACAGCATCACAGGCCTGATCTCGCCGATGCACGGCCAGAACGACTGAACATTGGAGGAAATGATCGTCGTGGAAGGTACCCTAATGTGGATACTGGCAAAAGAGTGGCGTTCGATCCAGAGGGAATACTCTTGGAAGGGGAAGGATCGGGCTCCAGAGATCATTTCGAAAGACTTGAGATCCCCTATGCCATGCCACACACTGCAAGCAAGGGCCCCAACCTGCCACCACTCGCACAAATCCCACCAATCGAATGACAACACAGCCGTGTCTCGACAAGAGATACAGGAAATGTTGGCGACAGGAGTTGGCAAGGCATAAACGGTCAGCCTCGCCACCCAGGTATTCTCGTCCCTACCCCCCTCATATCGACACGATTCCTTTTCCCCCAGGGTTAGGGTCCCCATTTTTACTTTGTTTAGTGGGGATGGGTCACAAACCACAATTGAACATATTGCTAAATTTACCACACAATGTGGTGAGATCGGAATGGACGGTGATTTAAAATTACGTTTATTTTCGAATTCATTAACTGGAGAAGCTTTCTTGGTGGTACATTAGACTCAGACCTGGGTCTGTATCCCGACTGGCCAACAATGGAGAATCTCTTCCATAGTCCATTTCTATCGATTTACCCCCTGAGGTATCCATATCGGAATTAACCAATATGAGACAATGGCCCGGGGCGTCAGCCGAAGCGTACATGGGGAAGATTCGTTCCGGGCCAGACACTTTTGCCCAAGTGATCATGGCCGAGGAAAGTTACATAAGCTTGGCCATAGGAGGCATGCACCTCGAATTAAAAAAGAAAATGTTTGGCAACATTTGCATCAATTTTGACTTAATGAGGCATGTCACTGAATATGAGAAATTGTTAAGAGAAGAAAATCGAGAGGGCATCACGTAAGGCCACTCATTACAAGTTGGCCTAGCCGAAGTCCAAGATGACTGGTTATGTTGAAAAAGAACATGGGAGAACGAAGTGGGCTTAGCCAGTCGTTTGCCAAAAGAACACGGTTTGGCCCGGCTTTAATAAAACCAAGAGCAGTACAGCCTCAAATCAAATGCTCCTGGAATGCTAAATACACCGGATTTGCGTTCTGAAACGGAGAGCGCTATGGTTTCGATGTATCGAAAACCGAGGCTATTTTGATCACTTATTGGCTGATGGCAAATTAAAGTACCTAATGATCAGTAGAAATGCCAACGGCCAAAGAGCTGGAAGGCAAAGTGTACTGTAAGTTTTCATAATGCAATGGACTCATAACACTAATGACTGTTTGGTTTTCAGGTGGATGATTCAAAGCTGGCCTGACAACGGCACGTTGCGCTTTCTGCCGGAATGGATGAAAGAAAATAGGAATGTGACAAAGAACCATTCCAGGCGGAGGGAGTAACATGGTCAACGTTCGATGACCGCCGAAAGGAAAACCAACAAACTGAGCAGGAAATAATACATCAGGATGGCATTTAGGCCTTTGCGCTAGATGTCATTCCGAATGGCAACAGTGCCATGGGGTCTATCCAGTTAACGCCTACTATCCTTGGGCCAATCCCATGGCCAACTTTCCATGTTCCACAGCCGCATTGGTGCCATATCCCCTCCAATGCTCGGGGGGCATTGTGCCAATGCGGTCCATTACAGGAACGGAAATAAGCGGAATCGAAGTCCTCCCCC
>CM047873.1:11122437-11133359 GCA_026212405.1 Petrea volubilis
CACAAGAAGGCAACTTGATCTTACCTATCCATGGCATGCTCTCCGAAATTGCCTCCACACTTTCGAAATTCCTAATGACCAACAAAATACACTATCTACCCACTCCCTGCTAGCAACTCTACTCGTTTAAACCCACCTTCACGAACTACCCCACTCTTTCATTCCACCTCAACCAATACCTATGGAACCCCCCTAACCCCACGGATTCCACAGACGGGGTACTTTTTTCAATTGGAAGTGATCAACCATCCGTGGGCCATGGCAAATTCGACATGAGATACCACTTCATTCGAGTGATGGACACCCACCCACTACATTAGCAAACGATTGTAACCGTAAAATACACCGATACCGAGAGCCAAACACAACCAGCAAGCACGATGGAATTGAATTTGAGCATGGCGAAGAGAACGCACCAATGCACGTTGACACAATCATTGATACAACATATACTCTTGGAGGCAATAGGTCTCTTTGTGGATAATCCTATAACACTTGAACTCATCCAACACACACCAATGAGGATTCTAGCGTGGAATTGTCAAGGAGCAGGAAATAGCGATTTTCGTTATCATTTTAGAGAGCTAGTTAGAGTTCACCAGCCGAATGTTGTTTATCTTTTAGAGACTAAAGTCTCAAAGGATAGAGATGTTTGTATTTCTACTAATCTTGGTTTCCCAAGTGTTTGTAGAGCTCCAATGGTAGGGAAAGAAGGAGCAATTTGGATGATGTGCGATCATAACCACATCCAAATTTGAATCTTGGCAATTTCGTCTCAAGCGATACATGCTATAATTGGGCCTCGGCTTGAGGAGGGTTGGGTTTGCTCTGGGGCTTATGCGAACCCTAACAGTGAATGACGTGATGAGCTCTGGAATTCGCTAGAAGACTTGAGTAGACGAATAAATAGACCACGGATGCTCACCGGCAACTTCAACGACATTGCTATGATTGATGAAAAAAGGGGAAGGAGAGCGACTCATTGGAACTGGTGTTCACGGCTACAAGATGGTATGGCACACTGCGGCCTCATCGATTTAGGCTATCAAGGCCGCAAATTTACATGGTAAAACAAAAGACACGTGCTGGAGAGAATTCAAGAATGTTTAGATAGATCATTGGCTTATGATGAATGGAGATTTTTGTTTCCGGTAGGTATGGTTTTTCACTTACCTCGTACACATTCTGATGATAACCCCATTTTAACTCTATGCCATGGCATGAACATTGCACCAACCAATAAACCCTTCCATTTTGAACTTGCATGGCATGCGCATCTTGTTGTGAAAATCAAATACAAAACATATGTAATCATGGTGACGATTTTATAAGCTCCTTATCTGCCTTGCCTGATATGATGAAAAAGTGGAACAAAAACCAATTTGGCAGTATTTTTCAAAAAAAGAGAAAACTTTTAGCTAGATTAGATAGAGTGCAACAAAAATTGGCGTGTGTTGAGAATGAACACTTGCATGATCTTGAGCGTTTTCTTGTTAAGGAGTACAATGATGTCCTTCACCAAGAGGAATTATTCTGGTTCAAAAGTCCAGAATTAATTGGCTCAAGTATGGTGATAAAAATATAAGATTTTTCCACCTTGCTACATTAAATAGGAGGAAAAATAGAATTAGAACCCTCAATATTAAGGGGGTTTTCCAATACTTCTATAGCCTATTTAATAGTAATGTGGATAGTGTCTATGACCCCCTTCATATTAGCAAGGCCCAATGTGCTCTTGGGGAGGGTATAGAGTCTCTAACCTAAAGTGTCACTAGTGTTGAAATTCGCAAGGTGGTCATAAGCATGCACCCTTATAAAGCTCCGGGACCGGATGGGTGCCAAGCCTTTGTATACCAAAAGTATTGGGGTATTGTGGGGGACTCCGTTGTGGATTTTGTGCTTTCATGCTTTGAGAAGAGAAAAGTCCCTACTGCTATAGGTGAGTGTTTCATTACCCTTATCCCTAAGGTTATGAAACCTTCGGTTGTCTCCGAATTTAGACCCACCTCCCTTTGGCAATGTGCTTCTCAAAATTGTTACCAAATGTCTTGTGTGTAGGTTGAAACCATTTGTGAGTGATATTGTCAGCCCATCATATAGTAGTTTCATCCCTGGGAGAAATACCCATGGTAATATTCTTGTGATCCAAGAACTCATTCATACTTTAAATAAGTCTAAAAGCAAAAAAGGTGGAATGATCACTAAAGTCGACTTAGAAAAAGCATATGACAAAGTGAGATATGATTTTTTGAGAGATGCTTTGGTCGCTTTTAAATTTCCTGATAGTGTTGTTGATCTCATCCTTAGCTGCATTTGGTGTATTCAACTCTGTATCCTATGGAATGGGGAACCCCTCTCCCCTATAGCAACAACATGCAAACTAAGGCAAGGGGACCCGTTGTCCCACTACTTGTTCGTACTTTGCATGGAACAACTCACCTACCTTATTGAAGAAGTTGTTGCTAATAGGGAGTGGAACCCTCTTACCTTCTATCATCAAGGTCCTATGATCTCGCACATGATGTTTGTTGATGATATCATATTTGCTAGTTGCGCATCAGTTAGCAATGCGAACACTATTCAGCGAATTATTCATAAATTTTGCAATGCTTCTGGTTTGAGAGTGAACATTTCTAAGTCTAGGATCTTTTTCTCCCTTCAGATAGCCCCAACAACATGCAATAATATCTCAAACATTCTTTGTATGAGGAGCACGGAGCAGTTGAGAAAATACCTAGTAATTCATATATCCACGGGGAGGAGCCCAAGTGCTTTGTTTTCGAGTCTTGTTAACTATGTTAGGCAGAGACTTTCCGCTTGGAAAGCCAAAAATCTCAACCTTCCCAGTAGGCTCAACCTTATTAACTTAGTGACCTCTTCTATTCCTGTGTATACTACGCATACGCACTAGATCCCTTCGAAGGTCTGTACGCAACTTGACAAAATGAATCGGGATTTCCTTTGGGGATCGAATGCAGAGTCTAGAAAGGTTCAATTGGTTGGGTGGGATAACGTATTGAGAGAGAAAAAGGATAGAGGATTGGGTATCAAAGACTCTAGGAGAAAAAATATTGCAATTCTTGCCAAAACGGGGTGGGGAGTTCTTCAAAATGATAAGTCTCTATGGAGTGCAGTGTTTAGGAGAAAATATCTGAATAGGGACATCTTGGAACATCAATCGAAACCATATGCTTCTAGGTTTTGGAAGGGTATTGTGAGGAGTATTAGGAGCATTGAGCAGGGGATTGGTTAGCGCATTGGAAATGGGGCGGGGGTCTCTTTTTGGTACGACCGCTGGATTGGCCAAACTCGTCTTTGTGAGACCGTGGGTAAGGGAGTGCGCTATGAGGATGCTGCTTTGCTTGTTGAGGATCTTATAGACCACCACAGATAGTGGGACCTATTTAATAGTTCCACCCCTATCCGGAATGTGGTTAAAAGAAAAATTGTCAGTGTGCCTATTCCCTTTGAGAGCCAGTGTTTGGACTATCGTATCTGGTTAGGCACGACTAGTGGCATGTTTACTTGCAAATCCGCATATGTTTACACTGCCTCTAGTGAGCCTGATCATGATTATAGCAATAAAAATTGGCAATGGTTTTGGAAACATAAATGTTCGAAAAAATTAAAAACCTTTCTCTGGCTTTGTGATATCACAATCAACTCTTGACTAATGAATTGTGCCATAAAATAAATATTTCATTCTCGGACACTTGCATGCAATGTCACTTTGAGTGTGGGATTGTTGAACACATTCTGTTAAAATGCACCAAAACAAGGCAGATATGGGACATTATAATTAGCCCCACGGAGCTTACTAGATTCTTAGCCATTCCTTTCAACTTTTGGCTCAAAATTAATCTGAAAAACACCTTGCCGAAATTATATCCTCCCCCCTGCTAAGTGGCATGCTATTTACCTCGCAATCATTTGGACCCTTTGGAAGCATCGTAATAAAATTGTTTTTCAAAATACTTTTGATAATCATCTGGAAATTCTTAAGCCGATCATCTGTCGAATATGGTCTCAACGAGAACCGAATCTAGTCTACGAGAGAAAGCGGCGACAAGATGGAAGAAGCCGTTGGAAGGATGGGTAAAACTTAACACGGATGGTAGGCTTATTGAACAATGCAATAGCATAGCAGCTAGAGGACTTGTTCATAATAGCTCTGGCGAATGGATATTTAGCTTTTCCACCAAGCTAGGGGAGGTTTCTATCGTGCTTGCTGAATTGCTCGGCTTAAGCGCAGGTCTCCGGCTTGCATGGCAGAAAAGATTCCAACAGATTGAAGTTGAGATTGATTTGGAAATCACTTACAAGATGCTCCAAGCTAATGACACCTCAAACCACCCACTTGCACGCATTCTGGAGGATTGCAGGAAGCTCCTATATTTACCGTGGACCACAAGACTACAACATGTAAGGAGAGAGGGGAATAGGGCAGCGGAAACTTTGGCCAAACTTGGCCACAACATTGATGAGAAAATGAGAGTGTGGGAAGACCCACCAGATTGTATTAATGTTATTCTATCTTCTGAAGAGTAGATAAGGTCTTATTGCTCTTCTCACCAAAAACAAAAACAAAAATTTATATGGGAGCTCCATTCTCATTATTTCAATAAGAGATTATTTAAAAAATAGTATATTCATTTGTTTAACATTCTTCTTTCAATTTTAAGAAAATTTCAAAATTCTTTTGTTTATGTTGTGTTTTAGCCTTCCATATCATTATTTAATCAACTTTTTTAGTTTTTTAATAATTCATAAAAAAAAACAATATCATCATAGGTACCAATATTCTAATTTGTGAATTAACCAAAATGTATTAACCAATAGTCCTGCGGAATTCTGGGGAAAAATTCCCCTGGAATATGTTTTTAGAAAATAAAATTAATTTTGTAGTTAATAGGGTGTGAACTTCGACATCTACCTTGGAAGTGTATTACTTTACCACTAAGCTAATTCCAAGTATGTTTATTTTTTTTTTTTCACTTTATAGTTATTATATTATTTTTTAAAAAAAATTACTCCAGCGGAAATTATTTTTTTATTTTTTTAAATTTTTGATGGAAATTTACCCCGGAATATTTTTTAAAAACTAAAATTAATTTTGTACTTATCTGGAATTGAACCTCAGACGTCTTCCTTGGAAATGTAATGCTTTGCTACTAAGCTAATTCCATGTATGTTTATTTATTGTTTTTTTTCTTCTCTTTATAGTCATTATATTATTAATTTAAAAAAATTACACTAGCAGAATTTCGGCGGAATTTTTTTATTTTTTTAATTTCCAGCGAAAATTTCCTCGCGAAATTTTTTATTATTTTTTGAATTTCCAGTGGAAATTTTCGCCTAATTTTTTTTAATTTCCTTTTGAATTTCTGATGGAAGTTTCTGCCAGATTCGTCCGGCGGAAAAAAATTTGCTAGAATTTCGCCAGATTATTTCCAGTGAAAATCCAATAGAAATTTTTCCATCAAATAATTCTACTGGAAAATGCATTTTTTCCTGTAGTGAATTTGGAACAATTTAAAAAATGATTAGTGAATTTATTTTATATGTTGAAAAGTTTAAGTTAAATAGATGGATAAATTTAGACATATATATTTAACATATGTGAGCGGTTTGATTCAGTGTGGTTTGAGAAAAAAATTAGAATTGAACTAAATTTGTAGTGCGGTTTTGAACTTAATTGTTTAACCACATTTATTTTCAAAAAAAATTGCAAGAGCGGTGTTGTGCGAGTGGCTTTTGAAATTGTTTGCTCACCTCTATCTCCCACCATAATTTCTCAATTTTTTTAAAAGATGTTTTGCCATCTCCAGCCATAATTTCTCTTTTTTTTTTTTTGAATAAATCAACTCCTCATGTCGTAGGCAAATTGATTCTTTGATCAATTTCAAAATCCAACATATTTTGAATGTTTTGCCATCTCTGGCCATATGTTGTGCTTGTATTTCTTATTTCTAGTTTCTTTTGAGTTTTGGGGGTTCGTGGCGGGGTGGGGTTGTGGTGTCGGGGTGGGGGGGGGGAGGTTGTGGAAGTAAAAAAGAAAAAGATATATATATATATATGTGTGTGTGTGTGTGTGTTATATTATTTATACTTTAAGAATAATAGCATGAATGCATATTTATCAAGATAAAATTGAAGTCATGTGTGTGTGTGTGTAATGTTGTATAACATACAAAGTAGAAAATCCGTGCCGTCAATATCTATTACATTTGATGTGGACCGTAAATCACTATTAAGCTAAATATTAACCATTATTTTTACCAGAAATTCATCCAACGGTTTCTATAAAAAAAAAGACATTAATTACAATCCCACCCCATCCCCAATTATAAGTTGGCAATTTAGTCTTTATGGGACCAACATTGCAAATTTTTACGTCTAATGGGACTAAATGTGATCTTTTGGAAAGAATGAGACTAAATATGTTAAGATACTTATCCAACGGGACCAAAAGTGTTAACTTTCCCAAAAAATCTTATGAAAAAAACGTCATTTTTGGTCTCAAGACTTAAAGTGGAAAACAGATTATATTATAGGGCCAAAACTGACAATTTTTCATATTTTTTTGCCCCCCAAATGACTAACAGTGCATGTGATAACAAAATGCTATTTCTATCAACTTTTAACGATAACTTGGCGAATTGATGGGATCTAACATTTTTTTTTACAAAACAAAATGCCTAAATTTGATGAACCTGCAAAGCATGGGATTGAAATTGACAAGCACCATATACTATGGGACCAAAAATGAAGTTTTCCCATTTTAAGAAACAAAAACTTTTCACAATAATTAAATATATTTTATAAATTTAAACATAATGAAATACTAAAAGTTGAACTAGGTAATTTTTTTGTCTGTTAAACGTATTTCGTCAAGGCTTGAGGGTTGTGTCTCATGTCAATTATATCAAAAAAACATTAAAGAAAAACTTCCCAATACATTTTTCATCTATGGCAAGAAAGCTTCTTTTGAACTCCTCATTAGTAATTTTAATTTAGAGTTCACTCTTTATAGTCCTAAAATAACTTGAATGTTGATTCGCCTAGCAGTGCGACGCTTGTACTGCCCTCCCACAATCCCATTTTCACAATTTATATTGCTCCCATTTTGCTCATTGTTACTACGGGGATCACTTTTGCTTTCTTTTCCTTCGGCTACTAAGATGTTTTAGTTTGCTAGATTGTCTCTTGCCTGCCCATGGATTGAACAGCAGTTTGAAAGTTTGCCCCGTTCGGAAATCTCATGATCTATGCTTATTTTCAACACCTTGAAGCATGTTGTTGATTACTATGCCCTTCCTCGTCTTTGGGTACCTAGGTATTCACCGTAAGCCTTTTCTTGTTTGTGCGTCGCCCATGTCACCCTTGTAAGGTCATGTTGTCTCATATGAATCTTTTCTCTCCATTCTTCCTTTGGCTTAGGTTGATTGACCATTAAGCCATTTTGTTGTTAGCTAAGAAATCCCACCACCATCAAGCCATTCCTTCTTCCTCTAGTTATGTAATTAATTTTTCTTGTTATTTCTATTTTTTTTTCATGGATTTTTTTTATCTAATATTTTCTTTTTATTTTCAATATCAATCACAAATTTTATCTTTTGTACAACGACATTGTGTTCATTAGTGCAAGAAGGGCGTTCCGGGCAAGAAAGTATAGATATAAATTTACTCCTACTATTTGTACCCGTAGCTTAAAATGTACGATTCCACGTGTGGGTGATATGAGGAGCTATTTGTAGGTTAATTGTGCTACCAAATGCGGTGTATTCTTTGGGTGGTGTACTCCTCAAAGCATTCACATTGCAATCGACTGGAATTCCTGCTACTCCTCCAGTATGTAATGACCAAAATTTATTTGGTTGAACAAAAATTGGTGGGTAGATTCCAATGAGGCGGTCTCCGAATTCTAGGAGTAGGTACTGGAGTAGAAGCTGCACATTCTAGGTTGGATCTCGGAGAGCAGACTATATTCAATTTTTCTTTGGTGACCAATGCCATCTTGTTTATGTTATTGGTGATTGTAGTTTTTAGAGTATAAATTTCTTTTGCAAAATTACTTTTTTGTCTTAATGAATGAATGACATTTTTTGAGAATATTGGATTACAATAGTTGTGATTAGTTCAAAAAAATAAAAATCATAATTTGCTTTGTTGATAATACTTGAATAGACCATATGTATACTTCTTTCTTTGTTAAGTTGAATGGCAATTGCTAATTTTCGATTCTAGTACTTCATGCTAGCATATGTGTCAGTTCGGAATCTTCTGTTATATAATCATGTTACATCTTCTATTACACTCATCAATATACGCCACGTATATTGATGAGCGGTATTTTTTGCCATATCATCAGTTTTTCTTTTTCCTTATCTCGACAACTCACCAATACATGTGGCGTGTATTGATGAGTATACCAGAAGATGTAACACGATTATGTAACAGAAGATATGAACTGCATATGTGTAGTACGTGTTTGAATTATAATACTTCATATGAGCACATGTGTATTGCATTTTAGGTGAAATTACTTCAACATGTACATATGTTAATAAAAATCATCCAACTTAAATGGTACTTGTGGTTATTATTGGTGTTTTGGATTATTAATACTTCATATTTGTGATGTCGTACTTCATTTAATATAGAAAAGTACTTATCTATACAATTTATACTATTATATAAAGATGAATGACCATTGAATAGCTACCTTGGTCTATCAGCGGTTTTGGTCCGTCAATCCCTCTCCTATTATCACTTTCCCTCTCTGTCCTATTATCTTTCTCCTTCAATATTTTTCTCTCCTCCAAATGAACATTCCTATTTTTTCATCTTACTTTCTCAAGATTTTCTCTTTCTTATCTCTCGTATCACACTATTTAATATTTTTTTTAATTCTCATATTAATTTATTTTTCTAATCATATAATTTTGTTTTATTTTAAATAAATTACTTTACTTTTCACTTATTATAAATTTAATAAATATTAAAAAGTATTCATATATAAAATTCAAAATATTTATGATGGAATTTATTAAAATTTAAATACATAATTAAATAATATATATTTTTTACTTTGCGCACACATCAAATGTGTAGAAATAACTAGTATAAATGATCATCCAATACATAATGCGAACATATGTAGACCACATTTCAGACAACATTACTCCAATTTCAGTTATGTATAATGGGTAATAATCTAGTTGAATTGTTACATATGATTATAATTTGTGCTTTTAGATTATTAATACTTTATTATATCAAGTTAGTACTTCATTGAGTAGGAAAAATAATTATATGGGGGAAATAAGCTAATTAGAATTGAATTGAAAAATCCACCAAGTGGATCCATTGAATTTGGAAAATCTACCACTTGATCAAATTAAATCAATGGAGCCCAGCAATTTTAACAATTAGATTGGGGAATTCATCAATTAGATCAATTGAATTATGGAAAGATCAACTAAATTGGTGGAATCAAATAATTGGATCATTTTATGATTTGGATTGGACGGAAATTCACCAATTGGATCGACTGAATTGGGAAATACCCAAATTGAATCAATTGAATTAGGGAAATTCCCCATTTGGATCAATTGAATTGGAGAAATCCACCAATTGAATCAATAAAATTGGTTAAACCCTCAAAATTGCCCAATTCAATTGGGAGAATGGACCAAGTGAATCATTTGAATTGGGTAAATCCTCCAACTGAATAAATAGAATTGAGAAATCTTTCGATTGAATCAATTAAACTATGGATGTCGATCAATCGGATAATTGAATCCTCCGGCCATTTTTTCTCGAATTTTTTCATCAATGTGTTCCTTATACTATGGGTAGGGTAATCATATGTTCAATTTGAGAATTCAAATAAATTTCGAAAGGTAATTATGTATGTGTATATGTGTGGGTTTTAATTTTTTTTTTCTATTTATGTATTCTCGATCAACTGGTTGTGGGGGGCGGGGGGGGGGGGGGGGGGGGGGGGGGGGGGGGGGTTGGGGATGGTAGAGGTGTATTTGTGATATATATATTTTTTATATTACTTAATATTTTTGATATATATTATCTTTTAGAATTATTTTGAATCATTTTTATATTTTTATATTTTTTAATTTTTCTACCATGTCAATGTTGTGGTTAGATTCTGACCAAAGTTTGTGCCACGTAGGCAAATTTTGTACCATGTAAGTAAAATTCGATCAATTCACGCTGACAGTTCTCAATGTGTCAAAATTTATTAAATTGATGTCCTAAAATTAAAATTAAACAAATTAATATCCTAAATGTCAAATTGGTGCAATATAAATTCCTAAAAAATGCATTTATTCCTTCTTGGTTAATTTAAAACTCATTAGGCATAGTTTTTTTTTTTTTAAATTCTTTTATATATTAACAAATGAGTTAATTACACTTAGCCACTCGAATTATGCGTGTTTTTACATTTTGCATCATTAACTTTTAAAGTGTTATTGATTGCTACCTAAAGTTTGTATTTTTTTATCGATTGCCACCAAATAATATTTTTTAATCAGAAATCCTAATTGGAGTAGCAACATGTGAGTGGCACATGTTGTCATTAAGGGTATTATCGTCTTTTCAAAGTGAACTTCCCTCATTATCTTCTTCTTCATCATCCCAATCTACAAACTCTCCATTTCAATTGCTCACATTCAAAGATCCAAAATTTTCATTCAAAAATTATCAAATGCCTACTTCTAAAATTCTCATGTTTGTAGAAAAATGGATACCCTCCTACAAAGATAAAAAAACCCACAACCTAGTAAAAACTCTCTTGTAAATTCTAATGATTCCAACTTTCAACAAATATATTTAAGAGAGAGAAATAAAAGAGATTGCAAACAATCACAACAATATTTTTCAACAAGATAAAAACCCAC